>CM034234.1:50231136-50619919 GCA_019916065.1 Vitellaria paradoxa | reverse complement strand
TGTCAGCGGCAGCTTCTAAACCGAATGACCAATTATTCATTAAAGGTGGCTTATGGCAGATTCAAGATGAGCTACAAACACTATGATAACACTGATGGTTCGAATTAAAAAAATAAAAAATCAAGTATGATGCTTCCTAATGCTAATCCCAAGCCCATGTGGATATTCCATGCATTACATTATAGTGGCAAATACATTATCCATAACTTCCCAATTTCCCAACTTTCAAAATTTCTTCTTACTGGAAAATATGAAAAGCCACAGGCCAAAAAGTGGTGGTGGTCTTTGCAGATGGTGCCTGTCGTGCATCTGCTATGGAGATGGAAGTGATATGCACAAGAGCAAAATTAGATGGTGCCTGTGGTGCATCTGCTATGGAGATGGAAGTGATATGCACAAAAGCAAAATTATAGAAGTGATATGCACAAGAGCAAAATTTATACTTTTTACCACCATAAATAAATCTTTTGATGTTTTTTAAGATAGCATTAAAAGGAAAAAGAAAAATCATAAGGGTGCCAGAAACTGAGGGTCTGCCCAATTTTATTGCTTTCTGAGCTTTTTCTCTCTCACTGAGAAGGGAAAAATGCTTCCAAACCACCTCTAAAAGATGCGGCTTGAAAACTAAAAATACAAAAACAGAACAAAAGAAGAGTTGCTAAAATACATTTCATGCATCAGATAACATGGCAGAGCAACTTCCTACAGCAGCTAACATATTAGTTAGTATCCAATTCTGACAAAAAGGAAAATGGGTTCATTTACTCTTTTGAGTCCAGATTGCTTCCACAGGAAAAGCTGCAATAAAAAAGTTATGCACTTGAGAAATCAATTCTGCTTGAGCATACCAAACAAGTTCTAAAATGTTGCAAGTGGAGATCCTGCTTGGGTGAAGTAAGATGCAAGATCAATAGCCAGGTGATCATACATGTTGATAAAAGGATGTGCCTGAATGTCAAATGAGAAACAACTAAATTAGTTGGATTCGAAGCTGACAAATCAATAGAGACATTGAGAAACCAAATGGTCAAGTATTGTATTTGTACCATGAGCTCATTTGCCGAAAGTCTGTCTTTTGGGTCTTTCCGTAAACTGAGATAGACGTGATACAAGATCAAGGAGATGGAAATTTATAAAAAATAAGGAGGAGCTAGAGCTTGTCAAATTTACTTGAAACAGAGTATTGATAAGGGCATAGAGTAAAAATGAATTACATGCAAATATAATTAACTAGATCACAATACACCGTGATGGCCAAGTTACTAATGTGTGACATTGCATGAAGTTGATCGGCATAAAGTTATTTCTACATAAGATGTAACGATGAGACGATACAAAATAAAAGTATAAGCACTGACTCAAATAACTAAATGCAACAATGCAAAGCCTCCCAAAAAATGAAGGGAATCTGGAATGAACATCTGACTTATGGGATTAAAATTTCCCAATGAAGCTTATAATGTAAAAGTAGAATAAACTGACTGTCAATTCAATTCAACAACTGTAATTGGGTTAAAATCATATTGCATGATCTTATCTAGGTGGACCATGAACTGAGCTCGGCTCAATATCAATTCATGGCTTTAACGAGCCAAATTTAAGCTCGATTTATGGCTCATTTAAAATTTTAGCTCGAGCTCAAGCCAAAAAAAAAGCTCACTAAGCTGCCTTGATAAAATAATAAACTTTTTATAATATCTTAGACTAAAACAAGTCAAATGACGTCATTTTTGTTAGTTGAGCTTCTCGCAACCCAAGCTCAAGCCCAAATTGTTTTTTTGTCAAGTTGAGCTTGAATAAGCCCATGCTCGGCTCGATTCCAACCCTAATCATATCAGGTGAGTAAGGTCCACAAAGTTGGATGGTTTCCTTCTTGTTACCAACACAAACCTACCATTTGGAAGTGTAATATACATACCATTCAGAAACAAATGAGCAGAACTCTGTTGAAAATTGATCAGCAGGCGCACAAGGTGGGGGTTGGTCAACAATTGTTTCCATGAGCTCATAAACATTAGTCCATCCTTCACCGTGCTGTGGTGGAGAATATGGAAAATGGCCCACTGCACACTCGAGTAAACATAAACCGAAGCTCCAAATATCAATTCCGTAGCCATATGTGCCTCCCATGATTCTCTCAGGCTACAGCACATAATTTATCATGATCAAATATAACTAGAATAAAAATGCATCCTCAACCACCAAACTGAGTTGGACAGTAACGAACAACGTATTACACTATTTATTCCACATATACTCACAGACATATAGTTGTATGTGCCAACAAAAGTATTTGCCTGTCCAGAGGTGCTTGCCATTATTGCACTCACACCGAAGTCAGTAATTTTGACTTCTCCTCTATGGTTTATTAACATATTAGAAGGCTTTAAGTCCCTATGAATAATGTGCTTTTCATGATGAAGATACCACAAGCCCTTGAGCACCTGAACTCAAAAGGGGAAAAGCAATCATGCAAGGTTATTTTACCTTATCATTAATTGATCAAAGTTCTCTATTGAAAATGTGCATTGTACACTTCCCACCTGTTTACAGATGGCAGCGAGATATGGCTCAGGAATTCTTTTGACCTTTTTTAAAAAATCTGCAAGAGATCCGCCATCCATGTATTCCAAGATTATAGAAATTGCACCATTGTCATAGAAAGACTGGTAACAGACAACAACATATGGACACTGTGACGACTGATTAATCTTCAGTTCCTGTGCAATCAGCCTCCTAGCAGACTCTTCAATATTCATTTGAATAACCTGAATATTGAAAATACATCAGGAAATAAGTTGAGCAAACAGATCCATAGATATGCGTCAGCTTAAGCAAGTGTTGCAAGTCATTACTAACATTTTTGGATGATGAGGAACATTCCCAAGTCAGGGTTACATTGGACTCACCACTAAAGAGTAGGCTCGTGAACTAACCCACAAGACCCATGAACTGGGCAAGTACAGGCTAAATCCTATGTGAGTGGCCCTGAGGAAAAGAAACTTGGCAGAGTTTTGAAAACACGACCTGTTCAGATTTATGGTTCAGAAGTGTGCCTTCCACACTGCAGGGATACCCCTCAGGTTAATTTATGCTAACTTTACACCACTAAAGACAAAAAAGAGCCAAAGAATGGACTTAAGGTTCCTTTACCATTTGAGGAGAAGCAAGACGCATTATGTATGACAACAAATGCTCAGCCCAAGCAGTGAGTGGTGCAAAGATAAAGGCCTAAGAACTATGAAAGAACCTACTTAAAAGATAACTTGTAGCATTGCAGAAGTGATTTTGAGTCATAGGATTGTTAAGACAGAAGGTGCCACTCGTCTACAGAGCCTCTCAAGTTTCCAGGAGCGCACAAAGATGGGTGGCATCAAGTTTGGCCCTTTGGGGGAGGAGGATGCTTAGCTGCCCAAGAAGCTGGTTGACCAAACCAACCCAGTTAAGCTTAACCTAAGCAGCAATGTTGTGATGAACTTGCTAGCAGTGTAGACAAGCAGTAAGCTCATAAAAGCTTCCCTAGCCCTTGCTTCTTAAGACAGGAGACTAATACCAAATTTGGTAAAGGAAGCAACTCCTTCAATCCTTTCCTCTTTTGGATACAGTAAACCAGTATACCAATCCATCTGCTGTGTTTTGCAAAAAGCTTGTTATAAAAGACTAAAAGACAATGAGCATTATGTCATGATGGCAAACATTTTTAGAAAAGGACCACAGAAGCATCGTAAATTTTCTTTCTTTCTTTCTTTTTCTTTTTTTTTGGGGGGGGGGGGGGGGGAATGAAGATTAGAGATAAAAGTGTGTGGAGTGGAGCAAACTACCTTCAATGCAAAAAACTGCCCGGTCCATTTGTGTTGCACCAGTCGCACAATTCCACCACTTCCCTTTCCAATTACTTTAATTGCATCGAAGTCAGCTAAGCTTATCTGGTTGTCTTCTGGCCTTATTAATGGTGGCTGCACACACATTCATTTACCCACAAAAAAAAAAAAAAAAGAAGAATTCGAAGTTGGAATGCAGTAAAAAAATCCACTTGCATCCTTATTGCCAAAATAGAATAATTAAATGAGCTACGTGAACCTAATATCCCCTCTATAAAGCTAGAGTTAATGGTGGATAAGATGAAATCCACTGTGGAATTATATCCATATGCATACCCATTATCAGTATTAAATTTCTATCTCATTGACAGGCCAAGCTCGTTTTCAATTTCAATCAACAAAATCGAAACAATAATGAAAATGATGAACAATTATGAGTCTTGCATGTTTCCCTAAGCTTTAGATCAAAAAATCATTAGTCAGACTAGCAGCAACTATGCTAGATTATAAACCCTAATTAAGAGTAAAAGGGCTCACAGTTTATACAAGAAACAACATGCCATTTTTTCCCCATTTTTATTAAAAAAAAATCCAAACTGCAGCTGAATTGGTTTAAATAATGACTAAATTAGGCTTAACATGGGAAGTTACCAGCAATCACAAAATCGATTTGATCATTAAATCGCTAATAAACTCAAAACAAACAAATTATAACGAAATCACAAGACCGACTTTGTTGATAACGACATCATAGCATTCTCCAGATCGAATGAAATGTACAAAGCTCGAACTCGATGAAATAGAGGCGAAGTCTTTAAATTTGAATTTTTCCAAATAATCTTACCGTTTCTACGGCGCTCTGCGAGACGATTCGAACTCCATCCTATTTACGAGCAGATCACCATCCATGAATGTTCCAGATTGCGTCCTGCATAGAGTTCAAGACAGAAATGTTAGGGAGACAAAGAGGAATAGAGTGCGATTGTGCGGATACATATATATACACGTAAGTGTAGAGAGAGAGAGAGATTTACAGGAACTTGGAGAGAGAAGCTTCGTCAGAAGCAGGGAGCGATAGCTTGAGGCTAGGTAGAGTTCCCTTCTTCATTTGCGTCTCTTCTTCTTTGTCTGTGGAGAGAGCTCTCTCGTGAAGAGTCGTTGCGAAGTCTTTCAAAGCTCTAGGTTTTTATTACTTATACATACATATATAAATAGTGTGTGTGTGTGTGTTAGCTTGTGTGGTCGAATCGGTTGGTGAGAGTCCAGTCAACAACCACCGTAGAAGAAAAGAGGAGGCAGATGGGAAGGGGGCGAACATGAGCCGCGCCGAGCCGATCAGCCAATTTTTCAGCCTCAGCCCTCAGCATTTTGAAATTGTCTTTAATTTGACTTTGACTCGGCTCGGCGGCTTCAATAATTGTCCAAATTGACAAGAAAGTTCTCACGGTAAACGAAACAATTGGGACGTTTGGAAGTTGGAACCATCAAAATTCAACCCACATGAATATTTTACAGTCTAAAAAGTTCAACTAGCCAAAATATAGATATTTAGACTTGGTTTAAGAAGAAAGTTTAGTTAGTTAAAAATAAGTTAATTAAATTTATGTTTGAGAAAGAAAAAAAGTGATTTTTTAGGTGAATTTTTAATTTTTATTAATTTGACATTTTTACTCTTGAAAGTTTAAAAAAAAATTAAGAGGGTAAAATTGACCAAACACTGTTAAAGCTAAAAAAAAAATCGGCTACTAGTCGAATTTTCTAAACGGAGCCTAAGATTTAAAATTTATGCCAAGCAACTATTGTAATTAAAATATATTCAAGCGTAATAATTAGCAACGTTTTAAATAAATTAAAACAAAACCTTTTTTACATGTACAGCTCCTAAGTTTTTTAAAAATTCATAAATTATTTATAAAAATTTTGAAATTTTCATCCAAGCCCCTCAATTTGTTGAGATTTTTAAAATTTTCTATCTTCCAAAAAACAATAGAATCTTTCAACTTCTATAGCCAAAGTAAAATTTTTCAAATTTTATCATTAAATTGTTAAAACCCATGTATCCATACTCTAATTACATAGCTGTCTCATTTAATCACAACCCTAAGATCTACTCTTAACTTTTTTATTTCTCCATCTTTCTATCCTTTTTTGGACTCTAAATCATTTCTACTCAATCTCAATCTATATTCATTCTCTTTTAATTTATGCATTCATTTTCAATTCCGTCATTATACATCTCTCTCTAAAAATATAAAATTATTCTCAAACTCAAAAACAGAATCTTAAAATTTGGCTAGCCAACTAAAGAGTTATCTCTAAAACTATTTATCACTAATTGTTAGATTTACAAATCATATACATTTCACTTAAATTTCAATATAATGATCAATGCCAGAGCAAAGAGAGGAGAACACAGTGAAATGAATTCTTTTTAAACTGAGTTTCACACTCTTATAAATAGAGATGTGCTATACGCATTACCTAAATTCATATTGGGGTTTTCTAAAGTTTGTGAGAAAGCAAAATGAAAAGCAATGTGAGAATTTTTCTTCAAGATTCGTTCTTTTCTTCTTATAATTTTTTTCCATTATTGAATGTTGATAATAAAAAAATCTGACATACTGTATCTACGAATGTAAATAAGTTATTGAACCATGTTAGTCTTGTATGATTAATTTCACACTCTTAGCGTGGAGTTCAATCTGCCTTGAACTTGGCAGCAGCTCAATTTCAACGGCTCACTCAAAAAGATGTTTAAAGCCTACCAAGGACATTCGAAACTGATGAACAAATCATGGATCGAATACCCCCCCCCCCCCCCCCAAAAAAAATCATAGACGAAATAAAAGCACTTTTAGCTAGAAAAATGCACTACACCACCGTGGCACCACTGCCCACCATCTGCACGTCAATGGCCACACGATCACCACCACCACCTCTTCATTTGGTCATGCCAAATGTGACGTAGCTCGGCTACACGAAAGAAAAGAAAATAAAGAAAACGAAAAGAAAAAGAAAGGTTGAAAAAATATTCTAGAGTTTCAATTTCATCAAATCTCCCCAAAAACAATAACGTAAGGTGCTATTTATAGGCACCAACAGAAAACCCTAACCCTAATAGATAAATCCAAAACAAATATGATTAAATAAATAAACTAATAATAATCCAAAAATATAATTAAATAAATAAACTAGTAATAATAAAAATCATCATTGGGCTTGGGCTTCCTATCTCGTCTAGGCCTAGATATGGGCCTACTCCATGCTCTATCATTCTCACCGGGTTGAAAAGAATTATGCTCCGAAGAGTGGGAGGAAAGGTAACCATCCAACAATGAAGGATCCAAATGACGAAGATCATCCTCCAGTATCCAAGTAACATCAGAATCAAGACGATCATGCTATTTGACAAGGAAGCGACGAAAACCAACATCTCGAGAAGTCACGAACTCATCATCAATGATAGTGTCCACTATCTCATTAGAATACTGTAACGAATGCATAGAGGGTGCACCTTTGCTAGCTCCACCTGCAAACACACTAGAAGGCAAAGTAGGAGACTTAAAAGTGTCTCGGTAAGGTAGCAGATCTTTTACATTGAAAATAAGACTGATATCCATGTCATTAGGCAAATCAAGAAGATATGTATTAGATCCCAGTCTACGAATGATAGAATAAGGGCCCATGGCTCTTGCATAAAGTTTTTTTGAAAATGTTTTTGGAATTCTTTTAAGACGAATGCGAACCATAACATATTCACCAACATTAAATTCCTTAGATCTACAATGCACATCAGCAGCTAGTTTATATTCTTCATATATTCTTCATTACTAGAGAAATCTTTTGCCTAATCTCAGCATGCAAGTCATGGATGTGTTTTGTAAAATTTTCTGCAGGTTCAGACACAGCATATGAGGTGGCAAAGGAACAAGATCAATGGGTGTGCGGGGTGAGTAGCCATTAACAATTTGAAAAGGACTTTTACCAGTTGAACGGTTAACAGAATTGTTATAAACAAACTCAGCTGTTGGCAAAATTAAATCCCAAACACTTTGTTTTACCCCAACCAAACATCTAAGTATATCACCCAAACTACGATTAACAACCTCAGTTTGACAATCAGTTTGAGGATGAAAAGCAGATGAAAATTTCAACGTAGTTCCAAACAATATCCAAAGAGTTTTCCAAAAATAGCTGACAAATTTCACATCCCTATCAGATACAATGGTGGAAGGCAAACCATACAATTTAACAACTTCTTTAAAGAATAATTTAGCAATATGGGAAGCATCATTAGTTTGTTACACAGAATAAAATGTGCCATCTTAGAAAACCTATCTACCACAACCAAAATAGAATCATGCCTTCTAGCAGTCCTAGGCAATCCAAGAACAAAGTCCATACTAACATCCTTCCAAGGTTCATGAGGAACAGATAAAGGAGTATATAAACCAGTGTTTTGTTTCTTAACATTAGCTAACTGACATGTTCGACATTGTGCAACTATCCTAGTAACATCTTTTTTCAGAGACGGCCAATAAAATCTATCTTCAACCAATGCAATGGTTTTATCCTTCCTAAAATGTCCAGCTAAACCAGCTGCATGAATCTCCCAAACTAACAAATCCCTAAGTGATGTTCGAGGTATGCACAATTTAGTCACTTTAAACAAATAACCATTTTCAACAAAAAAATAGCATACTCATGACGGTTACCTTTACTAACCTCATCATAAATAACATCAAAGTCAGGACATGCAGAATACTCATCCTTCAATCTATCAAACCCAATGACATGAGCACTCATACGATGAAGTGTAACAGTTAATCGACTAAGTACATCGGCTTCTTTGTTTTCAATACCAATATGATGGTTAATCACAAAAAAATATTCAGTCAAAAATTCAACTTACTTAGTATGTCGAGCATTCAATTTCTTTTGTGAGTTTAAATATCTTAAAACTTGATGGACAGAAAACAACACAAATTCAGTAGACAACAAATAAAACCTCTAAAAGCGAAGACTTTGCACTATAACATAAAACTCCTCATCATATGTAGAATATCGTCTTTTAGCATCATTGAGTTTTTCACTAAAGAAAGCTATGGGGTGACCTTCTTGACTTAAGACACCGCCAATATCTATACCTGATGCATCACAAGAAACCTCAAAAAACTTTGGTAAAATCAAGATGTCTCAAAACAGGTGCCTCAGTTATTTTGACCTTGATTTCTCTAAATGTCTGGCTAGCAGCATTAGATCATTGAAACTCCTCATTTTTAAACATTCTGTGATTGGAGCCATAATAGTACTAAATCCCCTTATGAATCTCCTATAGAAAGAAGCTAAACCATGAAAACTACAAGCCTCAGTGACAGATTTTGGTTCAGGCCACTCCCTAATAACTTTAACCTTTTTGGAGTCAGCTGAAATGCCATGTTCAGACACAATAAAGCCTAAGAAAAGCACATGTGATCGCATGAAAGAACACTTCTTAAGGTTGCCATAAAGTTTCGCCTCTCGAAGAGTGATAAAAATCAGTCGAAGGTGTTCTAAATGCTCTTCCTCGGATTTGCTATAAATCAATATGATATCAAAGTAGACCACCAAAAATTTACCAATGAAAGGCTGTAGGACATAGGTCATAACTCTCATGAAAGTACTAGGAGCATTAGACAAACCAAAAGGCATAACTAACTACTCAAACAAACCATCTTGTATTTTAAATGCAGTTTTCCACTCATCTCCTGGCCTAACACGAATTTGATGATAACCACTACGTAAATTTATCTTAGAGAACCAGCTAGAACCAGCTAATAGATCCAACATATCCTCAAGGCGAGGGATAGGAAATTTATATTTGATTGTGATCTTATTGATAGCTCTACTATCCACACACATTCTCCAAAATCTATCTTTCTTTGGTGTCAACAAAGCTGGTACCGCACAAGGACTAAGGCTACGCCTAACAAATCCTCTCTCTAAAAGTCCTTCTACTTGCCTATTCAACTCCTCTTTCTCCTTAGGATTCATCCTATAATGTGGAAAGTTAGGCAGTTGAGAACCTGGAACTAAGTCTATTGCATGTTGGACATCTCTTAAAGGTGGTAGTTCACTAGATAACTCATTGGGCACCACATCAATAAAATCATCTAGTAATTTCATTACTTCCAAAGGAACGTCAGTAATTGAAGAATCAGATGAAACTTCTTTTGCTACTAAAGCTAAGCACATACCAGTCTCAATTCCCTTTCTCTCAAACTTCTTACATTTTAAAATATGCAAATTCCGTTCAGGAAGTTTAGAGATGTCACGTTTACTATTGCAACTTTTCGGCTTAGCAGGTCTCAAAATAATGTTCTTACCTTTGTACTTAAATGAATAAATATTATCTTTGCCAAAGTTGGTAACATTAAGATCATAAAGCCAAGGGCAACCTAAGAGAACATAGGCAACATCCATGGGCAGCACATCACAATAGATTTCATCCCTATAATCTCCCATTTGAATAGAGACTAGACACCTTTGAGTGACAGGCAAAGTGTGGTCATTCACCCATGCTACCCTAAAAGAATTTGGATGTGGTTCTACTTTCAGGTTTAACAATTTAACAGCATCCTTAGAAACCACATTCATTGAATTATCCCTATCAATCACTACTTACTTCTTATCTCCACTTGTATGACTGTGTGAAAAATACTAGTACGCTTCCAATTATCATTATCTACAGTCGTGGATAGCACACATCTAACCACACCAACACACTCATCAGTATCAAGATCTTCCTGAAGATTATCTTCATCACCAGAATATTCTAAAGGATCAACAATTTGGTCTTCCTCAATCTCCAAACTACTCTATTCAACATCTAATGCCAATGCATGTTGGGGACAACGAGATGCAATATGACCCTTTTGATGACACTTATGACAGACAATCGATGGATTATTAGCCTTGGACTCAATGGAAGAAGCAATAGGAAGAGGGTTACATAAACTAAACTCTTTGCTCCTAACTTTATTGGGCTTAACATTATCATTTGATGACATGGATTGTGACTTGGACTGATCTATGTGTGCAAAAGAGGAAGGTCTATTGAACTTTTCAACTTCTAAGGTTTTTTGATATGCATCCTCTACAGTGTGGGGTGCATGCAATTTAACCATCTTTTGAATATCAAACCTGAGACCATTAACAAAACGGGTGCAAATAACAAATTGATCCTCAATATAGAATTCACTACACCTAAGCCTAGCTTCCTCAAATTTAGCAGAATACTCAGCTACACTAAGAGTCATTTGTTTTAGATTAATCATGTTAGAGAACAACTGACTCTTATATGATGAAGGAATGTACTTTTCTTACAACTTTGCTTTCATAATAGCCCATTGGGTGATGGGTGGTTCACCAAACGAATCATGTCTTACAATATATTTTGCCAGTACATCTTAGCTGAATTGGTTAATTTCATTTTAGCAAACCTAATACGTTCACTATCTATCATTTCATACCAATCAAAATATTCTTCAATAGCAACTAACCAATCGGAGAAAGCATTAGGATCCATTCTACCATCAAATTCAGGAGCACTGACTTTGACTTTTGTTATGATATCTCTTTGAGGTTGTCTAACCTGCTTATCTTGATCTCTACCCCAATTACCATTAACTCTAGGCTGGTATCGCTGAGGAGCGCCATCCTTTCTCACCTGATTTGGTGGGTGATTTTCCTTGGTGGTTGGTAATATAGTGGAAAGTTAACATTAGCAGGTTGAAACTGATCACCTAAGTTGAACTGAGGGCCTCCTATATCAGGTAACCTTGTATGAGGTTGAGCAATTGAATTACTACTCAAGTTCATTCTACCCAAATTGTCATGCAAACCATTTGTGAATTCATCAAATTGATGTGAACCCCCAGAAGGACTTGAACTCCCAGTGTGTGTTGACCCAAAAAGTTTTCTAACAGTTTCATCAACATATTCACCTATTTCATGTTCATCCAAATATTTTAGAAGCAAATCCATTTTTTGATTCATTGCATGAGTTTTTGTTCGAGGGTAGATTGACATTGAGTCAATTGACCACACATTGAATTTAAATTACTCACCGATGCAGTGATTAAATCAAATTGTGCTTTATTTGCATCATTATGACGGGTAATACATGCTAGACTATCATTTAAATCTTGAGATAAGGCTTGTAGTTTTAAGTCTCTCAATTGGGTCTTTTGTATTAGATGATGAAGGTTCAAGGGTGTCACTTTTTGTGGTTGACATGCTGAATTAGAATATAAAATTTCACTAAGTAAGGAAATTTATAAACGATATGCTGATCCAACAAACACAAAACTAAAAATTTTAATGCGATTATATGCCACAATTTGCACAAATCATAAAAGAATTAACCCTTTTTTTTTTTAGACTCTTTGTGCTCTATTAAATAAACTGGAATCTAAAACACTCAAACAAAATATACCTAAATATCACAAATATTAATCGAGTTTTCAATAAAAGAAAATTTACCTCGTTGAAGGAGCTTTGAGACGCCTACAATACCTTAGTATTGTTGCAAATGAACCAAACAAGGCGTGCGATTTTTTTTTTTTTTTTTTGCGGTGGAAAACCTTCTCGAATTTAGGAATAAAAACCACGAGGCCTTGGCCCACCAAAAACTTCACTATCAATCAAATTACGAGTACACAAGTATC
The DNA here is from genome assembly GCA_019916065.1 of Vitellaria paradoxa. NCBI lineage: Eukaryota > Viridiplantae > Streptophyta > Magnoliopsida > Ericales > Sapotaceae > Vitellaria > Vitellaria paradoxa. Next base: position 50,607,390 of record CM034234.1, on the reverse strand, counting down.
CCTTGCTTCATAAACGCAACATTGTCTGAACTATATAACTCTGTGTAGCAATCTCCAATTGACGATCCCTTCAGTCAAATTACAGAAATATGTCATAAACCTTCTGTCAAAATTTCAACTTGATCCAACGGTTATTGCAGAGATGTCACCCTTTAAAGAAAACTGCACTAAACAGTCAACAAGTTTCCCTATTTTCTGATCACCACTATTTGGTCGACCGGAACTCACCACAGGAATCTATATATCCAACCGTTCAAAATATAGAACCAGATGTTCTGAACAATCTGACCAAAAACCAAATCGATCCAACGGTTAACCAAGGAGATGAAGGCAATAGATGAAGACTACGCACCAAAAAAACTACAACTCTGCACTTCCAAACTGCTCTATTTGGAAACGCCGTTCTCACTACTGGAAGTTCAGATCAACGATCCAACCGTCCAAACACAAGAATCACAATCGAGAGGGCTGTACTGACCAAATTTTAGGCCAATCCGACCGGTAAATGAAGATATAGCCTGGTAAAACTTGCTGCACACAAGGCCCTTTTTCTTCTTCTCTCTTCCCTCCCTTGTTCATTATACCCTATTTTTTTCTTTTCTTGCAGCTATGGTTTGAGATGAACAATGGTTTTCGTTAATTATAGATCGATTACTCTGATACCAAATTGACGTAGCTCGACTACGAAAGAACAAGAAAATAAGAAAAGAAGAAAGAAAGGCTGAAAAATATTCTAGAGTTTCAGCTCATCAAATCTCCCCAAAAACAATAACGTAAGGTGTTATTTATAAACACCAACAGAAAACCCTAACCCCTAATAAACAAATCCAAAACAAATATGATTAAATAAATAAACTAATAAAATCCAAAAATATAATTAAATAAATAAACTAGTAGTAATAAAAATCATCATTGGGCTTGAGCTTCCTATCTCGTCTAGGTCTAGATATGGACCTACGCCATGCTCCATCAAAATGTCAACCACTTGGACAAATCGCACTGATAATTAAACTACAGTCATCACTGCAGTCTGCAATGTGGGCTGCAACATTTTGCCAATCAATGCCACAGGAAAACAAGAGTTCAGGGGAACAGGGTGCGGCCACCTGCATGATTAAGGTTGAAATTTCAACATAAAGCAATGAAAACATAGGGACATTCATATTTTTGAACTCAAATGTCACAGTTTTCTCTCATCTGATACAAATCAGGCATTCATAATTTTTTTGCGTTGACCAAACAAAGCCTCGCCTTAAAACTCATTTTTTGAAACATATACAAGCCAATGCTATCTGGTTATCACCATTACAATATATTCCTGACACTGACAATAAAATTCCCACATCAGTGCTTTTCCAACCTTCATTCATGATGAGAATGATGAAGGCATAAGGCGTCCATTATCGATGAAAATCAAACAAATCAGCAAGCAAATACAAGAGTGCAATGCGAAAGCAATACTATCAAACATTTCTTCTTCCCTTCTCTCCAAGGACGAAGAGAATATGCGGAATACCAAATGACAAAATAGATTACATAGCATAGCAACAAACCTGCAGTTGATGAAATGCCACCTTCAAGGGGAAAGGAGTAGGGATCTGTACAAGAGCTTGACAGTGGATTTCAGAGAGCTCCATATAATTTAGACGGATAAAAGATGTATAAAACGATCAGTTTCCCAAAATTGAACTGTCAGACTATGAAGAACCAAAATATACCCACGATGGCTGGTGTTGGGGGAAATGACTCTTGGAGAATAATTAGAGGCTCATATAAGTAAAACAGATTGATTGCGGAGCAAACCTTCACACTACTAAGTTATATTACAAAAATTCTATTTCAAATACCAACTCAAACTCGATCAACAGCCTAACCGAGCAGCTCTGTGTGTGTGTGTGTGTGTGTGTGTGTTTAGCTTCTGTGTCAAATTCAGAAAACTCTAGCCATTGTATGTGCAAAGTATAAATTACATCAAAGTCAAAAGAATCTCACCAATTGTCATCAAGCTCAACCAATTAGCACACAAGCTCACTAGGCATATCCTCACTGTTCAGGAATATATAGAAATGATCTTTGCCCTCAACCAAGCCATCAACTGCGGAAAATAGCTTAGATTGGTTAGTTGAACTCAGTCTGGATGTCTTCACCAAACAGCCCTATTTATCACTTCTGATGCTTCACCAAAACCCACAGGGTGTTGCCATCATGAAAGACATAAATTTTGAAATATCTATGGTGCTGCTTTTACTTTTATTTGGAAACAGGGAAAACAAAAGATAAAAATAAAAGGAAGAGGAAGAGATTTGATTGTACCAATTGGAATCCATAGTGATAGAAGATCAGTAATCAAAATTTAATTCCAATACCCAGGGAATAATTTAAACAAAAGATCACACTAGAACATTGTAGGCACAATATGACCTATACTGCCCTGTACAACAGTACAAATACATCAAAGCTGATTCTCGGAAAAGCTATAGAACTTACATGTGCTTGCTGAGGCTCCATGGCAACTAATACTATTATTTGACATGACCACTATCCAACACTCATAGTTCAAACTCTCACTCTCTCTCTCTCTCTCTATCTTCTCTGTCTATCAGTCCGTGTGCGCACGCTGCGCGCGTGCATACTTACCTCAAAGGCGTCTAAAGAAGTGGTTGACTTCAGGAATCAATAATGTTGAAGGAGAATCTTGATAGAAGCTGTGGAACTCCAGATATGATTGGCCCATATGTCTACAAAGTACAATTTGTAATCCATCAAACCCAATTCTAGCATTTAATATCTAGTAACAACAATCTGCTTAGACATCCAATGTAAATGAATATCCACTATGTTGTATTTAGAAGGGGGGGGGAGAGCCTGTTACTGCAGAATAAAGATGCTATATTGCAACAAATCCAAATTGAAATTAGTTCATTATTGAAACTCTACAGTGCCTTTGATTTGTTCAATCCATGTGCTGACTAAGTACATCTATTTCCCACCCAATATAACATGAAATGGATCAATCCAGTTTCAATTTGAAAGGGATGATGAATTTGCAGTGAACTCTAAATGGAGTTCCCATACCTTATGGTTTTCATGAATTTCACACAGTGGAACCGCAAGCAATTTAAAGTTTCTTGGTACAATGAATTTCAGACTTGCTGGTAATTTGACAAGAAAGAGTCTCGTGCACTCCTTCAAAATGAGCCAAGCGCATAAATTTAGGGCTTATTCCATCAAAAAAAAAAACTCAAGATAAGCAGTTTGTGTATGCCAATTACCTTAGGATTTTTAACATTAGGTGGCAAGTATGGATAAATCAGGGTTTCAAAGTCAGGCCTCCACCACATTCCAAGGCATTCTCCCCACCTAAACATTGAGAATTACAGCACTCAATTTAAATTAAAAAAAAAAAAAAAAAACTGAGATAGAAAAATCAAGAGATATTTCATCTACCTCCCACTCGGGCCCACCACCTTCTTCATTAACAAATAGCTTGCTTGCAAGCTTACGTTTGAGGCAATCAACTTCTGCAGAGTAACAAGAAGTTTATTAGTGGATTTTTAATAGAACTAAATACTTTTCCTTATTTAAATGTGTCTTCACATCACGAGATAAGATAGTATCTTACCTGATTCACCTGGTCTCAAGCGACCACCAGGGAGCTTAAACACAGAATTGCGTAATTGCAAGAGTAACAGATGGGGATGTTTGAACAATTCAACCTGTTTTAACCATTTTTGGAGATCCTTTCAGTAGCTTACTGTATGGTCATAAATATTTTACTAAAAAGAAAGGAATGGTGGTGGAGCATACTTATAAGTAACATAACCATATGGTGATGACGGAAAATACTAATTACTAAATAGGGTAATCGATAATCCCCATCCTTTCTTACCTTTCCAAAGGACATGAACAGTTGGAATCAGAAAAAAACAGGACATATGCAATGATTAAGTTCAACCAACAACCTATTGCCGATTTAGACTCCCTAATTCCAAGGTACGAGAATTTGTACATGTCACATTCTAAATCCATAACTCCATACACATGGATGCAATAATCTCCAAAATGTCAATCAGCCCAACTAATAGGCAATAACTTGTACATGACTGATGTGTTATGTAACAACATGATAGTGTAAAAAAATCACGCAAAATAGCTCTGTAATGGAATTTGGAACAGTTCTTTTTCACATCAAAAGTGGTAAACAACCAGAGCACCATCTTGATTAAGATTAAGATACACATGGATTTTTTGTACTAAATTTAATTCAATAGCTTGGCATCGATCATCATCTATATCCACCGAATTTTATTGGCTGCTCATCACCTGCACGGAATTGAGAAGACATTTTCCCAAGGTCCGATTTCAATGGCAAGGAAAAAGCTAAATCACTGCTCTAATTTTAAAATCTTACTCAATGCTTGCCATTACAAGAAGTGTTTTCAGAATTCACTAACATGCAAGGATTTAAATTTTTGTTTCTGAACTAATATCAGTAGTTTATTGTCTTCAAATTGAATCAAAATTTAAACCTATCTCAGTTAAGCAGTTGAACTCGAATGATCTCAACCCTGCAATGCCTGTGTATCTGTGTCGAACTCTACGGGACAATAAATTCCTCAACCTCAGTTATTCCCCACTATAAGTTATTCCCCACTATACTGATTCAACACTTGAGTAAGATGCCCAGTAACAAACTAATTATAGTCTATTGATCCCCTATCTACTACTTATAATGTGCGTGAGTGCAAAAGCGATTGTTCTTTGGAGGGCATCAACGAAGTTCGAATCATCACTAAATCAAAAAGGAAATAGAGCAGAGAGTGAACCAGAATGACTGCCTCCACACAGGTCCTCATACCGCGAGCAGCATAGCTGAAAGCACAAGCAACTTCGAATCAAAAGTCTAGAAGAACGATCAGCCAATTGAACTCGGGAACAGAATAAACAAATACACACACACATACACACGAGTGCATATATATATATATATATATATAGAGAGAGAGAGAGAGAGAGAGAGAGAGCGACTTGGATTTCATCCTCTGGACACGATCGGCCAAGGTCTCGTCCTTGAAAGAGATAGCTTGCGTGGAGCCGAAATAGTAACAGTTCAGAGGGTAAATGTCCAGTACGTTTCGGCGATCGCCATTGACACTGTGACCGTTATCGATCGGTAAAGCCGTTTGATCTTCCATCTTCAACCGCAGATGGAGAGAGAGAGAGAGAGAGAGAGATCGCAGATGAGAAGAGAAGAGAAGAGAATGGGAAAAGGAAAGTGGAATATTGAAATTTTTGGTGCGCGGTTGAGACGTGCCGATTGCCCCAAGAGAGAGAGAGTGAGGTGGTGACCTGCCATAGACTCCCAAGGACTTATCAAACTGGTGGAGGGAGCTTAATGGGCTTGGACTTGGATTGCCGACTTTTAAAACCAATGTTGTCGTCTCTCACAAATTATCCAGTAAATTTTTTACTTTGAGAGCGTTTGGTTGCACAAGTTTTATTATTTTTTTGTATTTTTTAGTCAAAAGTTATTAGTTGTAATTTGTAGTATGTTTAACGAAGTAAGTTATAATTTTTAAAAATTTCTGAAAATTTTGAGTATTTGGTAAAATTTTTAGTAATATTTAACAATTTTTAGTAACTTTTGAGTATTTTATAAAATTTTTAATAATTTTTAACAACTTTTGTGTGTTTGATTAAACTTTTAGTAACTTTTGAATGGAACAAATTATTGTAGCAGAGTAAAAAAAAAAAAAAGCAAAAGTTAAAGTTTTACCAAATACTTACTTTGCAACTTTTAGTAGATTTTTACATAAATGCGACCACAAATTACTTTACATTATTTAACTCGAGAAGATTTGGATTAATTTGTGCTCACCCACTTTATCTGCTTCCCAAATCTTTTTTTTTTTTTTTTTGGGCTTTGTAATTTACAACTTTCGAATTGTTCAATGGTAAAATCATTTAAATCCATATCAGGCTTTAAGGCTTGGTTTGTGTAACGAAAACCACATCTTGATTTTTTTTAAGCTTATCCCATTTTATATAATTTTTTTTACTAAATTTTGATTTTTTTATAAATGTAATTTTTATCCATGTTAATTGCATTTGAAAAAAGAAAAAAAATTACAAAAATAATGTTCTTGCGTGATCTTTTGTTTGGATTCTCTCAAAAAAAAAATGACTTTTTTTAATTTTCTTTAATTAAATTTTATTACGTATTATTTTTTTATACCAATTTTTTATTTTTTTATTTTTTGGACAAACCAAACAGCCAAGTAATTCTTTGTATTTGACTGCTGTTTCTAACATATTAGCTTTAATATTAAGTATACGAATATAAAAGTAATTAATTACTCGAATATTTTTTAAGACTTGTGCGTTATTTTTTTTTTTTTATATTTAGAATGTGTTATGAAACATAAACAAAAAAAAAAAAAAAAAAGGAAAGGAAATTGGTTCACTAAAGGAAACAATGGGTATTCCAGGATTTATATTAAATTACTAAGGTTTGATATTATTATTTGTGTATCATTATTTTTTGCTGTATGATATGGCCTTTAATTATCATAAAAAACAAAACAGAAAGAAAGGACATTTTCCTAAAGAAATAGATAAGACATCTCAACACAATAACACCTTGATACGGCCGCTAAAATATATATATATATATATATATTCTAATTAGTAATATATAAACTACAAACTACAAATTAAAGTTTTACGGATACAAATTAAAGTTTTACGGTATACATATATATATATATATATATATATATATATATATATATATATATATATATATATATGTATATATAACATTAATTGAGTAATTAGGGGTTGTTTAGTGGCATAATTTTTTACATTTTTTAGTAATTTTTAGTCAAACGTTGCTTATTGTAATTTTTGATGTGTTTGTAGTGGCATACGCAGGAATTTAGGTCAGCGTAGACCAAATCACGTGTGAACTTTTAAATTCTAAATAAATACATAAAATATGATAAAATACAAAATATTATACATTACTATCAAATACATTGCCACTTTTTTACTCTGTCATAATAATTTGCTCTATTTAAAAGTTACCAAAATTTTTACTAAATACACAAAAATTGCTAAAAATTACCAAAAATTACTAAAAGTTGCCAAAAGTTACTAAATTTACTAAAAGTTATCAAAAATTTTACCAAACACCCAAAAATTGTAAAAAAATGCTAAAAATTTTTTGGTAAAGAAATACCAAAAGTTACTAAACGATATGCCTCCAAATGCATCCAAAATTTTTTATAAATATTATAATTTTTTTATATCAAATAATTTTTTTTAAAAACAAAAATTCTAACGTAGGCCTTCGCCTACACTGGACATCATGTGGCTCCACCACTATGTGTTTGGGGAAGCAAGTTATAATTTTTAGCAATTTTTTGTAACATTTGGGTGTTTGGTAAAATTTTTGGTAATATTTAATAATTTTTAGCAATTTTTGAACGTTTGGTAAAATTTTTAACAAATTTTAACAACTTTTGTGTGTTTGATAAAAATTTGAGTAGAACAAATTACCATAATAAAGTAAAAAAAAGTAACAAAATTTGAGATTTTACAAAACGCTTACTTTGTAATTTTTGATAAATTTTTACACATTTTTATCCTGTCAAACGAGGCCCTCGTCGCAGCTTTGCAGGTGCGAGATGGATGCTTAAAAGGTAAATTTTAAACTGTCATGGCTTACTATTTAATTTTAATTCAAAACTTCTTACAATCCTTATATAATATTTATAAACGGGCGTTAACAAAGTTTTGATAAGTCGAGTATCTCATCCTAAATCAGTCAACCAGGTTACTTGAGTTCAACGTTTGCACGTTTCATTTAAATGAGTTGAAATTAATTCCTTGTGTAAGTTAAAATTCAGAAAAAAAAAATTCTAAAAACAAATAAGAAAATAACTTTCAATTAAAAATTTCACAGTAATTATAATTCCAAATATTCAGTTCACTAAAATTGACACTTTTGATCAGTCGAAAGGTTCATTATTTGGGAACTTCCCCCTGAATTTAAAATATGAGGCCGTTTGGATGTTCAAAAAAAAAAAAAATCCTTAACTTGATGTAGTTTTTTATGTGTTTTTTAAGTTACATTTTTGTATATTTGGTGGAAGAAAGTGTAATTTTTAGCATTTTTTTACAATTTTTAAGTGTTTGGTAAACTTTTTACTATAGTAAAATAAAAAAGTGGTAACTTTTTGTGTGTTTGGTAAGTTTTTTTTACTGTAGCAGAGCAAAAAAAGGGTAATTTTTGTGTGTTTAGTAAAATTTTTGATTTTATTTTTTATTGTAGCAAAACAAAAAACTGAAAAAATTTGTGATTTTACTAAACGCACTAAAAGTTATAAAATGTAACTTCTAGTACTTTTTTACTAATTTTTGAGCCTCCAAACGGGCCTATATGTTTGAAGATTAGCAATTATTCTGACTAACGTCAGTTTGAAATTGATTTAGAAGTTAGAAGGAATTAAATTTAAACACATTATTTTTTAAGCCTTTTCGGCTTATAAGTTGACAATAATATTATAAGTTAAATCCCTAAAACAATTAATTACACAACCAAATGTTGCTTTTATTATTAGTGCAAGCCACGAAATCAACGTCGCCGGTGAATTGCATTTTCAACTTTGCTTGAAGTTGATGTAAATTAAGAGCTTAAATGATTTGAAAAATTGACAAGCAATAATGCAGCCAAACTATAGGTAAACAATCACGCAAATATATATATATATATATATATATTACTGCCTGTCAAAGTGCTCACCAACTCGGAGGGAAAAAAAATAAAATTTTCCATTCTCATTTTAAGTGTCGGAGAAAGGTGTCAGGCAAACCAATTGATCCAACTGGGCTTGTTGGATCAATGCCTAACTTCAGTTACGATTTCCGTTGACTTTGACAATGTCAAATGTCTAGCTTATAGCAGGACTGTCTGATGAACTTACTTTTTAGATGTCTGATTAGATGACACCAATTACTATTTGGGACAAGAAAATAAAAAATGATTATTTTTATATTATATTATATTTTTTAAATAAAATAACATTCTAAATAATGTATATAAATTAGCATTTTAAAAAGGCGTAGTAAACAACATTTTTTTTTTATTAAGGTAGTAAAAATTGAGGAAAAATTGTCCAAAAAAAAAAAAACTTGCTAAAGTATCCTTAATGAAAATGTAACATCATAATGACCAAAAACATTTGTCCAATTATTGTTAATGGGAATGCAATATCATAATGTATTTTTATTAAAATAACAAACACATAATATGATAGTACCTCTTTTGGCCGGACCAAAATCAAAAAGTGCATTTTGATTCTATATTTTTAGGGGGCGTGCAACAAAAAGTGAGATAATTTATAGATTCGTAATTCGTGAAGTGAGATAAAAAGTGAATAATTTTTAGAATTTTTTTTAGAAATTTTTAAAATTTTTCTGTATTTTACATCGTGCCAAACAGATCCTTAATTATAAAAAAATAATAATTAATTTTGCGTTTCTAGTAAACCTTCCATTATCAGTGAAATATGCCAAAAAATACCTAAATCTGATAAATGTGCTTGAGTAGAGAGAGAGAGAGAGAGAAGATACCTTTGTAATTGTGTTCCAATCAATTCTCCACAACAAGAGACGTACTGTAGAAACCCCGGGATGAGAGGTGTTAGAAACTCTCTCCCCGTTGAAATGTGTCTCATTTGTGTGTTTTTTTGACCCGAAAGTGGAAGTGGGTCTCCTCTGATTTTGCAGTCAGAAGTAATTTCAATTTCAAATGCATTTTTAGGTAATTGAATACAGACTTTGCTAAAAATGCAGAATTAAAAATGCACTTTTTGGTTTTAATTTGGGCAAAAAATACAATATCATAAATAAAAATACATTATGATATTACATTTTCATTAATTTTTTTCTCGAAATTTTACCATCTTATAGAAAAGAAAATTCTAAATAACGTCATAAAATGAATTTATTCAATTACAACAGTGTCCATATTTTAAATTTTCAAAAAGCCAATAATTTATAAGAAAAAAATATAGATATCTTTAATAACTTGTTATAGCCATTTTTAAAAGAAGACAATATGGGATCAAAGTTTTTTATAAAGTTTTTTTTATCACAATAATGTGACAATAGTATTTATGTAATAAATGAATAAGTTAATTAATTAATATTTAAAAAATAAAAAATTCATAAACTTTCATATTATTGTGACCATAAATTTTATTAGTAAATCAAATTATAATAGCATTACTATGTTTTAAATTGTAAAAGAAGAAAATGATATATTTGTAAGTGTTATTTTTTTTTTCAAATTGTTTGTTGTAAGAAATCTCTTTTGGTATGTTCAAATATTTAATCGGATTAAAATTTTATTTCTTCAAAGGAAGGGGGGAAAATGTAAGTAATTATGAGTGAGAGTAAAAAGCTGTTGATTGATTCAAAAAAAAAAAAATTGACTTGATATTTCATTTTTTTATTTTTTCAAATAAATAAAAAAGCAAAAAAGAAATAGTCAAATCTCAAAAATGCCCCCATTTTATTTTCTTGGGTTTAAAAATCCACCTTCATTGCCTTATTGGCTTGTACAATAAATAAAAAAAATAATAGAGAGAGATACGAAAACATATTCGGAGGCAATTATTTATAATAATAATAATAATAACAGGCGTTGCCGTGGGCTCAAGAATTCGGTATGAACGAAAGTGACAAGAAGAAAGGAGGGAGAGTCAGCGTCAGCGTCGGAAGTTTAATGCCGAGAGGAAGCTTTGCTTGTCTTGTAATTAAAACACTAACGGAGACGCCCTCCCTCTACCCCCATCCCTCATTATCTCTCTCTAAAACCCATCTGCTCTCTCTCTCTCTCTCTCTAAAATTTCTGATCTGAGGTTTCCCCCACCAAAGGCAAGTTCTTTTTCTCTGTGTTTGCCTCTTCCAATTCTATTTATTGTGAATGAGCTGATTCTGCTTCACAGTTTTTGTGTATCTATGTGGATTCTAGATTCTACGTGTAAACTTCTGGGTTTTTGTGGTAGTAAAGATATTCAATTCCAAATCTCTAGGGTGGGTTGTGCATTGTGTTTGCTGAGTTTATATGAAATTGATGTTGAGTTAAACTCTCTTCCTCTTCTGTGTATGTTATGATGGTTATTTGGTGAGATTTCAACGTAATTTTTTGTGTATCTTCTGGCCTTGAGATCGATTTTAGTTTAATTTAATTATTATTTTCTGCATATTTCCACTTAATTGTATAATCAAACGTAACAATGAAATGAATGCATACTTTGTATGGCATATTTGAGTTCATGTGAGATTGATATTGAGTTATACTCTTCCTCTTTCATATATCATATATGTTATGAAATTTTTTTGGTGAGTTTTTCATAAATTGGTGTTTTTATTTTTTATTTTTTTTCAGCTGAGAGATTGATTTTAGTGTAAAATCTAGTTTCTGCATTTCCACCTAATTCTGTAATAAAGTATAACAATGGAATGAATGCATAATCTGTATAGTATTAATACATGTAAAAATCCACATGACAACAAATCAAGAATGAACAGATTTAGGAGTTCTTGGTGCGGTGGACGCGCTGGCTTGGCTCAATGCCTAGGTGAGTTGGGCAATTGCTTAAGGCCCTATTTTTTTTAATTATCAAATTATATATATGGAGTTATTTTAATCTCATCTTTAATTCTTTGATTAAAGTTCTTTCTCGTATTAACTAGTTTTAATACTTTTCGAAAGGCAATAACTTTTAGCAGTCTAATGTTATCTATTAAAAGAACTAATTAAGCTTGACTGTACTTCACTTTATTTTCACAAATCATTTGATACTCCCACTCAAATTTAACTCTAAAAAATGCTGTACACAACAAAAATGAGTTGAGCCTACAAGTTTCAAACTAATTCCAATAAATTTATTTAAGAGCCGTTGTGAAAAAAAAAAAAAAAAAAAAAAAAAACTTTAATTGCTATTTTGTACTTGGAAAAAATTAAACTTCAATTTAGGAATTAGAAAATTTTCATAATTTTTAGTTGTTGGTGCCCTAACAAAGTGGAATATCATTTTTTTTTTTTTGGCTCCAACTGTAATAAAAATAAATAATCCTATAAATATGTAGATAATTTTTTTTTTACAAACTAGTCACTCAAAATAGTATTTTAAAGAATCTTGAATACAAAATTTTAATAAGTAATTTTGCATCTCAAAAAGTTAGAAGCGTTATTGTTAGATAAAACTTTTAAATATTTTATATTTAGTAAATAATTTTATTTTAAAAAAAAACTCACCATTGATTTTGCCTTAAGCCCCTATTAGATTTGAGCTGGCCTTGTGCCATGGTGGAGAAATAGTTTTTTCCTTTTCCCCCCCTTGATAAATTCAAATGGAGGTGGTAAAGCATAGTGGAGTACTTGTTTCCTCATGATGGAGTGCAGTAATGAAATTGGATTATTGTTTTTTTGGTTTAACAATTAATTAGGATGAACTAAAAGCATTTGCTGGCTCAGTGTGCGGAGTGAAGATCTGAACCATTTATTTGCTGTGCCTCAATCAAAGCGCTGCTAAGAAGCTTTGCAGCGTGAACAAAACTTGTGCCATTTCCGGGTAGTCTCAAAATAGATCAGGAATACAATTAGTAATAAGCCTAATGACAATGATCAACTTTATTGTCTGTAAATTTGTGCATAATACTTTTTTTTTGTTAGTATATAGGCCACAGGAATTGCTATACCATTTAATTAATATGCAATGTTAATTACCAAAAACAAAATATGCAAAGTTGTTAGGAGACCAAGTGTAGCATACCTAAGTGAAATGTGACTGGAGAGTTGTCAGGCCAATAATTGATCTGAAATCTTTGTTTCAATTTTCTGAATCAGGTAGTTCAGAGGGTGGTTGCATAACTGTAGACCTCAATCTATCAGACACATCAGTACCAGTACGCATGGAGTCAAGTAATCAACTCAATTTCTATTCACATAACTATTTTTATTTTCAGATTAGGAAGAGAAATTGACAGTTTTCTGATATTGTCTTGCTGATATACATAATTATCAACTACCACGAGATATATAATAGAAAAACAGTAAGCCTGAAGAATAGAGAAGCTTAAGAACATGAGTTTTGGTGGGGTTCTTAGGTCTCAATATATATTATCCCACTAGGTTGAACAGTCATTCAAGTTTATTGATTGTGAAGACCGGTGAAATAGCCCTTTAGTTACATACATAAAAAGAAAAGCAAAACCTTGGTGGTTCTGATCCAATTTTTTAAGAAAAATCAGGAAATAATCTCTCCTTGTGTCACTAAACTACATTCTGTCCTGCATATTTGTGTAGACAAGCTACCTGAATATTCTCTCAACCAACCACTTGTAGAGAAAGATTGCAAAAAGGAGCTCTCAAGTTGTAAGTTTGCTATCATATTTTGATTATTCTGCCATCCGTATTGATACTATTAGAAAATATAACGAACAAATAAATCAATTGAATGAACAATACATATGGGATTTATGTGGTTCAACCATAAGGCCTATTCCATGAAGGGAGTGATATGCTCTATTATTTTCAGCTTACTAAATACAAGGTCTAATTGACCTATTTATGGACTAAGAGTCCTTGTTATGCAACGATGATGAGATAATAACAAATCAAAAGAATCCAGTTATATCACATCAATAATATTTTGCTTATATTATAAGGGTTTGATTTCAAACACTAAGTCAACTTTATCTTGTATCTTCAACACCCTCCCACAAGAGAAGCATGGAACAAAGTAGAATGCTTGTCTTGAACATGAACAACTTCAACTAGAACAAAACAAATCCAATCACATCACGTCACGTCAATAATGTCTTTCCTTGTATGATAAAATTTTGATTGAAACACTAAGTCAACTCAATCTTGTATCTTCAACACTCTCCCGCAAAAGGAGCATGGGAAAATGTGGAATGCTCATCTTGAACATGAACAACACTAGGACAAAACAACAGAATCTTCAATCCAAATAACATGCTTTTTAACCGAATATGTGATGAATTGGATAAACCAATAAGGTTTACTACAAACAGAGCTTCAATATTGGATCCAGAGACAAAAACTTCTACACGTGTGAGAAGCACAAACGAAACAACAAACATCTGTTTTCCAACAAATTCCAATCAAATAAAATTGGGCAGTAAACTAGACCAACATTTGGCAGTATAAAAAAAAAAGTGGTAATGATGTGACCACCTTGAAATGAAAACAAACAAAGTTGAAGATCCAAAATTAACCCCCCCCCCCCAAAAAAAAGTTGCAGATCTGTTGCGACAAATCAGCCAAAGAAACTTATCAAAGCAAGCTGAACCAACCAAATCCAAAATGACTATTTTTTTTTTTCTATATCCACGAATTGAGATGAACAAAAGTAAAAACAAGATTTTAGGACGAAACATGCTTTGATACCATGTTAGAAAATATAATAAATAAACAAATTAACTGGAAGAATAATACACGGGATTTACGTGGTTCGGCCATACGACCTACTCCATAGGAGCGGTGAGATACTTTATTTTTAACTCACCAAATACAAGGTACAAGTGACATATTTGTAGACTAATAATCCTTGTAAACAAGGATGATTAGATAATATCAAATCAAAAGAATCCAATCACATTACATCAATAATATCTCTCCTTCTATGATTATGATTGGATTTTAAATACTAAATCAACTCTGTCTTCTTGTACCTTCAACCACCCCGGTTAAAAAAGTTCAATTTCAGTCTGAAATACAATATTCCAGTCAAGGGGCTATTGCACTTGGTAGTTTAGCAATGCATCAGCATCAGCCTAAAAGGCAAAGGATAAAACTCAAAAAGTTGCCGTGGGATTTTACACTGCTTGATGTTTATCTTTTCAAATACATCATTCATTCATGTCATGTTGTGTTAGATGAGAAGTACGATTGATTGTTTTATGAGAATGATTGAACTCCAATCTTTACTGTGGTAAACTCACAAAAAATTGGGCTTTACAAAGAGAGTTTTTGTAAACCCACATGTTACCTTCCAAGATTGATAGGCAATGCAGGTCACGTTATTGAGTTATCAGATTATCATGCTATAGGAGGATGTAGTAACATTTCACTCGAGGTAGAAATTTCGCACCCAACTGAATCTTACATTGGGTTTCTCTTTGTAAGATTCGTAATGTATGCAATTATAGGGAGGGTTAAGTAAAATAAGCGAAAACAAAGACAAAGAAATTGCTACTTAACTCCTAACAATTATAATTTGGGACGTTTTGGTGTGACAGATGTTACCATTGAAGAGGGAGAGGGTTTAAGAAATGGTCTTGAATTGGAGAGACCAGTTTCCAATAAGCATAGTGATCTTTTGAGGCCTTCAGCTCGACACCATTCGCTGTTAAAAGGTAGTGATCCTGTTTGGATGTAATAAATACCAAATCAGTCATTTTGTATGCTTGCCGCAAATTCAATGTGCTCTCTTATTCAGTACAAAATTAGACTTTCCATGTAACTCCTCTGATTTGCTTATGTATTGCTTGATCTATTGCTCAAGTTTCAATTGCATCCATTTTCTCTTTCTGGGTCACTGTTTGAGGAAAATTGATTCATCTACCACCTAGCAATGTGGTATCACTTTATTGGCGGGAAATACCATGGGTCCACGATAGACGCCTAATGTTTTCTGTCAATTTTTTTTAATAGCAAATGACGGAAGGGACAAAGTGGGACGATTTAAAGTGCAAGTGAAAAAGTGGGACGATGTAAAGTATATATCCTAAAGTAAAATTTGTGGTAAAGTATAAGGGTGTTAAATGCAACATAGCATACTACTCAAGCTTCATCTTTACTCTCATTCTGTTCATCTTGAATCTAAATATCTAATAGATAGTGGCCCTGATGGCATGTTAGTTTGCTTCAACTTATAATATATGATATGATTCATGTGATGCTATTTTGGTTAAAGAGAACCTCCACAGAAACTGATCTTTTTACTAAGCAAATGCCCATAATCCTGAGAAGTATTCTTGTGCTGGCAGGGCAATCAACAGACACTGCAGGCCATGGGAAAGGCAAGTATACCCTTATTAGAGATCCAGAGGACTTCCAAGCAGGGATTTTCGACAAGCCGCTTCCTTGCTTCGGTTGTGGGATAGGATGGTTTTCGTGAGTATTCTCTCGTCCTTCCTCCATTTTTACCACGCCCACTCCCCTGCGTGTGAGTGGAGTCTAATGGATGCATCTTTCGTTTCAGTTTTTTGTTAGGCTTTGTGTTCCCACTTTTGTGGTACTATGCCACAATTCTCTACTTTGGAAATTACTATCGCAAGGATCCTAGAGAGCGTGCTGGCCTTGCTGCTTCTGCAATTGCTGTAAGAATCACCTCTCTCTCTCTCTCTCTCTCACCCACCCAGCTACCCACACTTTTAATTCAAACATTTGTTTGTTTCAATATGTTCTCTTGGTTTGTGATATAAATTTTAGGCATTCAACTTTGTGAGGTTTTGTTTGTATTTTATTGAACTAAAATCAAAGATTTTTTTTTTTTGGCGCTATTTATTTAAGAACAATTGCGGTTTGAACATAATTTTATTAGTTTAGAAATGGATTTTATTATGAATTTGAGTGGTTTAAAATAATGAATAGTGATGGAATTTAGATCACCACAGAATAGTGATGTATTCTTACGTAAACTAACCTCTCTCTCTCTCTCTCTCTCTCTAACTTTTTTTTTTTAAATTTTATCTCAAATTCATCTATTGAAATTCACATCCACCCAAATGAAGCCTGAGATGGTACTAGGAATATAAATGGGCAAGGTGTCCTCAAATTTTGGTATTCTGATTGCCAGGCCTATTTAATTATTCTATAGTTTTCATTCCAAACCTGTTCCTTTTTAATTGAAAATTTCAAACTCGTTTTGTACCAAACCTACAAAACCCACAAAAAATCCACAAAACCCACAAAACACGTCCCATCTGATTAGCTGTAACAGAAGTTTCAAAACCTTACACTCAATGGATAGCGGGTACTTTATAAACAAATTTCAAACTCATCTGGTATTTGTTTTTAATTTTAATCCGTTCTGTTCTAATCCTTTTAGGGTACTTCTAATCGGGTTTGAGCAGTTGTGTACTCATTCCATGGCCAACGCTATCCCAGATGGTACAAGCATTTGTTGCCCTCATTTTATCATTAACACTTGACTGTTGTTGCAGGCAATGGCATGTTCAATTGTATTGTTGATAATAGCAGCTGTGCTTCTATTCTAGTTGGTCTGTCAAATCCCCTTTCCGCTTCAAGCTCTTGTGAGTCTGCAGCCTCCACAGAGACAGGCCGAATTGGAACTTGGCTATGCTGTGTTTGGAGAAAATTTTCGGCATAGAAAGTGATGATATATATATATATATATATACACACATGTTTCTATGCTATGCTATGCCATGCAAAGCATTTAGTTCAAAACTGCCTGGAATTTTTTTTTTGCTTTGATGTTAAAAACGGAACATATTATTCAATTGCCATTCAAAAAAAATAACTGTGAACTACTGATAATGAAACTGTGGAATAATAATGCAGTTTAATTTGATCCTAAAACCGCGTTATCATTGTATCCTTTCAACTTATTAATTTTCACTTAAAACAGCGGTATGATTCAGCAGTTTTAATTTATTTAACACTTTTGTTTTCTTGAATTATCAACTTATTTATCATGTAGGAGCCTAAAACTACGTTATGTTCTACTTATTTAATTTTTTTGAATTATCTAAATGTAAATTTATCTAAATTTATTAAATTTAAATGGGTGAAAGTTTAAGATATATACTATATTACTCAATAATAATAATAATTAATTAAATATAATATATAGCATACTATCTAAATATTATTTTCTAAGTTTACGAGTTGTTCATTCACCTGTTTAATATTTTTTGAATTATCTAAATGTAAACTTATCTAAATTTAATAGATGACTTAATTATGAGAGTTTGAGATATATTATAATACTATTATAATAATATTATCTAAAATGTAAACTTATCTAAATCTAAGTTATTATTAAAATAAATATATACATTTAAGATAAGTTATGTACTAAAATTATATATTTATGTAATAATATTTTAACAATTATATATATATTTTATAAAAAGTACTTATTTAATAATGTAATTTTAACTTTTCATTTTATCATTGGAATACAAAATTATATCACACATTTTCATACAAAAATATTTCCTCCCCCTCATTACTCATTCACACATAAACTCGAAAGTAAAATAAATGATGGTCCACGAACATTACTTGCTTCTATACCCAACATCATGTGTTTGGCTAAAGAAAAATGTTTTACTTTTTACGCTCATGTCTGGGTGTGTGAAAAATATGTACAAGATAATAGTAATGAGCTTTTTATTTATTTGTTTATTTTTATTTTCTAAATATAACAAGATGGTAAGAAAATAAAACTCATGCAATTATAAAACATGACAAATATGAACCTTCTAAGTGGGTTTCTTAATTAATTAAAAATGGAAAACATCATTGGGCTAATAATTTTCCAACTATAGGTATGTTCGGTACATTTGGATAATCTAATTCACGAGTAAAGACAAAATATATTTAAATTTGATTTAGACAAGTTTATATTTAGATAATTTGTTATCTATTATATTTAACTAATTAATATAATATAGTAAATCTTAAACTTTGACCCATTCAAATTGATCACATGATAAACTTATTAGATAAGTAAAAAAATCAATCATAACAACAGAGTTTAATTTAGGCTCTCACATAATAAACTTAGATAAGTAGATAATTTGGTATAAGAAATTTTAGGTAAGTAGATAATATTTAGATAATTCACTATGAGAAATTTAGATAAGTAAATAATATTTAGATAATTTGCTATATATTATATTTAATTAATTAATATTATTATTGAGTAATATAGATATATCTTAAACTCTCATCCATTTTAAATTCAATAAATTTGGATAAATTTACATTTAGATAATTCAAAAAAGTTAGATAAGTAAAACATAACGTAGTTTTAAACTCTCATAAGTAGATAATTCGAACGGCAATTTTAAGTGGAGATTTGCTTAATAAGTTAAAAGCGTATAATAATAGCGCAACTTTAGGATAAAATTAAACTACGTAAGTGAAGATTTGCTTAATAAGTTAAAAGTGCACAATGATAACTCAACTTTAGGATAAAATTAAACTACATTATCATTCCACAATTTCAATAGTTTCACAATTAATTTTTTTCAACAGTAGTTGAATAATATATTTCGTTTTTAACAGTAAAGCAAAAAAAAAAATTCCAACTGCCCGTCTCATTTTTTGGACTGTACTTTTTTTCTTTTCTTCCTTCTTTTTTTTTGAATAGTAGAAATGATCATCTGAAATTAAAATTGAAATTGTGTATGTCTTATCAACTGCATAAAAACTAGGGAAAGAAGAAATGATTAATTAACTTAACTGAGATTAGTTTTTCTTTTGAGATAACTCGACGCATATTTTAATACCGTTATTCAATTTTGGATTTAGAAAGTTAGTTTCAGAAATATTTATTTTAGAAATTGTTCTAAAAATTAATTTATAGTGTTAGTGTTGTATAAGTTGTTTATTGGCGATCTCCGTGCAAACAATTTACCTGTATTTGTTCTTTTTTAAAAAAATGTCACAAGGTTATTAAAATGATTCACTAACACAACCCAAAAAGTGTTGGTGCATCATTAAAATTTGTTGGGAGAAGAACATAAGAAGAAAAGAGTTGGTTGTGTAACTCAGTAGAAGTTCGTTCTCGCGAGCATCCTTTTTGGCCTTTTGAAAAAGGCTATTTTTGCAAGACAATTTGCTTCGTGAGCACAAAGAAGGAAGCTTGCGCCTACGAGCAACCCTTGATACCTGGGAGTTCTTGAATAGTGTGTGTCATCGATATGAGGAGGGAAGCTCATGCTGGCAAGTTGCTCCTGCTATCACCCAAAATTTTCTTAAAGACAATCAAATGAATTTTTTACCCTTTTCTTTTGATATAAAAGCTAAAATTTTTTCTCAACTCTAAGCTTTTGATTCCAGCACAGCCTTTCTATCCTTTTTTGAGCAAAAATCCAAAAGAATGACGATGGATAAAAGCTTGGATCGTTCTTAACATCATCCACTATCATTAGCAAAGATATATGGCTTTGGGCTCAAATATGTTGGATTGCATTAGATTGGGGATCCTTTTCTTTAAGGATTGAAGGTTATTTTCTTTACAGATTAAGGTGAGTTGTAGATTACCTAGCAAGTAAGGTTAGGAAGTATTTTATATGAGTAGATCAATGGATTGTTGGATGGCGGATTATAATAATTTCCTTGGATGTCCTGTAACCCCATTTAAATATAGTGAAGATTTTTAGTCTGATTCACTCAAAGATGGGGATTGTTTCTGGGAGTTTTTACTATTGTTAACAAATTCTTGTGTTTATTGTTGTGATTGTTAATTTTTGGTAGAAATCTTAGTATGGATATTTTTTAGTTTCTGTTGGTTGATTAGATTTGGATATTAGTTTGCAATTTTGGGATTTTTATATAGCTCAAAAAATGCTTTTCTTTATTACATCTAAAAATTGGTTTTGAAAAAATAAAAAAAAATGAAAATACAAGTCATGTAAAAATAGATAATTTAATAACATCTTGGAATGCAAAAGATTAAAAAAAATAGTTATGATTTTTCAAATTATTGAAAAAATCATATTTTAGATTGTGTTGTAATTTTAATTTTTTTGGTCATAATTTTTAGTAAGTAAGATTATGAAATGTAATTCAAAAAAGAAACTAGGAAAGCAGCGAGAATTTTGATGAGATATCATTCTCGAGTATAATGGGTAGTTCTTGAATTAATAAGAATGCGGTCTTGAATTTGGCTTTCAAATTTTGAGTTATATATAATAATTAAGAAAAAATAATTAAATTTTACAAAAAATGGTTCATAACCTAAATTTTTTTAACTCAAAAATTTATATGTAATATTAGTAGTGTTTTCTTGACTAAAATGAGCTATTTTTTAAATTTTAAGAGGATCGAACTATATTATAAACTTTTTAATTTAGTAAAAAATTTACATATACAAGTAACATTTTTCAAAACTCAAAAGAAACCATAGCCCCCTAACCCCTCTTTAGTCTTGTCCGTCTCCAAATTTATTAATGTGAGATAGGATAACAGTACTTCACCATATCTCGATGATAACTTGCTCGAAAGTGCTCATTCACATCACTGTTGATCCGCCTCATGCCAACTTTTAATTCTCCGAAAATTTGTAACTTCATCCCTCATGTCAACTTTTGATTCTCCGAAAATTTGTAACTTCATCCCTAATTATATTTATTATATGTCTACTCCTCCAAATACACACGCAACCAAAGTCTAGTTTTCGCGGTAGGAGTTAGAGTTGTTGCCTAGGGCCAGCCAGGAGAAAAATCATTTGCGTGGATTTTGAGTTGCTTGATACGGGTTTTTGGCCATTCTTCGTGGGAATAAAAAAGACTTCGGCCGAGTTGGTGCCAACGCCATTCAGTTGGCTGTCCTCTGCAGGCTTTCTGCGACCAAAAGTGCCTTAAAAAGACAGAATTTGTTTGGCTACTGAATTACTTTAAACCCTGCTGTCAAACAAGTTATTTGCCTTGGGATCATGACAGCAACCTCCAAATTCTTTGGGTTTTTGGCCCGTTGCTTTTAGCAATCAAACCCCTGATTTTCCTTCCCAAAGCCTTGTCCAGTTGTCCTTGTTGAAAAATGAGTTCATTTCGTCAAGATTTCCCGGCAAATTGTGATATGTTGCAATTTATAAATAATATAATACACACACAAACACACACACATATGTATAGGTTATTTTGTCGTTAAACTCGTGCTTATTTTTTGGTATTGAAGTCACTCAACCTTCATAATCTTAAAAGACGATTATATATTAAATATAAAGCAAGATGAGATGGTTACGGAATCATGTCTTTCTCTTAAAAGTTTTGAAAATTGTGATTATAGTTATTAACCAACTCCGGTGACTTCCTTCTCATTTTATTGTCAAACTTAAGAATTAACAAAAAAGACCGTTAATATATATTTAATTAGAATCTCTCTTTATTCTGGTTCATTTTAAATTACAAACATGCGTTATTTCATTAAATAAAAAACTTAGTGATTAAGATCTCTCGACTGAAGATTCATTATAAAAATAAAAATAATTAGCTAAACACATTTTAACAGGTATCTGATGCGTGTAAATAATATTTGATAATGACACAAAAAGTATTAATAATTAAGACGTGTCTAAATGTCTATTTTAAAAAGTAAAAATATTAAGCTATTAGAGTGTCTGACACGTGTCAATAATATTTAATAAGAACATAATAAGTATTCATTTAAAAAAAAATAATAGTTTCAAAAAAAAAATAAATTAATAAAACACATTTCAATAAGTTTTTGATAACTGGTAAATAAAGTATTTGATAAGTACATAACAAACATACATAAAAATTGATAAAGTTGTGTTTGCTAAGAAATTTTGTACTAGTAATTTGAAAAGAATTACTCAAATATAACTGTGTTACTTATAATATATGAATTTCATCATAAATTTAAGTAGTTTACTATGATGGTTTTACAAGAAATTGAAAATCATCACAAAAAAAATAATTATTTAAAATCTTTCATAATAGTAGATCCGCCATTTTAAAAAGTAGTAATATCTTTACTTTAATTGTAATTATTAATAATTATTAAAAATAACCTCATCTCTTATTATATGAATTAACTGTACCACTTATATTTTTGATAAGTATTCGATACATGGTACGCGTTTGTTGATACATGGTACGCGTTTGTTTCAAAAACTGATAACACAACTTTATAAATATCGCTCACATGTTAAATAGTGTTGAATTAAGACACAATAAATATCTATTAATTTTAAAATAACCGTATATAAAAAATTTTACTTACTTAACGTGAACATCTTTTAGTTATTGAATTTTCATCTAATAAGGTGTCACATATTCATACAAAGGAAGTTTTTCTCATTTTATTAGCATCAAGATATTTTGGTAACAAGATTTTTTTTTTTATTTTTTTTTAAATGGAGCAAGGATGGAGTATAAGACCCACCCAAGGACACAGAGATGCCCTATAATCACATGAAAGGTAATGGCATTGAATGACGTAGTGCTGGGAGTGGTAGGTCTAAGACAGAGCGCAAAGATTGAAAGAAGAAGAAGAAGAAGAAGATAGAAAAGAGAATATGCCTTTATTTCTTTCATTTCTAATGGTGGGATACCTCAAAACGAGTATTTATATGACAAATATATATATTTCAAAAGCAACCGGTGCAGTGACATGTAATCTGTTTTGTATACTGTCTGAAAGGAAATCTTTTGTTTTTTCGAACATCGATATTTTGACAAGAATTTATTTATTTATTTTTTGATAACATCAATTATGATGTTAACCCGTGATATCGGTCTCGTAAGCTATTAAATTAAAATCAAACAGTTCATAGTAAATGTAAATTCTAAAATTTTAAGCAGAAATTTTTAAATTTACTTTTACTGTAAGCCCTCCAATATTGATCTAATAACTTACAAAACTGATGTCATGGATTAATATCACAATTGATGTCAGCCTTCCTCTTTCTTTTAACAATGTGAATGATTTTAAAGTAATGGTGCTTTTTTTTTTTCTTTTTCTTCTTTTTTTAACTCATACCAAAATATTATTTGAAATATTACTTTTAAAAAATGTTCTTTTAAATTGGATTTTTTTTTTAAATTATGTTTGTAGGCTAATAGACTAAATAAATATTAAAGTACAGATGCTATTAGGAGTAACATTTTTTTTAATTAGAATCTTAAAAAATAAGAGTACCATTTCAAACAATATCTTTTACTATCACTATTAATTTAACCAACCCAAGTAATTTTAAATAATTATTATTTGTCAAAATACTTTTTCCATCGGAAAAAAAAGAATTATGCGGGTGTTTGATTGGGTATAATAAAAATACAAAAAATTGATATAAATATAATATATGACAAAATTTAATTAAAAGAAAATCTCTAGCTCTTCCAAAAACTTAAGAATGTTTGTCTTTAAATAAATTTATGAGCCGTGTGTTACTGATAACAATAACTTCAATTTAATCAGATTTCTATCCAAGCAAACAATGGTTAATAAATATATATATATAATTGATTTGTTAACCTGTCATTTGTCATGGCGAGTTATCATGAGTGGCCCCGCAAGATAATTTTAAACATGATACATATATCATATATATATATATATATATGTAATTGTGTATGGACCGTGGCTGTCCAAGTCTTCACCATGCAATTTGTAGCATATACCGAACTCGATTATATATATATATATATATATATAACTCTTAATCTCCTGTAAATTTCGTTTGAAATTTTGAAAATCATTAAAAAATATTAAAAAATTTTAAAAATTATTTGTTTCTTATTATTTCATTGTACAAATTACCAATTTATAATTTTTATCAAATTTTATATTTTTTATCGTCCCAGAAACTCCCCAGTAACAATAGAATTTTCGATAATTAATTATCTGCGAATTGATGAAGCAAGCAAAAGGTAAATAAATATATATATTTATATTTATTAAAAAAATAATTAAATTATGAGATGATTGAGCTGGGGTTTGAATTGTCACGTGAGGGATAAAAGAAAAGAGGCCATCCAGTGGAACATAGCTGTCGGAGAAACTCAGGCCACGTTTTGTGCCGGGATTAAAATTTACGATTAGAGTGTATGACCCACTATAATCCTATATTTGATTAGGAAATGTGAGAGGAGATTATTAGTAATATGAGATTATTTATATCCAAAAATAAAGTATAAGTAATATTATGAGAGTGTGATGTTATTTATACCTTGTTTCTGCATTTGTTTTCTGATAAAATTTAAAAGTTTAAAATTATTTTCTGTCATATTACATATCAAATTATATCTTTTATTCTACTTTAACTCCGTTTGGAGCTACACAAAATAAAATAAAATCCTACAAATCTCTACAAATACGAATTACGAGATAGTAAAATTTAAAATTTTCATTCATTACACAAATTACGAGATATTTATTTTTATAATTTTATTTTATTTTATAAATTTTTATACAATTCCAAACACACTCTTTATATCCTACCAACCAAACACTAAAACATAATCTCAAATTTTATATCTAATTTTATATATTATGGGGGCGTTTGGAGTCTTAAAAAAATTAAAAAAATAGAATTGATGTGATGTAAAAATTATAAATCGTAAAATTTAATTGAAAAAATTTAAAAATTTTTAAAACTTTTTTAAATTTTTAAATTTCTTTTTAAATTCCAAACGAACCCTTCTGTCATGGTATAACTCACACCCCATGGTTCAGTCCCTCGATCAAACATGGAGGATGCTCGGCAGCAGCGAGGGCAGTTGTCATTGTCCCAGCTGTCTCTTCCCTTACTATTATTTTATTTATTTCTTTTAACTCCTCTAACAACAAGGGACTCTAATTAAAGTCTATTTTAATAAATCCACTGATAATCAGGTTGCGTGTCGAAACTGCTAGCTACTGGTTAGCTTTTTGTGTATTCACTTTTTGTATTTTCTGAAAAATATCAAATTTATTTTTTTATTTTAAATTTTTTTAATCATAATAGTAAAAATATCAAATTAATAAAAAGTTAATTACTAAAAATTTAATTTTTTTTAATTTCCAAACACAAAAAAAAACTACTGTTATAATAATTAAATAATAGTTAACCAAAAAATTTATTTTTTTGGTAAATTTCACTAACCTCCCCTGAAGTTTATGACACCAACAAAAACCTCCTCTGAAGTTTCTGAAATGACACTACCCTCCTTTTCTTTACCGGATAAATTTCACTAACCTCCCCTGAGGTTTCTGAATGTGTAAATTTTTTATACAGTCATATCCTTTGTATCGAAAGTTTTCAAACAAGTATCATTGTCGCTATTTTTTGTGAATTTTTTTAAATCCGTGGGAACGGATTTGAAAAACCGTTTTCACAGTTTGCTACTTTTCAGAAAAAAGATGCCAAAATCAACCCCAAACTACATTTTATCTCAATATATTTCACAGTTTACTACTTTTTAGAAAAAAAGACCCCCAATCAACCCTAAACTACAATTTATCTTATTTTTTCTTACTCCCAACGGAAAAAATAGATTAGGAGAGATTAGTGAAATTTACCTGGTAAAGGAAGGGAGGATAGTGTCATTTCAAAAACCTCAGGAAAGATTTCTGTTGGTGTCAAAAATCTCTAGGGAGGTTAGTAAAATTTGCCTTTTTTTTTTTTTAACTTCTCAAACTCTAACTCAACGCTCTTCTAATTTTAGGCTTGATAACATGCATGCGTGGGAGACTTGATCTGGGAACCATTAACATTTTTTTTTATTTTATAAGATTTTTTCCTAAAATTTTATTTTTTCGATAATGTTTTGACATATTATTCATCTTCGTAAAAAAAACTTACATAAAAATAATTAAAAATATAAAAATTCAGATACAGATCAAAAAAATTTCTACAAATTTTTTTATTTGAATTTTTTTTTTCTTTCATTAATAGTTCCCAAATCAAAACTTGTCACATACGAATAAAAAAATATTATGTACTTAGCCTAAAATGATATAATAATAGTATAAGTATAATAAAAGTTGTTTAACTTAGGGGCTGTTTTGGAAGTCTAAAACACACCAAAATTTATTAATTTTATTAATTATTTATATTTTATTTTAATTAAATTTCATCATATACTACTTTTACATTAACATTTTATATTTTTATACTTTTTTACCATCCAAACACTACCTTACTTAAGATGTATCTGGGTTTTTTTTTTTTTTTTTAAGTTCAATATATTACGCGAGGTCCAACTTAGGAGATAAATTAAACATAATTTTATTACTTATATGTTATAAAATTTTTAAAAATATGCAAGCAAAATTAGGGTAACGTTTGGAGTCCCATTTTTTTGTTAAGATTTGTCAAAACTTACGGCTTCAAAATTGATGAAAATTGTTAAAAAAATAAAAAAATCGGCAAAAATTAAAATTTTTTGATAAAATTTGAGGATCCAAATTTTAGGATATGCAAATGCAGAAACACTCAATAATAAATATTTATTATTATTTTTTAGATAACTTATTAGATATTTTAATTTTATTAAATTATTTTTAACTGAATAATTACTTGCAAAAGGTTATGATAAAAAATAATTAAAGATTAAATAAAAGCATAATGGGACAATCCGGTCCGCCGTTAGCCACTCCCTACAACTAATTAATTCTTTAAGAATTAATGGTGAAATGTAGTTAGTGATGTGCTTGTTGGCTTGTGTAAGTGCTATAACTAATGGGACCTTCAATTATAGAACATTGCTGCTAGTAACAACACGCAAGCGTGGAACTTGAAAACAACGACAAACACTTACTTGCAGATCCAAACATGGTGCTCCTGCCATGATTCTAAAAGGCGCAGAGTGCCAACGAGACCTACTACTTGCTTACGATGACGTCATTTAGGTGTCAGTTGTTTTCTTTTTCTTTTTTTTTTTTAATTTTCTAGTTTCTGTTTTAATTTCCTATTTTCTGTTTTGAGCTCATGTTTATTTTATGGGTTTAAGAATAAAAAAAACAGCTCAAAACTTATTTGGTTGCTTGTATTTTTAAATTTTGTTTCAAAAATAGAAAATGAGTTTACACATGAAAAAAATAAATAAAAAGTCGTTTTAATAGTTTTTAACAAAACATAAAGAAAATCTCAAAACAGAAAAAATAAAATATTTTTTATTTTCTCGATTTGAAGTTTTGAACACATAAAATAAAAGCAGAAAACAGAAAATAGAAAAACACTAAACCAAATGCCACCTTATAGTTACAAAAGTTAAAGTAAAATGTAATTTGTGTTATTTTTTAGTATTTGAGGTGTAAATTATAAGCTAAAAAAAAAAATAGAGACGAATAGTTTCATTCAAACGAATTTGGGTAGATATTTTTGATTTTTTATTAGAATTTTTGAAATTTATATAAATGTTAGAGTGAGTCTATTTGCACTCTACAAGAAAATTTTGTTACTCCATTTTACTTTTTTATTAAATAAAATTACACAACTACTCTTATTTTTGTCGAAGGGTATTTATATCATTAAAATTATACAACATATCTCATTAAAAGAATAAAGTTAGTTGTGTAATTATATTTAATAAAAAGTAAAATAAAGTGTAAGAATCTATTTGTGAGTAAATCCACCCTAAATGTTATTTGGATTTGTAGAAATTTATTAGGATGTGTAGAGATTTGTTAGAATTTATAAAAAATATATATATTTATAGAAATTTACGTAGTTTGAGACAGAAAAAATTTAGTAGAGAATTATAAAAATTTTTAAAATTTTCAGTGTTTTTTAAAACTCCAAGCTCACCCCTAATAATATACATATTAAATATATAATATAGGCGACAATTCGGATCCATGACGGCTTTATTGTCAAATGTTTCAAAGTTATAATATATTAAACAACTATTTTATTTTTAAAATTAAATTAAATCATATATTAATTTCAAACTATCATATTCATACCTCGTTGTTTTGTGTTTCTTTTTAATAATTTTGGGGCTGCTTGGCTCATCAAAAGAATGAAATTTTAAAAAATCTCAACTTCTACCAAAATTTCTTAACTTTTTACGTCAAACACTTTTATCAATTTTTTTAATTTATATCAATTTTTTCAAGTTTTATCAACTTTTCCAACTTTTATAAATTTTCTTTAACTTTTTTCAATTTTCATAAATTTTTACTAAACACCCAACTAACAATTAAAACATCACATGCCAATCCATGTTATCACAATTACATTTTTTTTTTGGGGAGATTTTTGGTAGTGCCAAACAGCCCCTTTGTGTTTAAATTATGTTAATGTAACATTAATATCTTTAATTATACATTTATACAGTTACGTATATATATGTTTATACATGTAGCAAGGTTTGATTTTGAAAGCTTTGAAAATGATGAGAAATTTGTGCTTCATGCTAAAGGGATGGTGTTTCTATCAAGGGCGAAAGTAATTAGGCGCCAAGCGCCGAAAAATGGGCCCTCATAGGGGGCCACTAGACCTCAAAAGGTTTCGGCTTAAGTCACCCACTGTGATGCAAATCAAACTCCAAAAAGCGATGGATGATAAGAAAGAACTAAATTTTCTGCCTTTTTGTTGCTCACTACCGTATATAAATCGAATGAAATAGTTTATTATTATTATTATTATTATTTTGTCATTTATAGTGACTTTAAAGTTATTTTAAATAAGAGAATAGAATAAAATAGTTATTTTTTTATTTATTTTTCTTGTACTAAACTGTAGTTTAAAATACGGATTCAGAGAGTTGACATAGTATCACTATGTCAGCTCTATACATACAATCTCAATTAAATTAGTATAAATGTATCTAAACCGTTAAATTAAAGTTCAACGTGTGATGTCACGAATTGACATAGCAAAAACCTCCTCTTTCCTCAAAATACATGAAAGAATATCAAAGTAAATATTTTTTATATTTAATAAGGAAAATTTTTTAAAATTTGAGAAACCAATACATTGTATATTAATATAAATATTTAGAAAATCAAAATATAAAAGAAATTTTGCAAACTTTGAGAGAGTTGAGAGCCCATTTGGAGGCTCAAAAAAAAGTAAAAAAGTACCAAAAGTTACATTTTAAAACTTTTGGTGCGTTTGGTGGAACCATAATTTATTCCACTTTTCTGCTCTACTACAATAATTTATTCCACAAAAAATTTTACCAAACGTACAAAAGTTACCAATTTTCTACTCTGCTGCAATAAAAAACTTACTAAACACACAAAAAGTTACCACTTTTCTGCTCTACTACAGTAAAAAATTAACTAAACACTTAAAAGTTGTAAAAAAGGTTAAAAATTACACTTTGTTTCACCAAATACACAAAAAATTATAACTAATAACTTTTGACTAAAAATTATTAAAATTATTAAATTTACACTGCCAAACGTCCCCTCATGGTCCCCTCCTCTTGAATCCGTCACCGTATATATGGATATGGGTTGGTTTGGTAACTTCAATTTTCTCAAACTTTTGCAACCAGAATTTCATATTTTTTATAATTATTTTCAACTTTTTTTAAACTAAAACTTGATCCCCAAAAAATAGCTTTTAACAACTTGCTCTTATTTTGCTTTAAGGTATTTAATAGACACACTATTTTTAGCAAAATTAGTGACACATTTAGGATCAACAAATTAAAAAAAAAAAAATCATTTTTTTATTTGACCCTGTGGGGGAGGTGATGCACGTTAAAAGACATCAACTATCTTAAACTAAACCCCATTATACAGAGTTGCCAGTTTGGTATGTTTAATCACCCGCATTAAACATTACACGGACGAGAAGATGGGGAGCTAAATGCAGCAAATTAAAGCTTTTTAATGATGTTTCAAGGCTTTATAAATCAGTTGAGATTGTTACAAAAGTTAGGTATGGTATATATACGCTTTAAATGGACCAACTAAACTTTTACTTAAATACATATTTTTATTAAACTATATAATATTTATATATGTGTTTATATGCATAAAGTATGCAAGGAGATGATAATCTTGGTAGGTGACTTACAAATATTTCAAGGGCTTAGTAATCTATAAGTTAGGTAAACATATGATATATATAATATTATATATATATATATAATATTATATTCATGAATGGTATATATATATAATTGGAGATTTTTATACTTCTCTATTAATTTCCTCCACTTTATAATAGTTTCAATAAAAAAAATAATCAGAGTTAGAGAGCTAATTAGGGTGTGCATTTATGATTTTCCTAATCTGTAAATAAAATAGAATGATTTTTGAAATTTCTTCTCACAACTAGCTCTAATAATTAGAATATTTTTCTTTACAATTCAACGATTGAAAATCAATTTTTTATTTTTAACTTATCGCTCAATTCTATATTTTAATGGACCCATTATCATTTATCTCATAAAATAATTTGAACATTTTAAATATTTACCGTATTTTAGTGGACCCAACTATCAACAACTATAAATTCCACTTAATATTGATTTGTAGGAAGTGAATCTTTCAAATTAAGTACCATAATTTATTTTTCTTTATAATCTTATCAAAAATTAAAAGATAGAGAGAGAGACTAAATATATGTCATATCTATTATGACTTTAAAATTTAGAAAAAAGTTAAAATTCGTGAATTATTATAATTTTTTGATTTGAACTTTTTATCTACAATTTCAAAAATATAATAAACTTAATATTAATTTTGTTTACAGTGTCGTAGATACAAATTATTAATTTTGTTTAAAATGTCATAAGTACAATTATTGTTGGTATATATATATATATATACACGATATTAATTGCGTTGAATAACTAGCTTTTGTTAGATATATAATTTTGTATGCAAGCTTTCATCAACCGAGTAAACATGTGCACACAAACAAAAAAAATATACGTATATGTGCAACAGAAAGTGTATGGTACATCATGAGTGCACGGTAAAAAAATAAAAATAATGAATAGAAAAACAGTGAATTAATTATAGGGTCCTCATCTCTTCTTTTGAAAAAGTGCTGGTTTAAAGTGGGGTTTCTTTAGTGTTATTTGTTTGCAAAGGATTTGCTTTTCAATCATTGCAACCACGCTCCATGTGTGTATCCAAGCGCTGTCAAATTTCTCCTCCTGTTGTAAATTTCTCGTGGCTCAATTATTTTACTTGCAAAGATTACCCGTAGTGTATATTCCTCCCACTCCTACTCTTACTATTCCTCTTACATGTATATGACAGAGTGAACTCGACTGACTATGGTAGTCCGGTCAATCACGATCGGGTTCTTTCGCTCGAATTGTGGATTTCGATTAGGCTGACCGATCAATATATTAAGGACAAAATTATTTATTATAATGGTATGTATAACGATATCTTGTCATATTTCGTAATTCTTACCTATTAAAATACTGCCTGTCACATAATAATTTTAATAACTAATTAAAAATCATATTGGGATCTATAAATACACATGTCACAATATAATTTGAAGAAAGTCATGATTATGTGAGACTTATATGCATCACACTCATACAGGTCTTACACCTCTATATATACACAATTCTCTCAAGTATATTGTACACACGCTCTTTTTATCTTATTGTTACTCTGTCAAAATACTCTTACAAACTCTCTTGCTAACTAAAGTATCAAAAACTTTTTAATAGACACCACGTCAACGTCCAAGGTAACTTTCGAACTCGGACTTGTATCATCTACAACATCTTTAGATCACTATGTTATATATATATATATTATATTATATTCTTACCATAAAAATAAAATAATGAATGCGTTATTCATATATGTTGAAATATTTTTTATTTGCATGTCTACGATAAATTAACGATATTTATGTTAATTAAAATCTTAGTTTTATTGATTTGAATGTAGGTATATATATAGGACATCTTATACATATAGTTTTAAAAAATATTTAAAATGGATTAATGAATAACATGAGATCTCCTGTCCGTACTTGTTAGGATATCTTTTAAGTACTCAAACATTTACCCATTAGCATTGTGGGTAAAGTAATTAGGGGAATATTTTGCCTATAGTGAATAGGGTTTGTGTTACTCATTAGTTACGAGACTAATTGCCAACCCAATAGAGAAACTTTTTCTTTAAAAACCACCACTTGGAAGGGACAAATTTAATGGTTATACTGTATTATAAGGAAAAAATAATTAAAATATTAATCAAAATAATGTGATTAGACTATATATCTATCATTTTAAAATATATTTAATTTATTTAAATATTTTATAGTTAAAATTATTATTACCACGTCATTTTAGTACTAAAATTTTGTAATAGAATACTATTTTTCCATTCTAAACATCGTCTCTCATGCGCAAGTCCTTCACACTTTCTTTTTTTTTTTCTTACTAGGACAGTTTTGCTGATAATACTACATAACTAAAATAATGAGAGTAGATTATTTAATCAAAATAATATAAAATAAGTACGAGTTTATTTTTTTTAATAAAAATTCATATATATATATTAGATTTTATTTTTAAAACTTCCACGGCCACATTTATTGTGTTTCATATTTTATTATTTTATATTTTTTTTATCTCCTTAAAGGGTAACATTTTTCTTCCAATTAATACCCCTTTAAGTCCATCAATGTGACTATGATATGATGTAGTGTTAACTAATACCCGTTTCATATATTGTTTGTCAATCTCTTTGCTTTAATTGTGCCCCTATTTCGATAAAGCCACCTTCTCCCCCCCTTCCTATCCACCCATCATTTTTTGTCCATTGTAGTTAGGATAATTCTTTAATGAGAAAAACACCCATCTTTAGACAAGGAGCCCTCTTCTCACATCCCCGGATAGAATTTAAACATATCCACAACTATAATTGTTATTCTTTTGACCACCAACTACTATGGGACAATAAGCTCCTCCATTTTGTGGAAATACTTTGTCACAAGCAATGCAACTTCCTCGTATGATCTGTGATGTCTCAATCTTCTTAGACATCATTGATCTTATGAAATTTCTAAAAAAACCAAAATAACATTGGCATTAACGTTTCATATTTAATCAGAGCGAGTCGATCTTAGAGCTGTCCTTGGTTATACTCCAGATTGTCGGCCAAAAATTTTATTATTATTTTTTAAATGTAACCCACTTTAAATTTTCATAGCACGGTCCACTCTACATTTGAACTATTTATTCAGCTTAAATTTTTATAACTTATGCCACTCTATTATTAAACTTGTGTTCAATCCAAACAAATCTAAAATCCTAAGTCCGCCCCTATAATTAACCCCTTGTCTCTCATCTTTTAAGCCTACTTGCATTTCAAATTAAGCTATGTGAAGTATTATCAATTTTAATAGCACATTATTAAGGGGGTGTTTAGTGTGCTGAAAATTTTTAAAATTTTTTAAAATTTTCTAACATATTTTACCCTTTTCGTACTTCATTAAATTTTTATAATTTCTATATATTTACATATCTCAATAATTTTTTTACAAATCTCAATAAACTTTTACAAACTCCAATAACATTTAAAAAATTTCAATAACTTTTCTATAAATCTCAAAATTTTTTCTATAACTTTCAATAAATTCTTATATAAAACAATTTCGATGACCCAAAAAAAAACTGTTTAGATGATTTTTCTCTCAAAAAACAGACGCAAAAATCAAAAAATTTTATTTATTTCTGAAAAATGTAATTTAATGGCTGCACAACAAACACTAAAAAATTATTCAAACTATATTTTTCGTTATTTTTCATCATTCCAAATGGACCCTAAAGTGGAAAGCGAAATCCTTAAACTTCTCTTAATATCCATGGGCCCAACTAGATAATAATACTTTGCTATTTTGATTTAAAAAAAATAAACAAATCACGAACAAAACATATACAAATTAGCAATTAACTAAAGGAATAAAAAATAAAAAAAAGTCAAATATAACATAATAAAATTGCAAAGTGCAAACTAGCAGCAACATTTTGTAATTCTAAAATTAACCGGGTTGGATAGGAAGGAATTAGTTTAAATTATATCAAATTTTAATATTTTTCCCCCCTCCTCCCCACCTTTAATCATGGACTTCTAAATTAAATGTGTGTTTGAAGAGCCAAATTTTTTCAAAAATTTCCAACTTCCTCTGATATTTTTTTTTTGAATTCTATCCAACTTTTTTAACATAAAAAATCAACAACTCTCTCTCATTAATACTAATTTCTTTTTTTATAACTTTTTACATTTTTTGAAAAACACACCAAACACCTACTAATTTAAAATTTGACAAATTTTTAGGGTTGGTTTAAAAAGTGAAAAAAGTGATTTTTTTTTTTTTTTAGCTAGCTAAAAAAACCCACATTTGTGTTTGGGAAGAGAAAAAAATTAATTTTTTAGTGGTTGGATTTTTAGTATTTAGTAATTTGATATTTTCATCCTTGAAAATTTAAAAAAAATTAAAATGTAAGAGCTTAAATTTAATTATTTTACAAATAAGTAAATAAACCAATAAACTAAGTTCCCAAACGAAGCCTTAATTTTTTTGTAAGAAAAATTTGTGATTCAAACAGGCCTAAGTTAACATTATTCAGAGATTTAACAAAATGCCTCATCAGTCATGTACCATCAAGCGAAAAATATATTTATAATACATTAACGTATTTATTTAAATGATTAACAACTCCGTATTAATTCCGTACCTATGCATTCTTTAATAAGAGAGGCATCCAAATGTGCCGTATATCTTCACCGTGTTGTCCATTAAGCCGTAGCCCTCCCAAGAGATTTAAATTCTCTCTTCCTCCGAAAGCAAACCATACCCAAGCCCAAACCTCTCATCATGGAGGGGGACTCGCCACCGTTCTGGCCCCAACCCACCGCCGTACGCCGCCGGTCATCGCCACCGATCCTCAACCCGGTGGTGCTGATCATACTGGTGCCAATCCTTGCTTTACTTGTCATTTTCTTCTTGATCCCTCCTTTAATTTCTCAAACTTCTCAAATCCTCCGACCCAGTTCCGTCAAGAGAAGCTGGGACTCGCTCAACATCGTGCTTGTCTTGTTTGCGATTCTATGCGGCTTTTTCGCGAGAAGAAACGACGATGGATCGAGCTCCGACGAGCATAGCAGTGGCGTTGCTTCGAACGCTTCCTTCGTTAATAAATCTCAGGCATCGGGTTCGAGTCAGTGGGCTGAGTATTCGGATGGGAGGGGGTTTGAGTTTTCAATGATGGGGACACCGGCAACTAGCGGTGGCCGGTTGAGGAGGAGCAGTAGGTCGTACCCGGATCTCAGGCAAGTGCCGTCCTGGGAAACCGCTGATAATCAGTTCCGGTTTTTTGATGATTTTGAGGTGAATACGTATCGACCGTCCCCGGCATCGGAGTACGGGCGCGGCCGTGGGTGGAGGAGTGAGGTGGAGAGAGATGAATCTGGTATTAAGGTTATTCCGGTGGATACATTTGAGGTTCGTCCGCCTCCACCTCCACCTCCGAAGTCCCCCGCGCCTCCTCCACCTCCGCCTCCGCCACCGGTGGATTTGAAACAGAGGCGAACATTTCGAAGCGTTGCTCATGAAAAACGAACAGCCAGTGTGTTTGAGTTAAACAAAGGTCCATCGCCACCTACTCCGTCTCCTCCTCCACCGCCGCCGCCGCCGCGCCGCCACCAGTGTCGCGTCAATCGGAAGAGAGGAAGTTGAGCAGAAGTGAACGGAAAAGGAGTGGCTCCGCGAAGGAATTGGCGACGGCTATAGCTAATTCTTTCAATAATTCTTTCAATAATGTCCAGAGAAAGCGAAAGAGGAAGCAGAAGACAAGGAACATTTATGATAATTCTCATCATTCTCCACCTTCTCTGCATTCGATGCCGCCACCGTCGGCCCCGCCTCCGCCGCCCCCTCCACCTCCCCCTTCGGCCTTCCATAACCTGTTTAGAAAAGGAACCAAAAGCAAGCGTGTTTATTCAGTTCCTGGGCAACCTCCGCCTCCACCGCCGCCTCCTCCTCCGCGCTCATTGTTAAATAATATCTTCAAAACTGGGAGCAAAAGTAAGCGATTTCAATTTCAGCCGGGGTCTACTCCTCCACCACCACCACACCGCCACCGCCTCCACCACCTCCTTCTTCGGTGTTTAACAATTTATTCAAAACCGGTAAAAGCAAGCGATTTCAGTCAATGTCTACTCCGCCGCCGCCGCCTCCACCACCTCCATCATCGATTTTCAACAATATATTCAAATCCGGTGGCAAAAGCAAGCGTTTTCATTCAGTCTCTACCCCGCCGCCTCCACCACCACAACCACCAGCACCTCCGTCACTGACAAGGTCATCCAGACGAACAAGCCAAGTTCAACCTCCGCCGCCAAAGCCTCCGCCGCCGGTACCTGAATCTTCACGGTGGAGAAACCCAACCAGCACCGGCAGGCCACCGTTGCCGACAAAAGTGAGCAGTTACTACGACGGCGACGAGAACATGAACAGCGGAGCGCAATCGCCGCTGAATCCGATTCCCGC
The DNA here is from genome assembly GCA_019916065.1 of Vitellaria paradoxa. Taxonomy (NCBI): domain Eukaryota; kingdom Viridiplantae; phylum Streptophyta; class Magnoliopsida; order Ericales; family Sapotaceae; genus Vitellaria; species Vitellaria paradoxa. Next base: position 50,570,146 of record CM034234.1, on the reverse strand, counting down.
TCCGCCGCCTCCGCCGCCGTTCAGAATGACGGAGGTGAAATTCGTCGCCCGGGGCGACTTTGTCAGGATACGGAGCGCCCATAGCTCCCGGTGTAGCTCTCCGGATCTAGAAGACGTTGATCTATCGTCCAGGAAGGACCCAGCAGAGGCGATGGACAATGGAGATTCCTTGGGCTCAGTGAGCTGTCCAAGCCCAGATGTGAACATGAAGCCGACACATTCATTGCGAGGCTCAAAGATGAATGGAGATTGGAAAAGATGAATTCATGGAGAGAGAGGTGGAACATGGGCCCAAGCCCAAGCCAAAGCCCAAGAACCATCACATGAAACATACGCGAGATATTTTGCAATTGGGTTTGAATTTCTTTACCAACACAAAATTTGCTTATATTTGATCATATGATATAAACATTCCACATATATATATATATATAGTTATATGTATAGAGAGATGTGCACTGTGAATGGGATAGGGTACCAATTGTTTTTATTTTAATCTCTGTTGGGGCCCTTTTCACTTGTAGACGTAGATGACATGAGTTTGGGCTTTGGGAGTTGAGGTTTGAATTGTTTGGTGCCAAAATATATTTATAAACTCGTTGAGAATGTGGATGGAATTAGACTCCAATTGGGTTTTTTTGTGTTCCTCTTTTGGAGTCTTTCCTTTTTTAAAGAGAGTTCGATTTTTTCTTTTTAACAGAGATAGAGATTTGTTGTAATGCATTTGTCATTATCCCTGTCGATTGATTATATATAATGGCACCTTTACTTCGGTTGTGTTGTGAATTTCTTGTTGGTTCTTCTTTTGGATTAATGATTCTTGACCAAGTTTGGAATATGAGGGTTTTTGGTTTGCTTTTTTTTTTTTTTTTAAATAGAAGTTTTTACCTCTTATAAAAGTAATATTAACTTTTTTACTAAGTACAAATGGTTTAAAACTTTTTATTGAAAGATAATTCTTGTTAGCAAAATTATTTATAAAATTATTGTCAAGATTTTTTTTTTTTTTTTTACATTTTTGTTGGTGGAATGTTGATTTTAATCTAGTTGAAAAAAAAATACTGACATTGAAATTTTATTTTATTTTATTTTATTATTTCTAACATTAGTGAGATATCTTACACTTCTAAAAGTTATCAAAATAGGAGAGGCAATATCTATTTTTTTTTTAATTATTTATGAGATCTCTATCTTAAATAGACTTTTTAGAATTAAAGCTATTGTTTAGCATTTTTTTTTCCTGTCTTCTATGAGATCTCTACTTTAGGTGGTGATGGGATTGTCAACTTAAAAAATAAAAATAAAAAATAAATATCTGTGTAAAAATGACAAATGATAAATTTTAATTAAAGAAAGTTAAAAAAGAAATTAATAAAATTTAAAGTTTTTTTTGGTATTTTATAGGTCATCTTTCTTTTTTTAATAAACTTTAAACGGTTAATTAAATGACCTAAGTGTTAACAAAAAAAATTAAATGACCTAAGTATTGAATTAATCCAGCAAGAAAGATATTGAGTCACAATCAAACGTATTATCATCATGCTTATAATGGGTGAGTTTAGACTAAGATAAATTGAGATTTCGTAATACGTAGTGAAAGAAAAAAGTTAATATGATATAAAGTTAACATAAATTTATAGAGTTTTTTGGAATTTGTTTGCAAACCAAACTCACCCAATAAGTTTTTACATATATATAGTACACACACACTCGCACAATCTCAGACGTAAGATAATCTTTTTAAGTCTAAAAGTATTTTCATATTGAGACTTATAACATAGGATGTGTTTGGAGTTGTATAAAAGTGTATAAAATAAAATAAAATTATAAAAGTAAATGTTTCGTAATTCGTGCAGCGAGTGAATAATTTAAATTTTGCTGTCTCATAATTCGTATTTGTAGAGATTTGTAGGACTTTATTTTATTTTGTTTAGCTCCAAACGGAGCCATATACACACATAATGAAAGTGTTTGAAGTTGTATAAAATTGTATAAAAATGTAAATGTAAATGTCTCGTAATTCGTGTAGTGAATGAATAATTTAAATTTTATTATCTCGTAATTCGTATTTATACAGATTTGTAAAATTTTATTTTTTTTAAGAGAGCTCCAAACGGAGCCAATCTCAAACCTAAGAAAACCTTTCTAAGTTTAAATTGAAAAGTATATTTATGCTGAGGCACACAATCTCAAATGTAAGAAAACTTTTCTAAGTTTAAATTGAAAAGTATTTTTATGTTGAGGCTTATAACATATATACACACAATCTCAAATGTAAGAAAAACTTTTAAGTTTATGTTAAAAAGTATTTTATACTGAGACTTATGACATTGAGTGTGTTTAGAGTTATATAAAAGTATATATAAAATAAATAAAATTATAAAAGTAATTGTCTTGTAATTCGTGCAGTGAGTAAATAATTTAAATTTTGTTATCTCGTAATTCGTATTTGTAGAGTTTTATAAAATTTTATTTTATTTGATAAAGTTCTAAACGGAACCATTGTATGCAACATAATTGAAAGCAATAGGCTAATGCCGAAATTTAGTTAAAAAGGAAAAAGAAACTTACATCCACGTGGAAATTTGAAATTAATTTGAGCAGCCAGCGACAGCGAGGTTTTCAAATTAAATGAAACGCGTTTGCACTGCCCTTGGGGGTTTGGTAAACTAAAAAAAATGGGGTAAAAAGTATAATAGAAATAGAAAGTTGTGACATAAAAATGAAATGTGAAAAATTTTAATTAGAGAAAAATACAAAAAATAACTAAAATTAGTGAATTTTTGTGATTTTTTGTGGTGTCAAACAGGACAAATTTGCAATTTCTACCACTGCCACTGCTTTAAGCTTGTGTTCATATTATATATATATATATATATGTGCGTTGATCTATCAATTTGAGATGTATGTCTATAAATGATTAGAGTGAGGTGTAATTTTTGCAAGTTTTCTTTTTATTAAGTCATTTTCTTTTTTAGTGTCAAATTTTTTTCTTCTTTTACAAGAGCTTTGGCAGTGTTTTGAATTTCATAAAAATTAAAAAAATTGAAAAATATATAATAAAACAACTAGCAAAAAAAGAAAACCAATTAAATATCTATGTTTACATTAAATAATTATTTATTGTTTTATAATTATATTATGACATAATATAGATTTTATAATCCGGTAGATTTTCCTCACTTTTAATAATATCCAACTTAATAAAAAGAAGAAAGAATGTCAATTTTTTTCTTTCTTTTATAAGAGCTTTGCAGTGCTTTTGAATTTCATAAAAATTAAAAAATGAATAAAAATAGAAATAGATAATAAACAAACTAGCAAAAAAGCAAAACCAAAAAATATCTATGTTTACAATTAATAATATATTTATTGTTTTATAATTATATTATGACATAATATAATTTTATAATACTATATACTTTTCTCACTTTTATAATATGCCAACTTACTAAAAAAGAAAGAAGAAAAATTAATGAGGGCGTTTGGCAATGTAATTTTTAGCAAAAAATTACCAATTTTGATTTTGAGTGTTTAGCAATCACTAATTTACCTACTTTTATTCTGTTACAGTACTTATCAATTCAAAAGTTACTAAAAAATTACTAAAAAGTTACCAAAAATGATTAAAAAATTGCCAGTCTTCTTAATGTCTTAGAATAATTTCCTTTGATTGCAAAGGCATTCCAGAGCCTATAAGGGATGCAAGTGTGATTGTTCCCACCAAAAAGGCCTAAACATTTTAAAAGGGAAGTCTTTCTAGAGGACTCCCAAACTACAGAAACCCAGAAAGGTCAAATGGGAAGTTTTTCAGGCGAAAAAGATTTCCCAATAAAAGAAAGGCATCCACGGTTTAATTCTTAGATTAGTATGTTCTCTGCTTATACTTCGAGTGATCTAGCAAATAAGAAAATCAGAATTTGACCTCTTCCCTAGGTTTGTGCTATGCTAATGCTCTGATGAGAAATTAGTAAGTCCTTAGAAAAGAGCAGCTTAATTTCATTGGGATACCTACTAGGCATAAACCTTAGTAAAATTAGAGTTACATTGTCACACCATGTCACAGTTACAGAGATATTCCTCAATTTCTTCTACTTCCTTTTCCCCTTCATGTTCTTCACGTTTTTATAGTGACAGTACTGTTGGTCTACTAAAGAGTTAGTATATGATGTATCAGATCATCCTACTGCTGAAGTATTCCTTTTAAAATTCCCATCCTTAGTCATTATATGGCTTATTCTATAATAATGACTTGTCAGCTGTCTAATTTGCGTTAACCATTCCCTATCTGGATGTTATCAGCTTTTATGTATTGTCTGTAAATATCTAATTTGTAATAAGGGCACGTTTATGCCTTGTGATGATCTTTTGTCAATTAGAAGTTACTTCTAGTGTTGATCCTGCTTCCGTCTGTGTAGAATTACTAAAAATTATATCTCCAGATGTCTCCTAAGTTGAACTTTATATATATCAGCTTAGCAGCTTTGCTCAAGAAATTAAGACGAAACCCAGTTAAATAAGTTTAGTAACCAAATGAGTTAAAGGCGAGTTGACTCCCGTTGAGTTTAATTCATTTCTAACTCAACAACTATGATTATAAATAAATTTCATCATTAACGAATAATTAAATTTTTGTTGAACTTTTTCTCTTTGTAAATAAGTTGGTATTAAGAAAATATGATCGGACAATATTTTTTTTGCATACCTTCAATTAAATATTTATTACGTGCACACATATATACCAAAATTAAAATAAAGGTTAGTTTTATATCAGTTGCTTATAGATATATTCGTACCTCGATACATTTATAAGAAATAAAGTATATACTAATTCATTTTTTATTAGAAAAAAAGATAAAGAAAAATATGAAATTATAAATGGTAATTTTATTGACTAAAATTAAAATAAATAAAATAGAATGTACTAATAATATATTTATTTTATAATTTACTTATTTTTAAATTTTAAAATTTCATTCAATTTTTATTTCATCTTTAATCACAATCTAAATAAGGGAGTTAATTTTAAATATTTATTCCTCTAATTTTTCTATTAATAAATTTTTAATCTACACAGCCTCTCATATTAACACATTTTAAAAAAAAATATTTATATTATTATATTTTTGTAATATTATACCAGAAAGGTAGTGGTTCTCTAACTTCAAATTTAAAAGTATATGAATTTTTATTTATTTCAAAATGAAAATTTCAATTAATCCGAACAGCATATTGATTTTTTAATTCTAATAACAGAGGACTTAAATGAAAGAATCCAACAAAGTTGGGGATACGAATAAAAATAGTGAGAAGACAATGGCATCAATGTAAAAACTAAATTTCCATTTCGGACCTCTGGCTCTGCCAGTCAAAAGACTCGAAACCTCTACTTTCCTCGCAGTTCAGTGTTCTGCGTTCAATCTAGGGTTTTACGAATCAGATAGCACCAAAAAGATGAAGCTTGCTGGTCTCAAGTCTGTTGAGAACGCCCACGATGACTCTGTGTGGGCAGCGACGTGGGTCCCGGCCACCGACGACCGGCCGGCACTTCTCCTCACGGGGTCGCTGGATGAGACAGTGCGGCTGTGGAGGCCCGACGAACTCACCTGCGTCGCCACCAACACCGGCCACTCCCTCGGTGTCGTATCGGTGGCGGCGCATCCTTCCGGGGTCATCGCCGCCTCCGCCTCCCTCGACAGCTTCGTCCGGGTCTTCGACGTGGACCACAACAACACAATCGCCACTCTCGAAGCCCCTCCCTCTGAAGTATGGCAAATGCAGTTCGATCCCAAGGTAATTCAGACATAAACATTATAGATACATATATTTATGTATGCTTGCCTGGATGATGACGCAGATGCAATTCTTTAGATTGAGATATATCTTTAGGTCCCATTTGGTTGTCCGTACAATAGGAATTGGACCATTTTGGATTTAGTACTAGTTTATCAGGAAATTAGATACCGGAATGTGTTTGCCTGTAAAGGACATGAATTGGGTTTATGTATGTATACATTTGTATATTTTGTTTTGGCATTTTTGAGGTTTGTGCAATGACTTTGATTTACATTAGATCGAAATATGCATTTGAAATCGATTTTTACTGATATGCACTTACACTGTATGCGTGTATAGACAGAGAGGAAGGGGTAAGCATTTGCACTATTGAAGTTTTGAAAGTGTTCCCCTTCTTTGTTTGTGTATGTGTGTTCAGGTGTGCATACACTTGTGCAGGTGGTGGTGGAATAGGGGTTTACTTGGTTCTACCTGTTGATGAATGCTTTGAGGGGTAGTTGATATTGCAGAAGATAGGATTACCTTGTTGTGTTAGATGGGGAAATATTACTGGCACTTCCATCTTAACATATAATGGGTAGTATTATTGATTGAACAATTTCAAACTAGCGGGTGCTTTTTTCTTTTTTTATTATCCTACAATTTTTTGAATCTTATGTTGTCAAAAATCTACAAATTTGAGTGTGCAAAAACCTTTATTCTGGATACTGCTGCTGCGGCCTCCAATTTGGATGAGAAAACTACTCTATTTGACGGTAGCGAGGTTCTAACATATCTAGAAGTTGAATTCTGCATTAAAGAACAAATTTATGGAGGTATGCCTACAGTGGCACAACCTACTCATGTTAGTATGTGATAACTCAATGACTTCATATCCTCTTGAAATCCAATCTAAACCCAGAAAGCTGTCTAGTACACCATTGTCATGCCTGTCAAAGAGTCTCCGATACTTTAGTTAGCAAGAGAGTTGAGAAAATATTTTAACAGAGTTTTTGTAAGGCAAGAATGTGTGTGCTCCTGTGTACTTATGAAATGGTAATATATGTAGAAGTATGGAACCTGCATGGGCAAGATGTACATGAGTCTCACATAATCATGCTCCCTTCCAATCAAATTGTGCCACCTGTATTGTAAATCCCAAGGTTGATTCCGTTAATTAGTTACAAAACTGTTAAGTAGCAGGCAGCACTTTTATAGGCGTGTATCACGGAATATATCAGAAGATGGTTATACACATGATTGCGACGTAAGCAATCTTGTCTTTAATATAGCGGTCATTAGGCCCGACTGAGATCTATATTGCTTAGCCGGCTTGGGTCATGATGGTCGTTCGGGCAAAGATGTCTGGTCGGATGCACCCTATCAGGTGCCCTCGATTTCCTCAGTCACCGAAGCGGGGCGAGAGGAATCCAATAATTGCTTCACTCAAAAGCCACCCTATCAGAATGCAAGTATTCTATGTGCAATCATTATGTAAAACATGGGATTGCCTTGATTGAATTGCATGGTGCATGTGGTTTGACATCATTAACATTATGGGTACATCAGTCATATTTAATGTCCATGCTATAGCAAGATTTTCTGCCTCATTAGTGTTGTTCCAATACCTGGTCCCTCTTCCTTAAATGATACACAACACTTCGGAATTCCACAGCTCTTGTTATTTTCTAAATTCCGCACCTCTTGTTATTTTGTAACTCATAAGATATTAATTAAGAACAAGTTTTTACCTTTCTTTCTAGTGAGCACATTATATTTCCTCCCTCAACCTTAATCATGTGTCTGCTATCATTGTTCATTCTTTATTCCTTCCCCCCAACCCCAGGAGGCACTTCATTTCATCCATTTGGTAGTTTATTCACTTTTTTAGTTAAATTGTTTAATATTTAGTCTGGGCTAATGTATTATGTCTATTCTATGTGTTGCTCTGCTTAATTGGTTGCCGCATAAAGCTGTGGGAAAAGTCGGAGACCAGTCTTCCATGACTGGGCTTCCCACAACATTTGTATTTCCATTAGTCAATCATTGCAACTGCATTTTTTGTTTCCTTCTAAGATGCTAGCTTTATTCTTCAATACCTAAGTAACATACTTCCAGAATTGTTCTATCAAATGTAGATGTCATTCCGTTGTTTGTCTTGCTTTTTTCTTTTAATATTTTTTTGAAGATATGGATGGTACGCTTTGACACCAATTGTTCCTTGCCTACTTATTTGATAACTCCTGATTGTTCTTTTCAATGATGAATACCAGTAATAAGTCAATGCTACTACACAGTTCCATTAAGCCAATTGGACCATACAGTTTTCCCTTGCATGCTCTTATGTTTGATCCAGTGACTATAATATCAGTATCCAATTGCTTGCAAATTATCATATAATTCGGTCAGAATTATGGTGGTTAATTTGCTGCTGTGTATGTCCATTTATATAACACCTTCATAATGTCTCCATAGCTGCTTCCCTGGCATGGATTTTGATCACCAAATTATTTATTTACCAGGTTTGATTATAGGTGGTGGTGGTCAACATTTGTAATTAAGCAAACATATAATTTCCTTTTTTTTTTTTTTTTGATCAGCAGCTTACCGTTGTTTTTTGATTCAGGGTACGACTTTAGCAGTTGCTGGCGGGGGCAGTGCAACCGTTAAACTGTGGGACACTGCTGAATGGAAGTTAATCGCCTCCTTGTCTATCCCTCGCACAGAAGGATCCAAGCCTGCTGATAAAAGTGGCAACAAGAAGTTTGTTCTCTCAGTTGCGTGGAGCCCTGATGGGAAACGACTGGCTTGTGGCTCCATGGATGGCACCATCTCTGTTTTTGACGTTGTCCACGCCAAATTCCTTCACCACTTGGCAGGCCACTTCATGGCAGTGCGTTCTCTTGTATATTCACCTATTGACGCAAGGGTACTTTTTTCTGCATCGGATGATGGTCATGTGCACATGTACGACGCTGAGGGGAAGACCTTGATCAACGCTATGTCAGGTCATGCTAGCTGGGTTTTGAGCGTGGATACGAGCCCAGATGGGGCTGCAGTTGCCACAGGCTCAAGCGACCGTACTGTGAAACTCTGGGATCTTAAATGAGGTCAGCTGTGCAGACTCTGAGCAACCACACAGACCAGGTTTGGGGAGTGGCTTTCCGACCACCGGGTGGGACCGGGATACGAGCTGGTAGACTTGCAAGTGTGTCGGATGACAAGAGCGTATCACTCTATGATTACTCATGAGGTGAGTAGCATTTTGTAGGATTGAAGATTAGCCTGTGTTTATGAAGTGCATATGGCTCTTATTCTTGTGTGTATGGAGATTTGTTTATGTTTCAGAAATGCCTATAGCTCACCCCCCCCCCCAAAAAAAAACCCAAAAAAAAAAAAAAAAAGAAAAAAACCACGTTGGACGGAGAAAACGTTGGCTTTAGAATCAGGGTAATTACACTTTATACTTTTACCCCTTTGAGATTTGACCCAAAAATACGTTATCCTCTTCTTGTTTAAAAGTCAATGCGAAGCTGATTGTATCTGTTGAATTTAATTAGACTTGTCCTTCATGAGACAAAATTAATTGAGGAAAAAATATGTAAATTTTTACTTAACTAATTGATTGGGTCAAGTGGTCAAAACTCAAGCCTTCCTTTAAGAACGTCTTGATTTCGAGTTTGACCCCAAAAGGCTCCTCGAGGGTGAGCCTACACAGAATTTTGGTGAGTTTATTTGGTTTTCGTGTTTTGACGGCTATTGTATGTATCTAATGGGTTTATGTGGTACACAGCCAAAAAGTAGTAGTTTTAGGGTCACATCTTCATAAAAAGAAGAAAAAAAAAAAAGAGAAAAAATATATTTTTGCCTATTTTATTATTTCATTTTTTTTTAAGGAAACTCAATTTATCTTTTTTTTTTAATTAATATTTTTTGGACGATTAGATATGACTGACTTATATAACACGTGTGATATATATAGTCATTAAATATAGTTAAAATTTAACTTTTTTTTTTTTGGGATAAATTTGTTCTTTAAACTAACTTGTGAAAGATTTATATTTTGCTTTTTAAGTAGAAGGAATCGTGTAATTTTTTTTTTTTTTTTTTTTTTTGTTGTTGAAACACAAAAGAGGTGGTGAACAAGTTGCCCCTGTTGGCAGGTATAAGGTAACTTCCCACTTGAATGCGGGTCTTTGGCAATGGCAGATCGGTGTCTTTAATCGAAATTTGCACGAATACGAGGAGATTCACGCATAACTATTCACCAAGTAGTGCCAATTGATCAAATATTGAAAATTAACTAAAAGACACTAATTCATTTTAAAAAGATAAAAAAATAATGTATTTACTCCATAGTATGAGAGAGAGAGAGAGAGAGAGAGAGTGTTGGCATTTTGATTTAGGGTTGATCCTGTAGGAAGGTTTGGTTGTGATGGGCTTAGGCTTGGGCCACATATTCCAGTCACGAAAACAGTAACATGTGTCATTGGTTTCTGTGTGCACCGTGTAATGCATCGATGCATGTGATTGGGATGTGTGGATGTTATTTCAAAATTTCATGGGGCGGCTTTTTATGTTGATTGTTTACATTGATTTTCGAGATTGTTTCGGAGTTTCTACTCCTTTTTTTTGTTTTTGTTTTTATTTTTATTTTTTTTCAGTTTTGAAGTTTCTATTCCTTTTGTTTTCACTTTTTATTATAACATTTTTTTTAAAAATATTATGCTAGAATAATGTAATATTAATATTTTTATAATAAAATAATAATTTAGTGAGTTTTTAATTTGAAATAATTAATTTATAATGAATTCATATCATTCTGATAAATTATTCTAATTAAAATTTTAGATTCTCATAAATATATCTCTCTTAGATGAACACTGATTAATAGCTAAATAGGTTAGAATTTAAAAGTAAGGTGGACTCAAACTTATTACCTTTGTCATAGGTTGGATGTGCTCCATCAAAAGTTCGTATCACATTATTCTTTGAAATGAAGTAAAGGTAATTTTAAAAATTTTTTATTTAACACTATTTTGCATTTGGCACCTCTATTCTTTATTATAGCAGAGAACACTATAGTAACTCTATATTTTTGAAAAGTCATTGTAGAGATTATCTAGAATAGAGAAGATATATAGATGATGATCTCTGTGTGTGTGTTTTATTTTATTTTTTTTCACATTTCTCTCTTTATTTTAGAGGAGATAATGAATTTAGAAAAAATAAATTTAATAATTCAATTCTCTAAAAAAAACATCCGATTAAATTTAATTCATGATTTGCTTTCAATATCAAGCAAGTGTTTAATTTTAATGCAGTATAGTAATTTTTTATGCAAACAACTTTTAAAATATATGACACATATATATAATTATTATTTTTCATATTTTTGTTAAATTATAGAATGTGGATATATTGTCACACTCTTAACCTCATAATTTGGGATGGACGGTATGGGAATGTGAAAACTAAATAAATAATAAAATCTAATTTAAATTCAATTCGCAATGAATTATAATTATCGACATATCTAAAATCATCACTCATTCCCATATAAAATAATATTTGAACACCTTACCATCAATTAATTAATAACATGAACCGCTTTAACACCATTCCAAATGACCGTATTCAAGGTTTGTACTGTTAGAACAAATACTATAATCATATTTATATCTCTTAAAATCATAATATCATAAATATAAGTATCAGACTCATACTCTGGGTCACACAATTAATAATATTAATAATTCAACTTTTAATTTAAAAGAACAAATACAATTGTTATCATTCATAGTTAAGACCAGATCTAAGCTAATTAAGTCTAAACTGCATATGTATCCCATTTCAGGGATTAGATTACCGCAGTTCCTATCTTTATTATTTCATATTCACAGCTCAACTCTTTACTAATAAATCACAGATGAAGCGTTATTATAATTAACAATTTCAAGATATCAACACACAATAATAATATATGCAATCTCATGCAATGGGTAATGATAGAATGCAATACTAATGTATATCCTTAATCTTTATCTACCCTCAACCTTATCTTGAGATGAGTGACGCTTAGCAAAACACGTGAGTCACTGATCACACCGTTTACGCTTACGGCGAGCGTATATATCAATATATATATATATATACTAAATGGGGAACTGTATTACACCCACTGGCCCTTTCTACTAGGAAACTGCGTTACACCCTTAGTCAGACATTTACTTAACTCAAGCAAGATATAATCATAGGTAGGGAATCGTGTTACACTTCCTGACTCTTCTGCTAAGGAACCGTGTTACACTCCCTGACCCTTCTGTTAAGGTACCGTGGTACACTTCTGGTCAGGTATTTGCTTAGTTCAAGTAAGGTTCGGTTGCAGTTTGAAGAAAATCTTATAATCATATTTCATAATTAACGTCCCAACTCCAAATGACTAAACTCTAGTCATATATATTGATTAGGGATCATCTGATATTTTCAAACTGTCATTTTATTATTTTTCTTAAATCAATGATCTAGTCCATATACATAACATGTGCCTCGGTAAGTTAATAATATACATTTAGCAATCTCGGCCAATCAATAATCACAATATCAAACCAAATGATACAACCCTAGCACCATACACATGATATGCTTAATCATGTTAACAAATATCATCTTAATATAAACATGCATTCTCACTAAGCTTGATGATGATTGGATATTCATTTAATATTTAAAAATCAATTATGAATGGATTTGGGCACAAAAAAAGAGTTTTAAATTTTAAAATTTAACATTTTTAGACATTTTGTCCAGCGCCATCCGGACGCTAGGTTTACCGTTTGGACATTAGTACCAAACACTAGCATCCAATTTTACTATGAAACGCTGTCAAAGCCCAAAACTCGATTTCTGGAAATGAACTTGAACTCTAAAATAACCCCAAATCACTCATCAAAGTCACAAACTCAACAATCAATTATATATAAACGTTTAAACATTTTAATAACATGTTTCTACCACATTTAATTTAATAATAACTCAACACATATGCAAAATCTCAACATATAAATGTATATATATACACACATTCATATATAAACACATACATACACAAATCCTCCAAATCTCAATAATAATCAATGAATAATTTATCAGAATCTTTTTAACATTGTCTATGCCACAAATATAAGTGCCAAACTAAAGAAAATATGAAGAAAAGAGAAGAGAATCTTGGAACTCCAAAACTTATCTTTTCCATTTCTCTCACCTTTGGCAAAATCACTACAATCTGATACTGCTACGATGATCACGATACCGAAAATACTAAGGATTCGCTATCTTTCTTCTTCGAAACACACTTTTTACCTTTACTTTCTCTCTCATTTCTTTTCTCTTTCTCCTCTCTTTTTTAAAATGCCCGAGACCTATCGGAAAGAAAAGAAAAAGAAAAAAGGGAAGAAAATGATGAAAAGAAAGAAAAAATGGTCGGGCCCTTGGCCCAGTTGTCCAACATAATATCATCTTAAGCCAAACTCGAGCTAGGAAAAATAAAATAAACTTAACTATAGAGATCCAATCTCGATCTAAAATTTTATCGGCCTAAAATAATATATAAATAATCAAAAATAAATACTAGATGTGACAAATATCACATTATGGTATATTGTTTATGTAAACAATGCCACATAGCTCTAATAAAGACTTCGACGAAATTATGGTTAAAAAGATCTATACTCTAGATTTCAACCTTTTATTTTTTTGATATATGGTCTATTATCTCTTCTTATGAATTTCTTTACATTATTTATTTATTACTAAGAACTATTATTAATGTATTTTCAATGTTCAATGTTCAATATTCTTGTGATGAAGTATTAATTGGGTCAAGTTTTTATTCTACATGAACTTGATAATTGTGAAGATTTTCTTGAAACACTCTCACTCTTATTAGATGGAGGGTTACCCTCTATTCCTACCTTTATGTATGTGTATATGTATATATAATGCTTTGAATCTAAATATTTTACCAATCGAAGTTGAATTGATGATTAAAATTAAAGTTTTTTTTTTGAGTTAATAAGAAGTTCTTTTTTATCTTATTTTTCTCTCCCTTTCATGGAATTTCAATGTGTGAATTACTCAGATCCAGAGCTTGAAGTTACTTTTTAATTTCAAGTTTTTTAAATTAAATCCTGGCGATTATTTCATGTGAAGTTAATCTAATCATTAAATTTAAAAATATATTATTTTATTTTATTAAAGGGTAAATCAATAAAATTATAAAAAAAAATTAGTAAACCAAACAACCTAATCCTCTCAAAAAAACCAAAATCAAAATTTGATTCTCAATAAAATTATCAGTAATCTTAACAACACAAACCTTCTCAAAAAAACAAAAGCTGATTCTCAATAAAATTTGAAACAAAATTAGTAAACCCAATAACCTAAACCCTCTCAAAATCAAAATCTGATTTGCTTTCAATTTCTTTAAGTTCAACATCATGACTTGAAACTTCGTAGCCGATTTCAACAAAGAAAATTAGGATTTGGCATTTGAATCAAGACTGTTAAAATCCATTGATGAAGGCTCGATCGGGACAAGCCTTTCTTTAAAGAACAGGTTGTTGGAGGGAGGAGTGAGACAGACGTTTGGGTCAATTCGGTCACCACTCAAAGAGTGAACTTGAACTCTCTCATTCTCACCATAGGTTCCATTAGACTCGATCTCCTCCTCCTCTATGTCGTCATTCCTTTCTTCCGCACAAGTGTTGTCTTTATGTTTTGGTTGTTCATCAACGTCATCATCGTCATCATCACCGCCGTTATCATCATCATCGATTTCTGCAACATGTAGTGTGACAAAGAGATAATATAAAATGAGAGAAGGGGGAAATCACCTTCACTTGTAAAACCCTCTACCTAGACGCAGGATTATGTTTTCGGCAGCTATCCTTGTAATTTCACCGGTGTTTTCTTGGTTATGAGAGGGTTTTGGATTGTTAGATTTATTGATTTAATTTGTTTATAATTTTACTGATTTACCTTTTGATAAAATAAAATAGTATATTTTTAAATTTAATGGACAGATGAACTTCACATTCAGAAACCTAAAGTTAAAAAATAACTTCCACCCCTGGATTCGAATACTTTGGTTTCAGGAGGCTGCAGTGTAAAATACACTACAAAGGCTGAAATGTAGAAATTAAGAATTATGATTTAATCAAAATAAGTTTGACTAAATTAATAAATATTGTTGATTGAATAAATATTGTTTAATAAAACCATTAATATTATTGACTGAATTAATAAATGCTGTTTGGCAAAACCATTAAATGCTGTTGATTGAATAAATAAATACTGATTGGCAAAGTCAATAAATCTCATTAAATCCTGATCCATCAGTTTTGCATTGCAGCCTGGAAAACCCAATTACTTTGCATTGTTTGTCACTTTTTCCATTTACTGATATCAATTTTTGACATAAAAAATGAAATTATTATTATTATTTTCAAATAAAAGAAGAATATACGTAGGGTTTTTTTTTTCTACTTAAGCTTGCCAGTGATATATTATAATTAATTAAATGAACAAATAAATATTTTGGATAAATATCCATTTAATTTTATTACTTTCTAATCAATTAAAATGAAATAAAGTAAATTTAATACCGTTTTATTTATTTTGATTCCTTACATTTTTCTTCTGCAAATTTAAGAATTCCCACAATCTCGAAAAAGATGAAAAAGGTAAGGTTTAATTGCATTGTGTGAAGAATCACTTACGCTGCTAAGGTTAGTTTGTCAATCTTACCATCATTCTCCCCCCATTCGATTTATCCATTCTTAATTTGAGATGACTTTTTCTAGTAAATTCTTTTAAAGCCTTTTAATGTTATAAATTAGTAACAGATACACGAAAAAAGGGTTCTACTGTTGAGATCTCTAAATCTGAAAAAAGGTAAATTGTAGAAGTTCTAAAGAACATCATTAAAAAAAAAAAAAAGTGATAAAGTAGGCATTGTTTTATGTTAGAATTCAAGATAAATATACTTTCTAAATACATAAAAAAATAATGTACCTATAAGCAGGATCACAGTTGTTCACATGATCCCGATCATTAACGAAATCCTGATCGAGGTAGTATACTCTAGTTCTCCTAAACCACTTAGACGATACAAGCCTAAGGCATGCAATTTTAGTTTGGTTAGATTGGGACTATATAGTTAGGAAGTTATTCAGTTAATACACTTGAGTACCTTCATTGGACGGGATGAGAAATGTAACTTGCACAACTATCACCCCCTAACGTTCTCTTAGGACCTACGTTACCATATACGTTTAATCCTCTACCTCCTGCCACTCACTACTAAAGGAGCGGAGAGACAATTAAGTGAAAGAAATATTTTTAGTTAGATCATAACTACATTATCCACTATTCTTTTTGTATTTATAAGTGCGAGAGACATGCATAACTGAGGTAGAGTCACCACGTACCATCGGATTACTCTCTTTTTCTTTTTTTATAAAGTGATAATTCTCCCTAAATGCTGACTTGCTCGTTGGAGATTCCTTGGTTAGTAACATCCCTCCAACCTTTGGTTGTTATCTATCTTATTTATTTGTGTGCAGGAGTTCAATCCAACAAGGGAACTTCGATCACGTGCTGGGCAAGTGCAGTAAAAGTTTTGTCTTTGTACACTTTCCATATTGTTTAGAAAAGTATTTCATTACATATAATTTTGTCAATTTATTTATTTGATAAAAAAAAATCCTGACTACATATTAACAAACAATAGACTAACATCGATTGTTATGTCAACCCACAACAACACCAATATTAGGTTCTAGCTTTTGACTACTGGTTTCTTAATTTAAAAAAAAAATGATTAAAATTATTGTCTTACATTTTATTTTATTTTTTTAAATGAAGGGTAACTATATTAAATGAAAAAAAAAATTAATAAGTTATCAATCAAAAATTATTTTTTCCTTCCAAAATTAAGTCTTAATCATTGAGTTAAAAAATAGTTAATTACATTAACACCCCCTTCAACTATATGTAATTTTCAATTTACCTATTCATCTATTAACCATAACATTTGGACTCTCTCATCTATTTAAAAGGGACTCTATTTGTAAACCGTTAAAAAATTCCATTAACTTATTTATTTACTATTCCTTAATTATCTCAATATATTTGTAGCATGATTATTACTCACATATTTAAAATTGGAATTTATTACTAGAGATTTGTGAAATTTTTGAATCACTCCCAATCCACACAATAAATAATAAAATACGAAGGCACAATAAATTTACACTAACTCACAAAAGAAAAATTATCTCTCATACAAGATTTTATAATATGCTCATTATACATTAAACTTGGATGCATATATATAGGCAGACCTATTATAATTAAGACTCAAATATTTGAACAAAAATTTCAAAACAGAAACAAAATCTTCATAATAGTCAAAATCTTTGTCAGAGTGATCTCTCGAGCTTCCAGCACTTTACCTACCAAGATACCTTGATCCATCGGATTGCTTGTGCCTAGCTTGCAGGGTCTACTACCCATAGTTGATTTGTCTAAGAAATTCTCCAAGAAATTCTCTAAGTGTTATTGAGACTCTAGGATTTGAAAGTTTGTACAATTCTTAAATTTTTTTTTTCTCTTGAAGCTAAGAAACCACTTAAATTTTAAATTTAATTATTATGTTTGGATTTGCCATAAATATAATTTTACAATTTGCATAAGTTATATCGGATAAATCATTTGGTTTTTTGTAAATTATATGAATAAAAATTTTTTTATTCCATCCAAGAAAAAAAAAACTCGATATTTCCCAAATAGAATTCTTTTAAATAGAAAAAAGGGTTAAAGTGTTAAGATTAATAGATAAAGAGAGTAAATTGAAAATCATGTATAGTTGGAGGGAATATCAATATAACAACTCCTTAAAAAAAAAAATTAATTCCACAATAATACTCATCTCAACCGTTCCAATTAAAAGATTTTTAATTCAACGGTCGGTTTGTAACAGGACACCACTCCCTCGAGTCCTTTGTTAACTCCACCCAAGTCATCATTTTGATTCGCCACGAGCACAACACACCTAAAACTCCATCCAATCATTTGCGTACACGTGCAAACTCAAAGAGCCATTCTAACAGTGACACAGGCGCAACCTCCCTCAGGCAAGGGGTAACAAAGTCATTTCTTATTCATTTTGTGCCCGATCTCGGAACCCGGTTTCCGGAAGCTCCCTTGTCTGGCCCAATTCCACATTTCCTGGCGAGTGATTTCTCCTCTGCGTTTCACTCGGACTCAGCCTCAAAGCCTTTTCAACTTTTTGCTCACGTGTCAAGATCTCAAGGTCACTCTTGAATGCTGAGGAGCCTAAGAGATGGGTGATGGTCTGCGCGAGTTGTACGGGAATGTTCTCCTCCCAATAAATGATAAAAAAAAATAAATAAAATATTTATGCTGCCAGCGAAACGTGGGCGGACATCACGATGTAAATATTTTAGCTTTGAATTTCCTTTGACTTCAATTTCTTGTGAAATTACAGACCTATCCTCCTGGACTTCGGCCAGTACGTTTATTGCATTCAAATTTGTGGTGTAAGGGCTCAAAGTTGGCCATATTTACTGAATTTGCCATTCCAAGCTATTGTCCAAAGAAATTATTAAATATCAGCATTGCGCTCGTGACTCTGTATGCCAGTGCGAACGCAGTAGATAGCGGAAGTGGACCAATTAATTTTGTAAGGACCCACGTTATAGGTGAGTTTGGAGTGGTAAAAAATAAAATGAGCATAAAATAAGATAAGTTGTAATTCTTAATCGTGCAGTGAAATAAAAAATAAATAACTTTAAAAATTTTTAATATTTTTTAACGTTTTTAAAATTTTTATACTCTAAACGGAGCCTATATGAAAATTACCATATTTCATTTTTATAAATGATTCATTGCATCACATGGTTGTGCTACTGGAAATGGATCCTTAGGCTCGATTTGTCAAGCTCGCAATATTTTTTTAAGGCTTGTATTTGAGCTTATTTGTCTAAATTTAGCCTGAATTATTAAAAAAATTATATATTTTATATATTATTTTATTTAAATTTCTTATAACAAATTAAGTTTTTATATCAAAATTAAAAAATATTTATTTTAATACTTACTTGATTTTATAAATTTTAATTTTTATTTACAACTATTATTTATTTTTTAAAAAATAAACGAGGTTTATATGAACAAAATCGAAAATTAAACATAAACCGAATATGAACAAAAAAATTGTTAATCTAAATCTAATTCGTTTCATTGGGCCACATTCTACAAGTAATACTCGTGAACATGAATTATTTGGTTTTATTAAAAAATATCTAAAAAAAAAAATGCATTCCAAGAACTAAAGTTCGGATATCACCTTTTCAATTTTCTTTTTAACTCAATTTGATTTGTATCATTATTATATTATTTATTTATTTTATTTATTTTGATAATCCAAACGCGGCTCTAATTATTGTCCTAGAGGTAAAGATTTGTTTTATTTACATTACATGCGATGCAAGTAAGAAATAATTTTTTATTCTATTGAATTTTTGTTTTAAGACAGTACTAAGGACATTATTGAAATAATTTCATAATTTTCTTATTTTAATAATTCCAAAAGGACAAATAGACACCAAGGGTGAATCCGTAATTTGAAGCAACCACAAGGCAAAACTGACAAGGAAAAAAATTAAAATGCTTTTAGTTTTGTTTTTTGGTTTAAAGAATGCTTAGTTATTATGGAAATAGCTTGTGTGTGGAGCCCCATTACTTGTCCAAACCAGCTGACAGGAGAAGAGCGAGAAAGAAAGTAGCAGACGCAAATATAGAGAGAGAAACATACGCAAATAATATAGAGAACAGAAAATCCTCAAATTCACTTTTGTTCTCTTTCTCCGTCATCCCCGTTCTTCTCTGGAAATTCCTACGGTGCGGCGTGTCTCCGTTCGCTCCGATCTGACTCACCGAGTCTCAGTTCTCGCCGTCTCTTTTCTCTGTTTTTGATGAGTTGAAGAGGAAGAGATCGAAATTCACAACTCATCAATGGTGAGTCGAAAGCTGTGTGATGTAGATTGGCTGATTTGTTGTCCGATTGGTTTGCTGTGGTCAAATCTGTTTAACTTAGAGTCCCTATACTATTCTATTTAATTTTTATTTGCATACTGGATTTCTAGGGTAATTTTGAGAATTAGTAGGTGGATGGACTTTGATGATTGTTTTTAGGTTTGTTTGCTATGTTGATGTGGTTACCGAGCAATGTTTAGGTAGGAAGATTGATCAGTTGAGTGGTTGCAAAGCGCATCCTGGAGCAAATTGATTTTTTTCTTTTCTTTTTTCAAAGAAACCAAGTTGCCGCTCGATGGGTTGCACGTGCAGCGGTGCCATCCAACATTAGGGTTTCCTGGAATAGAGTACATAATTTTATCTTTGCATGTAGTTGACAATACACATTTATCTATACAGACTGCTGTAAGAGTAACTATGTGGGCAGGCATACTTGATATCTAATAGGTATAGGTACTATTATTAATTTTTATGTGAACTATAGTCAGTTTATGTCTTAATTTGGTGATTTTTAATGCTTATCATTAAGTGAAACTCATAAAGAAATGAACATAGGAAAATGGGTTTGGTTAGTAAGTGTACGCTTGTGTTATGCTGCTAGGCTTTGAAGATTTATTTATATATTTTTTTTGTAAGTCATCAAAATTTTATTAAAGCATCAAGCAGATGCAAAAAAAAGACCAAAAGGTCCGTTAAAACTTCAACTATATAGAAAATTTGAAAAGATAAATAACTTTAAATTCTCTACCCCCTCTCCAACCAACTATATAATGTCAACGAAAAGCAGCTGTTTAATCTATATAAGATAATTCTATGTCAATGTAGCCTCTTCTATTTCTGTCATCCCACACTAGCCAAAGAATACGAATGGAATTGTGTACCAAACTCTCTTCCTGTGTTTGGGGAGCCTACCCCCCATCAAGCTTCCAAGGCCGTTTTTGTCATATTAGGAAAACCTATGCCATGTTGGAATGCGACAACAGCAGCATCCGAAGCTCCTTTGTCTATGAAAACTCCATGAATAGATGGTCGATGGACTCAGACGTGCTCTTGCAAAGATAACATCTATTTACAATTACCATTCCTCTCTTTACTAGGTTATCAATTGTCAGAATTCTGCCATGCAACAAGCACCACATAAAAAATGTCTCTTTAGGTGGAGCTAAGCATCTCCAAATCTTGCCTCATGAGAACTCCTCCCCTCTTCTGCTTGCTAGGGCCTTGCGCTGAGACTTTATCTGGTAAACACTTGACATTACCAAGCTAAGAAGTATAGAGATGATTACAAATATGAGTATAGACATGAAATACGATGATCTTGAAAAGATAAGGATAAGGATACGGACAACGGTAGGATACAACAAATAATAAAAAATGAAATTATATATTTTATTAAATAATTTTGAACAGGTATTTCAGCAAATTACTTGTGAGTTATTGATTGAAAATATATCATCTTCTTTGAAAGTGAATTTTTATTTTTTATATTTTGGCCCTGAATAAATACCAAAATTACATAATGACCTTTGAAAAAAGTTTTAAATATTGCATTTTGGTCCCAACCGCTACCTTCTCGTGTCTCTGCTGTGTCCTTTTTGTACCCCTCATTGCCCTTTTTGTATCCCTTGCATGTCCCTCCCTTGTTCAACATAAGTATATAAATAAAATAATTGAATACGCCGAGTGGCGTGTTCGATATGTATCCTGTTGTGTTCCCACCGTGTTCATTTTTATACAGATATGATACAAGTGCGACTCCTATTTTAGAGTGTTCGTGCTTTTTAGTTGCCAAGGACCATATAATGTTGTCTTCTTTATCTCTCAGAAAGAGTATATCAACTGCATTACATGCAGTAGTCCATCCAACTCCCTGTCCCTCAAATTTTGATGTAGTTTGATATCCCAAGTGATGTTGCCTCTCCACTGTCCACCATATGCTTCTACATTTACAGCCTTGTACATGCCAATGCGTAAATCTCCCTTAACTGATTCCTTGACCATCTCCCCTAGCTAATGATTTGTCCAAAACTTCACTCTATTGCCTTTCCCTACTTGAACTGCACAATATGAAGTGAAGATAGACCGCAGAGCTGGTGTCTCTTCCATACCCCTACTTCATGAGATCCTAGTATCACTCTACCCTCCCCACTCAGTCTCCATACTTGGCACATCCTCCCGTCTCCAAAGTTTATTCAGTTCGTTAGAAAACCTCCACATGCACTTCCCCATGAGAGCTTCATTGAATGTCCTTATCCTTCAAATCTTGACCACTCCTTCCTTGAGTGGCCAACACATCATGTCCCAATTTGCCTGGTGGATTTCGTTTTTCACTTCCAATCCATCCCAAAGAAATCTCTTTGCATTTTTTTTGATCTTCTTCGCCAAAATCGTCACTCTTACCGTAATGGAAAAAATTAACATGAAGTATGTAGGCATGCTAGACAATGTTCTTTTGATTAAAGTGACTCTAGATCCTTTAGAAAGACAGCATTTCTTTCATCCCGCTATCCTTCTCTGGAAATTGTTGATTACACCATTCCATATTGTGCTGGTTTATGGGGAGCACCGAAGGGAACCACAGATAGTGACATGGAAGAGCACTTTGTTTGCAACCTAGTATTGCACATAGAATGTCCATTTAGGGACTTATCCCACTGGAATTAATTCTATGTTCCTCATGTTGATATTTTGTTTAGACATTGTTCCAAAACATAAGGGAGTACATCTGAGATGACTCTACTATAGTGAATCTGTTCCACAAAACACAATCACATCGTCTACAAATAAAAGACGTGAGGCCACTATGATGCTATCCCATCCGCATTGCCTCTGTTCGCCAGAAATCCATCTAGGAAATGTCCATCTTCCATCCTCTTTAACATTCTACTAAACACCAATACAAAAAGCAAACAAGAAGTAGGATCTCCTTGTTGACCCCTTGATGCCCTAAAGATTCCTGTCGGGCTTCTAGTGACCAGCACCGAGAATCTAATTCTAGAAATGCACCAAAGAATCCATTGCTTCCCTTTAATTCCGAAACCCATCCTCTCAAGAATCTTTATCAAAAAGTGCCAACTCACATGGTCTTAAGCCTTATCTATATCAAGCTTGCAAATGACCCCTAGCTTCCCTCTTCTTAACCTCTCATTCACAATCTCGTTGGCGACTAACACTGCATCAAGGATGTATTGGCCCTCTACAAAAGCATGCATTTTGACTCTGATACTAAGACTCCAATAACTTCTTTTAATCTCAAGGCCATAACCTTAGCTATGCCTTGAAGTTTTTGAGTATCAGGATGTATGGGTAATGATTATATTATCACAAAGAAGTGATAACAATAACACAGGTTTGTGAGATTGTTGCTGCAAGCATGTGCATTGGGCCTAACACAAATTTTCAAACATGTATATGACTCATTGATGCACGGTTGTGCTGTCGCTCTTGAAAATTGAGTAGATATGGAATTGGGATTATGAGGAGGGATATAGTCGAGTTTTTGTGTAGTTGGTTCTACAATAGAAGTAATTATCAGCAATTTCATGAATTAGGCTTGTCACATAAAAAAAAATCATGACTCAAGGTGGTAGTTGCGTTGTTCAGAATTTAGAGTCGCATGGTTGCTGTCACTACAGCTAGTCACTCTTGGACCCTCAGTTGACACATAATTAGTAACTTAAGTATGCTCTTTTTGGTTGGCTAGAAAGAATCACATGTATCTGTTTGAGTAAACTTCTACAATTTTTTTTAGATAAGGACCTCGGTGCGTACTCTCTACAGTCCATAGTTGTCTCTTACTGATATATCTTATCATATCGTTTCCTGACGATCATCGTGATGGATCATCACTATCTTCTGATCCCCTTAAAACTTGGTATGTGACTCCCTTTAGGATTGTTTATGCAGTCATAGGAAATATTTTATATAGTCGCATTATCAATGCTAGGATTTGTGAGTGTCACATTTTTGGGATACATATCTAAATCACATGTTAAAAATTGGAAAAAAGTTTTTTATCCAAACATATTTTAAATAAAATTCAGTTCAAATCAAGAGGTCTTGTGTCCCCGTCCTCAAAGTTGTGTGCTGGGAGATCGTGTGAATGTTATGTATAAGTGTTGCACCAGATCGTCATTCTTCTGAGGGATTTTATGGTAAGGTGGCATTAAAATCTATAGAAATCCATTACAGTGAATATTTTCATTTTTATCCCTTATATATATGCCATATATGCATGCAAAAAACTTGTTCATGCTGTTCCGAATTTGTATACTTGTCCTCCTTACATGCCTACCTCATTTATATCTTGCAGGCTGCACCAGTTAACATAATTGTGGGTTCACATGTATGGGTGGAGGATCCGGTGTTGGCATGGATTGATGGTGAAGTAATCCGAATCAATGGTCAAGAGGTCCATATTAAGATCACAAATGGTAAAACGGTGAGTGCTACTAGCTTGATTCATGTTATTTAGTCCGTAGTCCATGACGAGTTAAGAAATTGTCTGGACCTATAGGTCTTATGTTTTCAATATTGACCAGATTTTTACACACAATGTGATTACATACATAGATATATATACATACACATATATTTTTTGATCGGCAAAATGAGAGTAAGTAAATGTACATATGTAACTGCATTAGGGAGTATGAAAATTAATGTTATCTAGTCCATATTCCATGACAGTGTCCAATATTATTGGAAAGCATCCAGATATCTATGTTGTTTCCCTTTTTTTTTTCAAAATTTTGACCAGATTTTTACTTCTGAATATGAAATGAGAAAAATTTTATGAAATTGCATTAGGGAGTGTAGAATGTTGGAGTCCTTCAGAAAAATATTTGTGTTTCTATATGATTGCATAGGGTGTTGTTTGCATTTTCTTGATGAATACTTTGTTTGAAAGGGGTATGTGGTCTCCTTCCCTCTTTTCATTTAACTGCGAACAGGCTTCCTGTGCTTGTGCATTTTTTGTGCTTTTGTACATTGGTTGTTACATACCTAGCTAAGAAAATGAAAACCTATTTCAAATGATAAGGGTGTCATATATTTTAGGTAATATTGCCTGGTAAGGCAATATTTACTAACAAATTACCCCGCCTATTAATCCTAAATTTGAATTAGGCATTTATACAGGGTTTGCAAAGTAAAATTTTCTTATCAGCATTGGCTTGTTAATACATGAAATAGAATTTGAATGAAAACTTACAGAAGCTTGAATTATTAAAAACAAGTTGGTTTGGGAGGGCAATTATACTGGTTAGAATTGGTGGTTTGAGGAGATCATCAAAGTTGTTTGAGATTCCAGGAACAGTTGAATTTGTTAAAAGATGGTAGTGGGGTTGGTTTCTCTTATTTGTGGAGTTTCAAGCTGGAAGAAGATGTTAATGATGGGCTTTCTCATAAAGAGGGTTTATTGATAGTTTTTGTGTGATTAGGATCAAAGGGTTATTAATGGAGTGTGCCTTGTGGTTAGGGTTGTCTATATTCTGAGAAGCGTCATGACTACGTACGCTGGCACAGTAGTTTTCAAAGAACTTAAAACACAACCAAGGTTAAGATATTGTAACATGACATAATATGTATAAATATCCAGAATAGTAATAAATTAATTTCCACCTACTACATATTAGCAAAATTATATCAACATAAAGTACCAATATTCATAAAAAAGTTATACTATTACTAACATGCAAGGAAACAATAGGGTTATTGATAAATCCTAAGATGTGGTGAAGGCCCCCCCCTTTTGTTTTATACCCTTTAATTACCCACTATATCAAGTGTTCTATGGAATATTACTTAAAAACAACCTATTTAATTTTTGTAATTTCACTTTGATTTTTATAAAAGCTATGCTATTTTGCATTTTTGTACTTTAACTGTTCTATTGGGGTGGGGAGACTTTTAGATTGTGTTTGTGTTTATGGATTTGAAATGAAATGATTTGGCACCAATGAAAGTGTGGACATGATGTATCATGATGATTTGCATGGACTTTTAACTTGAAATTGAAATAATGGACGTGGTTTATAATGATGGATTTAGGTGGATTTCTAATTATCATGTAAAAGTATTTATTTGAAATCCTTAGCATTATTTATTCAAGTTGTATAAAAATTGTAAAAAAATACTTCTCAATTTACCTATAGTAGTTATATTCATTATATTTGTTAAAGTTTAGTCTCAAATCCATTCATTTGAAAACCACGTGTATGCCAACGGAGCATTACAATTACATTGTATGCATCATATGTGCACCCATCTTGTGTATAAACAAATTAAGAGTTAGAATCATTAAAAAGTGTAAAAGAGGAAAGATTAATGGGTACAAATTTACATTAATTTGCAACTTTTATTATTGTGTTTGATTAAAAAAAAAATTGTAGATAACATGACAAATATGGGTGTTTGAGCCGTGTTCAGGAGTACCAAGTTTGACATAGACACAGAACTTTTGTAGTAATGTCCGTAGGTTCAAAGAGTTAGCAAAATGTGGTGGCACCGAGGAGCAGATGGAAATACTTTCCTAAAATATTATTAAATGATTTTTCTATAACTGTTGGTACTTAGTTATTATTGTTAAACATTTACCTTATTTACATAGATTTTATCATTTTGTGAATTTAGAATTCACGATATGTCAACCGTGTCTCTGCTTCTCATAGTAGTTATGTAACTAAAGTAAATGTCTGGAGTCATGAAGTCATTTTAAAGAGAAATGTTAATGTTGATATGTGCTGTAAAACCTTGATCCCCTTCTCCTGTGAATTTCATTTCTTATAATTATTCCATGAATCTCACAGAAAATAAAACTGATTGCAGGTGGTCACAGATATTGCAAAGGTGTTTCCAAAGGATACAGAAGCTCCTCCTGGAGGAGTGGATGACATGACAAAGCTATCATATTTGCATGAACCCGGAGTTCTGCAAAATTTGGCTACCAGATATGAACTTAATGAAATTTATGTGAGATTCTTATTTTCTCTTTAATTATGTTATGCGAGTGGATGATATGGAATAAGAAAACTACATGATTTCTGAAATTTCGTGTCTTTTTCACAGACATATACTGGAAATATTTTGATTGCGATAAATCCATTTCAAAGACTACCGCATTTGTATGATACTCACATGATGGAACAATATAAAGGAGCAGCATTTGGAGAGCTGAGTCCTCACGTTTTTGCAGTTGCAGATGTTGCATACAGGTAATTTTAATATTATCCATTAGATATAGGTATCATGGGTGGTTTTTTATGGAGATTTTTATATTTGTTAAATAGGGCAATGATTAATGAGGGGAAGAGCAACTCAATTTTGGTTAGTGGAGAAAGTGGCGCTGGTAAAACTGAGACAACGAAGATGCTTATGAGATATTTGGCACATTTGGGTGGTCGCTCTGGAGTTGAAGGGCGGACAGTTGAACAACAAGTTTTGGAAGTAAGATTGAAGCTTCGTTTTTGTAAATTATGCTTATATAATCTATATTGTAAACATTTTTCTACAAACTTGATTTTTTTATCTTCTCACAATATCTAAATGGGTTAGAATTGCTGCCTAAATTGGTGTTGTTGACGATGATTTTACAGTCTAATCCAGTTCTTGAAGCATTTGGGAATGCCAAAACAGTTAGGAACAACAACTCAAGGTGGGTATTGTTGTTTCTAATTAATTTCAACAAATAGGTCTGTTAAATCATGCTTGTCTTGCTGTCTTTAGTTTTTACCTGGGATTGAGCGTTAATACATCTTGAAAAAGCTGACTGTATTTCTAATTTATTTTCATTATGGAACGATGCAGTCGTTTTGGTAAATTTGTTGAGATACAATTTGACAAGAGTGGGAGGATATCTGGGGCAGCTATACGAACTTACCTGCTTGAGAGATCTCGTGTATGTCAAATTTCAGATCCTGAAAGGAACTACCACTGCTTTTATCTTCTTTGTTCAGCACCACTTGAGGTATTTCTGCTCTGCTTTGTTATTTAGTTGTGCGTTAGTGCTGTCGAGCCTTTGAACACAATTAACTTTGAAGATGCTTGTAGATGAAAAGACAGCACTTGTTATTTACCATCAAATTTTCAGGTTCGAGAGAAGTATAAGCTGGGAGATCCTAGATCGTTCCATTACTTAAATCAATCCAATTGTTATGAACTTGAGGGAGTAAATGATGCCCATGAATATCTTGCCACGAGAAGGGCTATGGATATAGTTGGCATCAGTGACGAAGAGCAGGTTAGTCTTATCAGAAATTCTTGGTAAATATACTTGCCTCTCAGTTTTGTAACAACAAAATACATCTTTCAGGAGGCAATTTTTAGGGTGGTGGCTGCAATTCTTCATCTCGGTAATGTTGAATTTGCAAAGGGAGAGGAGATAGACTCTTCTGTCATCAAGGATGAGAAGTCCAGATTCCATCTTAATATGACAGCTGAACTACTTAGGTTAGTCTCTACCCCTTTTGAATTATATAGACATTTTAATGCCTAATATCGATGGTTGGGACTTTGAATATCTATTGAGCGAGTTCGTGCTATAGGTGTGATGCTAAGAGCTTGGAAGATGCACTGATTAAGCGTGTCATGGTGACTCCTGAGGAAATTATTACAAGAACTTTGGATCCTCTTGCTGCTGTAGGCAGCAGGGATGCTTTAGCTAAAACCGTATATTCTCGCTTATTTGACTGGTGAGATGCATATGTATATCTTTGAACTTGTCTATCTGTTATTCAGGTTCTTACAAGTTAATTCTATATTGCTCATAGGATTGTGGAGAAAATCAACATTTCAATTGGGCAGGATCCAAACTCAAAATCAATAATTGGAGTTCTTGATATATATGGATTTGAAAGTTTTAAACATAATAGGTAAGATGTTTTGCATAGATCTCATTTCTGAAGCAATAGGTTACCTTACTAAGTTGATACTGAGAGATTTTGATATGCCATAGCTTTGAGCAGTTCTGTATCAATTTTACAAATGAAAAACTGCAGCAACATTTCAACCAGGTTAGTTTTTTGTTTGCACGAGTATTTGCTCACTGTTTTGAGTTATATGTCTGGGTTTGCTTAATTAACGTGATGCTATATGTGGTTGCAGCATGTGTTCAAGATGGAACAGGAAGAGTATACCAAAGAGGAAATAAATTGGAGCTACATAGAGTTTGTTGATAACCAAGATGTGCTGGATCTGATCGAAAAGGTGTTTTATTAACTGTTTCTTAATGCTATGATGCTTGTCTGAAGTGTTTGTAAGAAACGAAAATTTTATGTAGTCATAAACATGTACTTACATTTTGAGGCCAATTGATCTGTTTAGGCACGTCTGTCATTTGTATGATGTGTCATGTTGCATCATGAAAACTGACTATCAATTTTTGGCAGA
Organism: Vitellaria paradoxa; assembly: GCA_019916065.1. Lineage (NCBI taxonomy): Eukaryota > Viridiplantae > Streptophyta > Magnoliopsida > Ericales > Sapotaceae > Vitellaria > Vitellaria paradoxa. Next base: position 50,540,863 of record CM034234.1, on the reverse strand, counting down.
AACCTGGAGGAATCATAGCTCTTCTTGATGAAGCCTGGTAGGTGGCTGATTTCTGATATTTGTTGACTCTAATTATTTTGAATTCTCTTGTAGCACGTAGAATGCAGGAGTTATGGCTTCTATGTATTTATGATAATTTGTGCTGTTCTGGATGGAAGGATATAGTGGGCGTTTGGAGGCACAATTTTTAGCAATTTTTAGTAATTTTTAGTCAAAAGTTGCTAGTTGTAACCTTTTGTGTGTTTGGTGAAACAAGTTGCAATTTTTAGCAACTTTTTGTAACTTTTGGGTGTTTGGTAAAATTTTTTGCAACATTTAGTAATTTTTAGTAGCTTTTGAGTGTTTGGTAGAATTTTTAGCAACTTTTGTGTGTTTGGTAAAACTTTTAGTAAATTACTGTAGCAAAGTAGAAAAGTGGCAAAAGTTGAGGTTTTACCAAACACCTTCTTTGCAACTTTTTGTAGATTTTTGCACATTTTTGTGCTGCCAAACGGGGCCATAGTACACTGCTGAGAGCACCATCGAGTTGGTGAATCTCTTTTCTTTTTCCCCCTTTCCCTGTTGGTTGGACTAATATTTGTCTAATTTCTGAATGCAGCATGTTTCCTAAATCTACCCATGAGACATTTTCTCAGAAGTTGTACCAGACATTTGCTAAAACAAGCGCTTCAGTAAACCTAAGCTTTCTCGAACTAGTTTCACCATATCTCACTATGCAGGCGAGGTTAGCACTCGTTGAACATATCCTCGGATTCATAGTTGCCAGAAATCGCTAAGACCTCTATTATCCATATTTTGGTTCACACGTTCTAGAATTTGTACACTAAAATTCCAATACACTAAATTTAATGATCCGAAAATATTATACCTATATTATATTTTCATTGGGAAAGACCTTTAAAAATAGTGAATTGATAACAAAATTTTATGACAATAACCAGTAAGTTTAAGCCTTTATAAAAGAATAATGAGTAAAAATCCGTATTAAATAGAAAGCGCATAGTTTCATGAATATCTATTTTGTTTTATTTTCTTTATTATTATTATTATTATTATTATTATTGTACCACATTTTAGAGTATAAGCATGGGTGGTCCCGAATGATTGCCCCCATTGATTTGGAAAATTACACTAAAATATATTGATTTTGTTACTTTTTTTCTTAGAAATTATATATATATATATATTTTATGTTTTGCCACTATTGTATTTTTACTTTTTCTCCTATTTACCTTAGAAATATAATTTTGTTCCCGCTGATTATAAATCCTAGCTCCACCCTGAGTACAAGTGTATTAGATTCCATGTAAACATTACTCAGGTTCACTTTTATTATTATTTTTTTTAATCTCAGTTTTCTGTAATTTATCAACGTATTTCCCATGCTTTCCAGGTGAGTTATCTGGCTGATTTGTTTCTGGACAAAAACAAAGATTATGTGGTTGCAGAACATCAGGATCTGTTAACAGCCTCCACATGTTCCTTTGTGGCTGCTCTATTCCCTCCACTTCCAGAGGAATCATCAAAGTCATCTAAGTTTTCTTCCATTGGGTCGCGCTTTAAGGTATTATTGAGTTGCCTTCTTCGTGCCTTCTTTCGTATGGATGAGATGCAGTCCTCTCTATTAAGAAGCTGACTTGTTTGCTGAAGTCAAAATTGTATATAGGATAAATGCAATAATGGAAAGTTGATTGCTTTTTCTCATGAAATTGTCGTGGTTGAGGCAGAATATACTATGAGTTCTTTCATTGTTATGTTTTCAGCCATGATAATCCTACCAAGACTTGCAGATTTAAAACAATGGCAAGCCAACTGAAGCATCTCATTCATTCTATATCCAAACTGATAAGTCCTCCGGTTGAGCATTACTGAGTTGGAAAATATGCAAGCCATATTTGGAAAAGTCAAATCAAGTTTGGATTTGAGGGAAGAAATGGTATTTTTCCTTACATACAAATTTGGCATTTTGGGCCCTTAAAGTGCAAGTTGGAATAACTTGAAGACATGTGGGTTCTTTCAGCCATGAGATGTTTGCTTGTACCTAGGAACTATTGGCTAACCATCAAGGTGCCGTCTCTGAGTTGGACTCGATAGGAAACTTTGACATGAAGCGGATACGTGTTGAACTCATTTTTGCCGTCAGATTTTTTTTTTTTTTTGGGGTTGGGGGGGGGGGGCATAACTTGGACATGTTAGGGACTTGTATTAGATGCGACAAAACTATAATATGTGGTAGTTTTTAAGTTGGGGTTGACTTGTGAATAAATAAATTATGAAATAGAAGTCCTTTGTTATTTATTTTATTTTGGATTATTCAATGGAATCTAATGGCATTTTTGTTTATGGATTCGTGGAACAATGTTTTGTTAAACGCATGTGCTAGTTTTCATCTTGGATGAAATAAAATTATTATGTTGACTTTTTTTGTTGACTTTTTAAGTTATAAGATATAGTTTAGTACCATTTTGGATGAATTGTAATTGAGACTTATTTGTTGACTTTTAAGCGTAGTTATTAGATCCAAATCGGTTATTGAATCGGTAAAGATACTGGTTCACAGTTCATCGGTTCAACCGGTGGTTCAATTGTCGTAATAAGATTAATGTATTTTATTATTTATCAAAAATATTACTTAATATATTATATTTATTGTGATAGTAAGCAAATTGTGTGTGTTAATATTTTACATGTCTTGACAAAAGAGTCAACCTAATGGCTGACTTATTGAACCAAATGTGTGAACCAAGCTGCCAGACTTGTCGATTCCGCTTGAGCTGGTAGGACCGGCTAGTCCGGTTATTATATCATTGTTTTTAAGCTATAAAATGTATGCTTTTTAATTTTAGTGTAATATTGCATGATTTCTGATGTATTTGAATAAAGTATTAATATCTAAGACATGTATATATATATTTGTCAACTCCCCGTTGTCTCATCTCTTGCCTTTTTCTTTTACTTTTTTTTTTTTAAATTTATTAGAGTCATCTGTGTTGTGTCAGTGTCCTTAGTTGGTGTTCGTGCTTCTATGGCTTGTATGCCAGCAACCTTTAACGTTTTCAAATCTACACTACTTGTCTTCTGCTAAAGTTGTAATAAAATAGCTTTTTGTTCCTTCTTATCATTGCAAATATCCTTTCAAGTTTTTAAACCATTTTGACGTTACTACAAATTGTTATGTCTATGCGAAGGAGTAGCTTTATTTTGATCTATATTGTTTGTTATGAATCCACAAAATAGTAGTCATGTATGGAAGTGTGAGGCCTCATCTCATGCAGAAATGAGTTGTTATTTTTGTGGAATTTATAAAGCTATAATTTTAATGCACAACTCAGCATTTATGATACTTGGTTTGAATTAGACAATGCTATGATATATCTAAGGTTTAATTGAAACTAGGTTTCGGCTAAGTTTGTTAAGTGGGTTGCCCCTCTCATTTCTTTCAAATGGCACTTCTGTTGTTTCTTAATTGCTGTTTCTGAATAGCCAGAGGCCTTTTTCTAGTTCTTCAGTAATCTCTGATGAGGATCAACTTTATTTTGGATTTAGGTGGAATTGAATTTATTTCTTTAGAGTGGTCGACTTCCTCTTATTCATACTTGATATGTACTATTGATGAGTTTTTCAGAATGCAGCCATTTACAGTCACACTCATAAATGTGGATTCAGGGTGTATTCTGATGGGAAGTTACATTTCAATATTGCAGTTGCAACTTCAGTCACTAATGGAAACCTTGAGTTCAACAGAGCCTCATTACATCAGATGTGTGAAGCCAAACAATGTCCTAAAGCCTGCTATTTTGGAGAACCTCAATATAATTCAGCAACTACGTTGTGGTGTTAGTATATTGTGGCCAACTCCCTAACTAATATTGTAGTTTATTTTTCATCTAACCTGTAAAATTATTATATCCTGGTTATTCTTTTGTGCTGTAGGGTGTCCTTGAGGCGATCAGGATTAGTTGTGCAGGATATCCCACTAGAAGAACATTCTACGAGTTTCTACTCCGTTTTGGGGTTCTTGCTCCGGAAGTCTTAGATGGAAAGTAGGTTCCATTCAATCTCTCATTTTATAGTGTTAACTTAAGGCTCAGGATTGATATTCTTCAAAAAAGTTTTCCGAGCTATCTATTTTATCTGTTGATTGAGTTATTGAATCCACCGTGATTTATTCTCTCCGTTAAGCTATGGTTACTCTATGTGCAGCTATGATGATAAGGTTGCTTGTCAAATGATTTTGGATAAAATGGGATTGAAAGGTTATCAGGTAATCACAATAATTACAAAGTTGAATCCATTGTTTTGATCATGCTATTTGCGCCAGCATTTTCACTTGTCCAAGTTCCAACATCTGCTGTCCTCAATTAGTTGCAGAATGTTTAGACTAATTTCATAATGTTCCTTGTCCTTTTGCGTTGTCTTTTTAGTGTTAAACATTTATTAGTTTTATTCAATCTTTTTTACTCCTGCGTTTTGCTTAGCTGTCCATTAAAATCTCGTTTGTGTGATGCAATACCAATGGGCCTAAGAACTTCTGTTTCCATATGTTATTAAATGAACTTGGTTTGGCAGATAGGAAAGACAAAGGTCTTCTTGCGAGCTGGTCAGATGGCCGAGCTGGATGCCAGAAGAGCAGAGGTTCTTGGAAATGCGGCTAAAAAAATTCAAAGGCAAATTCGTACTTACATTGCTCGCAAGGAGTTCATTTCATTACGCAAAGCTGCTATTCAGTTACAATCATGTTGGCGAGGTAACATTATGTTTCCTTTTACAGTATGCCTTTTCTGAGTTTGTTTTTAGCTTTTCATTGACAGTCTTAAATATGAGGGAAAGTGCAGCATTGTTCTTCAAGGAAGCTTTCGTAAGAATGTCCAATCATTTTTGTGGGTTTTGGGCTTGGTAACTTAGGAATCCTTGGAAGTATGAAAGAACAAAATTGTGTTGGTGTGCATATATTTATAATGTTTCCTTTATAGCTATTGATCTGACACAAAAGAATTCGACACTAATGATTGAAGTATAATAGCTCAATTACAGATTTGATAGTTTTTATATGGACTTCAACTTGAATTTGAGAGATTTGAGTACCATGGATTATTATGGATTTGAAATAACTATGTAAAAATAGTTATTTGAAATCCTCTATAGGGATTTTAGATGTTCAAATATGCATACAAAATAACATACCAATCTAACCGTAAATTCATTCATTTGAAATCCATAATATCCATACAAAGTTAAGTGTCCAGGGGCTGACAAGTGGGATTTAATTCAAAATCATACATCACTTTTTCCTGCTGGGGTGGAGGTAGGGTTGACCTGTTGTGATTGGTAACATAAGAGGAAGCTTTTCTACTAGGAAATATCGCTTCCCATACCAATAAAGCCTATCAATATAGATGATGGTGGGATTTTATCTCATTTCCCACCAAAAAAATTGGTGGGATTTTATCCTAGGTTTCTGTTATGACCACTGAGAGTTTTAGGAACTAAATTGCTGGAAAATTCTATGGTTCATGTTTGTGGCTTATGCTGAACCACCATTACCTGCTTCATCTAGCTGTCTGAAAAATCTGATATATATTGTTTTGGTTTGGTTTTTTTTTCTTTTTTTTTTTTTTGGGGGGGGGGGGGGGGGGACAATCAGCTATGCTGGCTTGCAAGCTGTATGAACAGTTACGACGGGAGGCAGCAGCTCTGAAGATTCAAAAGCATTTCCGAGGTTATATTGCTCAGAAGTCCTACTTAACAGAACGGTCATCTGCAATCGCATTGCAGACAGGCTTAAGGGCAATGACTGCTCGCAATGAATTCAGATTCAGAAAGCAGACTAAGGCGGCAATTATTATGCAGGTTCTATTGCCACAGATCCTATTTTAATTTAGTTTTCAAACCTTGTTTGCTGAATAAATGATATTGTCGTTGGGTTGCAGGCTCATTTCCGTTGTCACAGGGCATATTCTTATTACAATAGTCTTCAAAAGGCTGCTATTGTTACTCAATGTGGCTGGAGAGCAAGAGTTGCTCGGAGAGAGCTCAGAAAGCTCAAAATGGTTCGATTTCAATCCTTAATGTATTTTTTTCTTGGGGGAAGTTTTAGTGCATCGTGTAGTTGTGCATGGGGTAAAACCTGGTGGCTAACTGTGCATGCAAATTCATCCAGGCTGCAAGAGAAACAGGAGCCCTTAAAGAAGCCAAAGACAAGCTAGAAAAGCGTGTAGAAGAGCTTACATGGCGGTTGCAGCTTGAGAAGCGATTAAGGGTAATTGTTCTTTTCATTTTAAGTCATTCTTTTAGTTCCTTCAGTTCTGTGGATGTTATGGCAGTGTTCCAGGAGTGACAAGCTTCACATCTTTATTTTGTTAAATGCAGACTGATCTGGAAGAGGCAAAGGCTCAAGAAGTCGCAAAGTTACAGGAGGCTTTGCATGCAATGCAAATACAAGTAGAAGAGGCAAATGCCAGAGTTATCAAAGAACGAGATGCAGCTCGCAAAGCCATAGAGGATGCGCCTCCTGTTGTTAAGGAGACCCCTGTCATAATTCAAGACACAGCAAAGGTTGATTCCTTAACAGCTGAAGTAGAGAGTTTGAAGGTACACCCTTTGGCTTGGATTATTACATGGTGGTTGTGCATGTGTGCCGTGACTTATCGCTGTCTCAAGTCGGTCTTGTGCTTCTTAGATTCACTGACTTGCAGGAATGGTTTGAATTGTGTAGGCTTTGCTGTTATCAGAAAGACAGGCAGCTGAAGAAGGTAGGAAGGCTCGTGCAGATGCTGATGTCAGGAATTCAGAGCTTGCTAATAAACTTGAAGATGCAGAGCGTAAGGTGGACCAGCTTCAAGATTCTGTGCAAAGGTAGGCAAACTCAATATATAAAATGGATTTCTTACAAATAATATCTCAAATTAAATAGTTAAAATGTATGAAGAAATGATTACTCAGCCAAATGAAGCTTCTTAACCTTTTGTTGATTCAGGCTTGAGGAGAAACTATCCAATTTGGAGTCAGAGAATCAAGTACTTCGTCAGCAAGCGTTGACCATGTCACCCACTGGGAAATCTTTATCTGCACGGCCAAAGATGACAATTGTTCAGGTACAAATGGAGAAGTATATTGTTTACTCACCATTATACTTGTTCAAGCGGATATATTCTGAGTGTTTATTTGCACAATTCCAGAGAACTCCTGAGAATGGTGGCGTTCTAAATGGAGAAACAAAGACTGCATCGGTAAGAAGATATTGTTACTTCCACCAAATGCAGAATTGTGCAAAGTTTGATGTGGTGGAAGATATCCTGAAAATTGCATTGCTTAAAATATGCTATTTGTCTCAGGAAATGACTCTTGCTGTGTCAAATCCAAGGGAGCCTGAATCTGAGGAGAAGCCACAAAAATCTCTTAATGAAAAGCAACAAGTAAGTAATCGAGCAAATTGTGTCTATCCTCCGTGACTAATATCTATTAGTTTCCATTTTGATCTCCACTTCGAAAGAAGCACGTTTAATTTCTAATTTGCTTCCTTAAATCTGCTGTACGGGAACAGGAGAACCAGGACTTGCTAATCAAGTGTATTACACAAGACTTGGGATTTTCTGGGGGCAAGCCAATTGCTGCTTGTGTAATATACAAATGCCTTCTTCACTGGAGGTCATTTGAGGTTGAAAGAACTAGTGTGTTTGACCGTATAATTCAAACAATTGCTTCAGCCATAGAGGTAGATAGCTTGATCTATTTCTAAGTACAATCACTGTCATCATTGTATTGGGCACCGTTTTGTGAGTCTGTTCGAGTGAATTCTAAATTGTCTCCATGATATTCTCTCTCCTTGAGGTCTGATCCAATGATTACTGCTGCTAACATCAAGAATTTTTGATTTTATTGAAGGTGCACGATAATAATGATATATTAGCCTACTGGTTGTGTAATACATCCACTTTGTTGTTGCTACTCCAACACACACTCAAAGCAAGTGGAGCAGCTAGCTTGACTCCCCAGAGGCGAAGATCATCTTCAGCTTCTCTGTTTGGGAGGATGTCCCAAGTATGACCAAAGAACACTTAACCTTGTTGCTTTCTCTTTTCATCAAGTTACAATGGTCTGTTCTTTCTTATACTCGTTTAAATTATCTTATTGCAGGGATTAAGAGGATCTCCCCAAAGTCCGGGGATTACATTTCTTAATGGTCGAGTGCTTGGTAGGCTGGACGACTTACGGCAAGTTGAGGCCAAGTATCCAGCATTGCTGTTTAAACAGCAGCTAACTGCCTTCCTCGAGAAAATATATGGAATGATGAGGGACAATCTAAAGAAAGAGATTTCTCCGTTGCTTGGATTGTGTATTCAGGTAACTGTGATGGACCATGGTTAAAGGCACATGCTAAGCTTGCTTTCATTTGTAAAAGGAAAGGAAGAAAACTAGTTTTGAAGACAGTTCTCATGATTTTACTTGTTTATGTGGCTAAATATAAATAAACATACAGAATTTCTTTTGCTGTTTCATCAGTCAACTTTTTAGGGGCAGAATTAATCCTGAATACTTTTTATTACCCATCCCAACTCAACCAAGTCTTTTCCTAGCCACTTGAGGTTGGCTACAAGAGTACTGCTTCATCATACTGCTCAATCGAGAGCTGCAACTCAGCTAAACCACAAGCATGTTTATTTGGTTCAATGCAGGCACCTAGGACATCTCGGGCAAGTTTAGTGAAGGGGCGTTCCCATGCGCATGCTGTTGCTCAACAAGCTCTGATTGCTCATTGGCAAAGCATTGTAAAAAGCCTCAACAACTACTTGAACATAATGAAAGCAAACTATGTGAGTTTTGAACTTTGCATGATATGGCAAGAACAAAAATCAACCTTTTTTTTTTTTTGAAGAATAGTGTCAGTTTCTTACATGTGGTGGCTTTACAGGTTCCTCCCTTCTTAGTGCGGAAAGTGTTCACTCAGATATTCTCATTTATCAATGTCCAGTTATTCAACAGGTAAATGCTCCAAAATCTTCTATTCTAGAGTTTCCATAAACAGTTGTCCAATTATTTAACTTACTAATTGATTATTCACTGCAAGAGCTAACCTTTTTCTATTACACTCATATTCATCTTTGCAGTCTTCTTTTGCGACGCGAGTGCTGTTCCTTCAGCAATGGGGAATATGTAAAATCGGGGTTGGCTGAATTAGAACAATGGTGTTGTCATGCAACAGAGGAGGTAATTAGCACCATTCATCAGTTACTATTTGACCTTTATTACCTAAACCCATTTTGATGCCAATCTCCACCTCTTTTGTTGTTCAGTATGCAGGCTCAGCTTGGGATGAACTGAAGCATATTAGACAGGCAGTTGGGTTCCTGGTATGATAGAGTTTTGTCCGACTTGCGTACCATATTAATTATTGTTACAGTCACTAGCATTGCTGATTTACCTGCCTTTTCATTTCCTCCAACTCAGGTTATACATCAAAAGCCAAAAAAAACCTTGAATGAGATAACAAATGAACTTTGCCCAGTGAGTGAATTCTTTCTTAACTATTTCTTTTCTTTTCTCTCTTTTTTTTTGGGGGGGGGGGGGTGGATACTTTTGTTTCTTTTCTTTACTTATTTGTTCTTTTCTTTTTTGAAAAGTACCTTTGCTTCTTTCTCTGTTTATTTGTTCTTTTCATCGATTGATTTTGTTCGATGCTTCTTCAGGTGCTCAGTATACAGCAATTATACAGGATCAGCACAATGTACTGGGATGACAAATATGGCACACACAGCGTGTCTTCTGAAGTAAGCTGCTTTTTGTTGGCTTGTTTCTGATGTAGAGTCTATCTTTTTTCCCCTGCTGCATCATAATCCCTCTTTGTTCCTCCCAAATCCTACAGGTTATCTCGAGTATGAGAGTTATGATGACAGAGGATTCGAATAATGCTGTAAGCAGTTCGTTTTTGTTGGATGATGATTCAAGGTAGCCTCTTGATACATAACAGCCAGACACTCTGCTTTGTGTTGATCAATAGACCACCATAGCTTTTATCAACTGATTTATTTCTCGAATAAACACCTATGCAGCATTCCATTCTCTGTCGATGACATCTCAAAGTCGATGCAACAAGTACAGATAGTGGACATCGAACCTCCACCATTGATTCGAGAAAACTCCGGGTTTGCATTTTTACATCAACGCTCTGATTGAATATACCACGCTGTCAGATACTTGAACCCGATCTGAGCGGCCAGCTCTGCACATCAATCAATGTGCAAAACCCTGTGCATACGGTTTCACAACCTTTCATACTTGTGTATCATATATATTTTGCATTTTCCCAGGCAAGGGATGTTTACTTTTTGTTTCCAGGTCCATTCATTTTTTTATTTTAAAAATCCTCGTGGCTTTTCCACACGAAGGGCATTCTTTAGGAAGCTATGTTTTTTTAAACTAGCAGACCCTCTGCATGTATGGGAACATGCATTGGTTTGGAGTAACTTGTCATATCGACAAGGAGCCTCCGTTTCTTTTGATTTTTTTGGACGGGATTTCGTTTAATGTAGTGCTTTGGGGGAGTGTAATTAATGATTTTTAGGTGGCATTATTTGTAGTAGTGTACGAGGGGAAAAAAAAATGTATCTGAGGTTGGATGTAATATTTTCAAATGGTCAGGTTCTGTCAAATGTATCCCTGCATTGTAAATGACTATTTCTGCAATTTTTCTTCTCTCTTATAAAAGGTTACATGTTTTTATGGATGTAAGCTTGGTTGACCATCATCTTATGTTTCTTCTCTTAATGCCTCTTTCAGGGAATTCCTTGTGTTTGTGAATTTCATGTATATAAATATATGGATCACCTTTGATGTTTTGAGTTATGGCTTTAAATTAATGTTATTCTTAATCATCTTTCTGGAAAGGGATAGATGAATGATTCAAAATTGCTTGTAAGATGTTGACCAGGCCAAGAGAAAAGGAGTGCATTTTGCACTGCCAACCCTCTTGCTCCACCAACAGGCACAGTAGTCTTGTCAAGAGCTTGGGCATTCAGGCCTATTGAACTCAGATGAATTATCCAACTTGGTTAAATATATCTATAATTATACTGGTAATAATTCCAATATATTTATATATATACATAATCCTGGTAATAATTCCAACACATTTAGGATTATACTTTTTATTCGATTTGTGAATCAGATGATGTACTGGATTAAGTATACAGTTATAGCCAAGTTTCAAACCTCAAAGCCCGGCAACTGAACCGGATGTGAAGCCCTCCTAAATGTTTTCCCAGAACTTAAAAAAGGGTAAAGAGCTACTCAGCCCCCATATTGAAGCAAAAATGATTTATAGACGAATTGTACTTTGGGCCCAATTATTTGCACCCTCGGAGGTCAATTATTTTAAATAAAAAAAAGGAGCCCTTATTTTGATACGATTATTTTAAATGAAGAAAGCCGCGCTTGAGTCTTTTCTAAGGATTGTCTCAACTCAACAATCTTACTGAGAATTGACCTTGCAAGCAATGCAAATGCACACATCAGGAAAGCACATCACATGCTCGAGCTCCTACCATCAACGTTTCTCATTTTCTTTATCATTGCCATCTAAATCAAACTAGCAACACAAGACCTGTGAACTTTCAACTGAAATTCAGAACATACCAACATGGAAATACAGTTCCACATCTCCTTTTTGCCAAGGCTACAACTACTTAAGACCCATCCTAAAAGAGGCTGATAATTATCAATTGAGTCCTAAACAAACATCACTCCAGCTACCAAAAAGAGAGTACCTTAACTCGGATCCTTTCATCAGAATTCAGAATTTTACAGGAATTTATTCGTATACAAAGGACTCGTGCTGCTCGTCAGGATCAACAGCCTCCGTTGTATTTTCCAGCGTGGCTGGGGAATGATCTTGCCCAGACTGTTCGGGCTGCACCTCTGTTTTCTTCTTCTTCTTGAGGATCACCTGTCTGGGCATCACATCGAGTAAAAAGTTCCCTCCGTTCCATGTTGTTGCAGAGACTTTGAGAATTTGGAAAACAACGTGTAATCTATATGACAAAAATATGGGGACGGTGAGTGCCATTGTTGCTACTGTGAATAATGCTTGAAGTAGGATGTACATGAAGAGACGATTCTGTTCTCCAAGCAATCCACTCAATCGCCACCAAACGTTGTTAGCTTTCTGTGCTTTTTTCGAGAGTTCCCTATAGAAACGCAACATTGTCAGAATGCCAACTGCTTAATTTGAATAACATGTAATTTATGAGAAATTTGAGAAGACAGGAAACCTGTAAGAAGTCATGACTTCGGGATCCCTTAAAAACCTCTGGCGACGAAGAACATTCACAATGAGAAAATAGAGAACCTGCCAGAGGCTGTAAGCAGCCAAGGGTACCAGAAACAGCCACGCCCAGAGGTAAGATTTGCTTTCTACATAAGGCCATGAAGCTCTCCGAGCAGTTCCCTCTGGATGCATGGCTTCAAAGAATACAGGATCCCACCATCTAATTGTGAAGAAAACTATCCCTGCAAAAAGAAAAATGCTTCTGTTAGGTATCCTCTTTGGTTGATAATTGACCATAATGCCGTAAGTTTATGGCACTGAAGTATACATGGGAATGCATACAAATTCAGTAAATTGGATCAAGAAATCAGAAGAATATTTTGGCAAGCCCAAACAATTTCAGCTCTGAATAATTAACTACCTAATGAACTTGGAATTATAATCGGACAAATTTTCTTATGACAGTAAACATCATAACTAAACTACGTTTTCTTTTAAATTGGATGAATTAGGAGCTGAAGGATCTTCGATTGTAACTGTTACTAGCCTATATGAGTCACAATTCTTTATCTTAATTTAATGAAGCAAAAGCAGCAGAAGAATGTTATCAAAACCTTATTTAGCAATATGGTGTGCCACTCATTGATTCTTCATTCTTCAGGGTTCATAAATTGATTATAATTGTGCAGAACTTCCATTTTTTCCCCCTTGAGGATAGTTATTCTGCATGTAAGATTTCACTAATTCAACCTCTCTTGTACAGAACTGGCTATTGGTTCAGCTGATCTAAATAACCTATTCTACAACACTTTTTTTTTTTTTGCTGCAAAACCAATGAAGCAAGAGAGAGGGCACTTCATTCCCCTCCTCTCCAGCCAGAATTTGCAAACACAAAGAAATTCAAAGTAACTGACAAACGAGAAATGCTGGTTGGTGAAGTGGCATAGTGATTATCCAAAAGCACAAGAGGCAAAACGAGGCATTTGGGTAATACAATGCTTTTTTGGTCTGCAGAGTTCACTCCATCAGCAGAAATAACCTTCCTTTAAAGGTAGAACATTGAATGTTTTCAGCAGGCTAAAATCAGGCAAAGAGGATGATAGCTCACCAGGCAAAAGATGGATGAGGACGCTTACAAGTTTGTCAGCAGAACTAAAAACTAAGCTACAACGCCAAACAATCAATGCCCATGCTAATGGCCCCTGCAGTCATTTAAAAAATATATATGTAGAAAATGCAAAGAAATTCAACCATACAACCATTGATATGGGGCTATAATGAATTTCAATCTATTCACTTACCTCAGCAAATGAGAAACAAACCATGAAAAGCTTTTCATTTTTTGGATAAAACAGAAGCATGATCACGAAGATGGTATTGGCATAGTAGCAGAAGTCCTGAAAAATATAAGATCGATTTCACCATTTTGCTGTTCTCATCGTCGAAATTTGTCAGGAGAAAAAAAAATGCCAAGAATAATTATGATTGATAAAATCTCAGTGTCAATGTATATGCTGAATTAGAAATGACTTCAATTAGTAGTGAAAGTGGCAATTATTGTTGAGAGGTCACACAAAACATGCAATTTGATATTTGAAGCAGCTGATGCATCAAGTATGGACATTGAGAGGTAGAGGTATTGCTAATCCCATTGAACATAATTTCCCTTGCATAATAAACATGCTACTAGATAGTTAATATTTCACCTTACCGTAGTCAAGGGAAGACAAGAAACTTCTAATATTGTATAACCTTTTAAAAAGAAATGGAAAAAAAAAAAAAAAAAAGCCAAAAACAATTTACAATCTGAGAGAACAATCCAATCCAATAATACAACTCAAAGCCGCTCATGAAATAACAACACGACCAACTGTGAAAGATTTACTTCCTTCCTATAAGCTAAACTTTTACGATTAAAGAGAAAAAAAAATTTATCAAAATTCTTACTTACCAAAAAAAAATTATCAAAATTAACAAGTAAAAAGACAGAGGTGCATATGAAGAATGTTAGGGCTTACCAAAAGGTAATAATGCCATTTCTTGAACTTGTAATAAATCCATCGGAGAGGAACGAACGTGACATAGAACAAACAGTATACGTAGGGAATATCTTGGGGCCCTGTGTGATAAAAAAAATAAAATAAAAAATAAAAACCACCAAGCAACAACCAAAATAAGAACAACCCTTAAGAGACTGTTAATTCTAATTGACTCTATCAATCGGGCATTGTACTCACTTGCACCCAAAAGAAAGCAAAATGCTCCAAAACCAAGAACACCACAGAAATGAGTCACCTATTAACAACAAATAATTCATGCAATACAAGTGTTAAATTCCCATAAAAACACCGATGCAAATCATCAAAACATATCATAGCACAAACCCATCAATTCAATCATACAATGAAAACTTATATACAAGCTTTGTATGTATATACACACACCTTATTGATGAATTGTTCGTGTTCTTCGGCCTGCTTAGCGATCTTAACCGCTTGCTTGGACAAGATCTCCTTCGACTTCACGGCTTGCTTGGACAAAATCTCCTTGGATTTAACCGCTTGTTTTGACAGAATCTCTTTCGTTTGAGCCACTTTCTGCCAAACCAAACAAAACCCAAATCAAAAACGCTATCAATACGGTCAAAAACTTCAAATTCAACCCCTCACCCAAAAAGAAAGCATGACCCACACAAATTCGTCATACCTTAGAACGGTCCTTGAGATTCTGATTCGCGTTTTCAAACGAATCCCCGTTCGCATCATCCGTGGTCTCGCCCTTCCTTGACATTGTCTTGCGGAGACCCCTGTTCTAGAGCGAGAAAATCGATGGTTCTAGAGAGAGGATGAAGAAACGAAGGAAAGGTGGCTGTTCGTCGCTTCGAATTTATTCGGTGCTGCCACGAATTCTCTGCTTCTCGAATCAAAGATTTCTTGATTAACGAGTGCTAATGATTGTTCTCTCTCTAATTGTGATTCTAAGAATTTCTCTAAATCTTTCCAAATACAAACAAAGCAAATACTGTCTGAAGCAATTTTTTGTATTATATGATGAAGCTACTATCCGATGGCTTTGAAGTGATAAAACATAAGATGAAATAAAATAAAGTGAGATACGTTGTGAGTTCGTAATTTATACAATAAAATAATAATTTTTAAAATTTTTAAAATTTTTTACCACTTCAAACACTTCAAACAAAGTTAAAATCTATAAAAATTGATACCCATTGCAAATAATATATATATTTATTTTTTTACAGCTATTTTGAATCACTTATGGGGAGTTTATAAAAATATGTTATATACTAATCTTTAGTTTTTTTTTTTTATACACAACTCTATTAAAGTTTAATTAAGTAATGTGTATTTATTAATTCTTAATGAGTAATACAGACACCTGTAATATTTTTTTTATCAAGTTATTAAGAAATATATATAATGTAATCCATTATTAGATATAATTATCATATATTGAAAACGTGCAAAATATTCCATGTGGTGTAGGAGATACATCCCCTCAATTATAAATTCAGAGAGAGGTCGCTGTTTCAAAATTTCACAAAAGCAAGTTTTCCTCAAGACCATCTGTGCAGGTTTTGTCTATACTGAAAAATTCACAATCACAAAATTTATAATGCATTCATTTAATTTGTTCTATGTTAGAAAAAATTTCTGATCACAATATATATTTAATACTTGATTAGGGTGCAAAATATAATTTATTCGAAAAATAATATATTTTTTTGAGATTAAACTCTCGCACTTTTTTTTTAAACCTCTTGTATGTAATTAAGATCATGAGCAATATGTAGGGATTTAAGCCTTTTTAACATTAAAATTGATATGAAATGCAATCAAATTTGACTTCCATATGTAACTACTAGAGATAAAAACATCCTTAGGTGTATTTGCCCTAACAAATATGATAATCGAATGGTAAAATGGGGTAAACTTACAAATGTCCTACCAATTCTTACATGGCACCAAATTGGATATTGGTGTTACAAATACATTAATATTTTACATGCTATGGCTGCGTTTGGCTCATTAACTTTCACCCAAAAATAAATAAATAATTTTTTTAAATTTTTTCACCAAAGATAAAATTAATTTTTACTAACTTTTTGTAATTTATTTAATTTTTACAAAATTTTATCAAACATTCAACACCTAACTAAATGACGTGTCAAAAAATTGATAAATTTTAGTTTCTATTTGGGAAGTTTAATTAGTTTCTTAACTTTTGATTACTCAATTTTTTGATTTTGTTCTAAAATAATCAAATTTATCCTCTTAAATTTTATTTTTTTGTAAATTATAAAAGATAAAAATATCAAATTAATAAAAAGTTAAAAAATAAGCTACTAAAAATTATCATTTTTTCTTCCCAAATAAAAAAAAATAACTTTTTAGTAACTCAGTACGCAACTTCAAATTAAGATTAATGGTTAAGAATTATTTTGAAAAATGTCTCTTTTATAAATTAAGATTAATGGTTAAGAATTATTTTTTATTTTATTAAATGATTGGGATATTTTTATTTTTTTAACTTTCCATTAAATTCTTATTTTACTTGATCCTACTATCATCTATCTCACAAAACGGTTTAGACATTTTAAATTTTTTCATATTTTGGGGATATAGATCATATGTAAATCAAAACTATCAACTTAAATTCTATCCAATTATAGTTTCTAGGAAGTTAAACCTTCCAAATTAAAACATTATAATTTGTGTTTTTTATGATACTTATCAAAAATTAATTAGAGAAAAAGAGCAAAACACATGTATTAGTTGATAAGACCTAAAGTTTTGAAAAAAAATTAAAATTCATGAATTATTATTTTTTTTATTTAAACTTTTTATCTAATGTTTCAATTACATAAGAAACTTAGGTTATGTTTGATAGCCAGATGAAGAAGGGGGATAGGACGGGCCTCACCTATTGTTGTGTTTGTTTTGTTTTTTTTTTTTGACCGAGGGACACGAGGGCTTGCGGGATGAGTAATCCGGTATTTTGTCGGATGAGGAATACTGCATGGGAGGTGAGATAATTTATCCCCCATGGCCAGATTTGCTTCCCTCCAAAATTTAAAGGTCTAAAATTATTTCCTATCACATCACATATCCTATCACATATTTTATCCCACTTTATATCCTACTAACCAAACACCAAAAAAATAATCCAACATAAAAAATTAATCTCATCTTTTATCTAATCCCATATATTATCTCATGGTATTACTTATCCCCCATCATCCAATCCTTTCAAACAAACATACCTTTAATACTAATTTTGTTTAGAGTATCATGGACACAAGTTATTGGTACGATAAAACAAATAAAATTTTAATTTGTACATAAATTAGTACATACCAATCTCTTTGTTTATATTAAACTTCCGTACACAGTATGTGTGCGCTAGTTACTCTATATGCTTACAAATACAAACAAAAGTTGGCGACGTAAAGAGGGTCAAATCACCTAAAATATAGGGGGCGTTTGGAGTTTTAAAAAAAATTAAAAAAAAACTAATGAATGGGATTGATGTTATGTAAAAATGATAGGTGGGATTTGAAAACTTTTGAAATTTTTTGATTTTTTTTGGAATCTTTTGGGACTCCAAACGAGCCCTTAATTCGACACATTCCGATGTCCGTCACTTAATACCACATTTCAATAAACCACAATTCATAATTAATTAATATATTTGATAACGTGAGTCCGGAAAATTGCTCTTGACACCGATGTGGTATCTGTCAAAAAATCTCTGATGCTTAAATTAGTAAAAGGGGGGCTTGAGAGATAATTCCAACAAAGTAACAGTAAGGCCAAATGAGTCCCACGTAATCGCAGTTTTTCTCCAGTGACGTTGTGCCACTTATATTTGTAGATCAAAAAATGATTCTCATAATTAATTATCAAAATCGTTACGTTACAGACAGCACTTTTATAAGCGAGAATTACGGAATATGTCAGAATACCGTTATGATGTAAGCCGTTTTGTTTTTATCACAACGATCGGTCGGGTCAACCAACCGTTAGAATCCACAAGCGATCGGTCAGATCGGGCTGTGATCGTTCAGGCAACCATGATTGGTCGGGTATGCCCTATCAAATGCTCCCGATTCTCTTAATCACCGAAGAAAACCGAGTGGAATTACTTGACTATCCTTAGAAATGGACCTCGGTTAGCACATTCCATTGATATTAATTATGAAGACTTTAACATGACAAAAATTTTTTTCCCAATAATAATATTTATTGAAGGGTTACACTTGGGACTACCATGATACATGACACCATTTCACCTCTTATTCTATGAAAATTAAGAAGAAAAAGATCTCCCACTCTCTCACACCTCCACTATTCCCGCCTTTTGATGTAAAGAATATAGGACCATATCTATTATAAAAAATAAGATATATATGTTCTAAACCTTGGGACTCTTTCTTTTCTCTCGCTCTCCTTATTCTATAATGAAAAATCATCGGTTACTTAAGCGTCAAAGAACTCTTAGTCAACCTCTAACACTATATCCTTTACAATATTATTTGCAAGTTATATAGAGGAGATAAAAAGAGGTGGTGTACACAAGAAAGGATTTGTGATTTTTTTCTCTCCATTTATTTGTGCAGAAATTTTAAAAATATATTATTTTAAAAATAATAAAATAAAACCAACTCTTGTATTCTTTTAAGTTATTGTATTCTTATTTTATTTTACAATAAAAATATTTAAAAATACATAAAATCAATAGATTAGAGATATAATAAAAAATTTTAACTTGACCAGAAATGAGAAGTGAGCTTAAGTAGGGCCAGTTGACTTGAACCTCAAATCAAGATAGAATTGAATCGATTCAATTTACATCACTAATCAAAAATTGAATTAAATGGTGAAATTTAAATACAACTACTAACGTTCACAAACTTTTAACTCTAAGTAAGAGAGTTTTCAAAAGTATCAATATTTAGGTACCGTTTAAATAATTTTGTGGAGAGTACAATATATATTGTTTTTAAGAATAGAAAACTACTAGTTATGTATATTTTTTTAAGTGGTAAGTACATTTTTTTAAATTAATGAAAATTGTACATGGTTAGAGTTTTATTGAGACTTATAGAAATCTATAAAAAAATATAGAGATCCGAATAATACCATAATAGAATAACAATTATACCATTAGTTTTGAATTATTTATCTGGATAATAATTTCAACATTTAATCACAATTTTTTATTATTATAAATTTAAATATGTTTTAACCTCCATTTAATCACAATATGTTAGAGAGAGAGACAGCGGGAGGGGATACGTTAGAGAGAGAGAGGGGGGGGGGAATAGGTTGAGCTGCAATTCTCCCATTTCAAGGAGGATTTTTGCCATGAATTGCAACGGGAAAGGTGTGAACGAAGAATGGTCCCTTTTTACAAACCCCAATGAAAATTCAAAGCTCGTAATTATCAATCACTCCTTGAAAGTGGTTATAAGGAGTTATCGTTGGAGAATTCACTATAAGAGTTGTAATGGGTCAATCAACGATCTTATATTTTAATATGATGTGTCTTTTTATATTTTTCATTAATGATCTTCTAATTAGATTTTGTGTAACTTTTATTTTTATTTTGAATTTAATTTTATTACATTGAATTAAGACCATTAGATTTGATGTAATTACATATGAACCGTTGATTAACCTACTGTACCCTTGAAACCCCTTGAAAATGCCCTCACATGAAACCGCATTTAATTTATATAAATAAATAAATAAATAAATATATATATATATATATATAAAAGTTTATCTAAACATTAATATATGTATCCAATTTGAGCCATTTTCCAAGTAATTGAATGTAAAAATTTGTGAAAGTCTGATCAACTCATTTTAGCAAAATCACTCAATTTTCAACTTTTCACAATCAATCGGGAACCGAGCATATTCACGATTGCCAAAAATATTTTTAATATGGCATGAATGCATAGCATTTATTTTATTAATTTATTATCTATAGTTGTTTAGTTTGTGTCACTTCGAATCCCTGGATGACTTTCCCTTTTTCCAATACATTAAAGTGTAAGTTACAGGCAACTCCCACAATAATTAGATAACTATACTTATCATTCCTTAATATTTAAAAATTATATTTATTACTTATTTTAAAATATTATTAACATTAAGCTCTCCCTTTTAAATAAATTGGTAAAACTTAATTATTGAATATCAAATATTTAAAATTTTGAAAATTTTTTCTATTTTACTACTCACTCTTTCACAACTTTATTAGTTTTTTTTTTACAACAGTTCTTAAAATTTTTTTGTATTTACTTATTTTGGGGGATTTTTTAAAAAAAATTTGACAAATATGTGAGATAAAGGGGTAACAAAGAAAAACTACCTAAATTTTGATTAATTTGATATTTTTATGATAAGTTTTAATAGTTGATTTAATAAAAAGATATCAATATTAACAATATTTCAAAACAAGAAATGTGGGTGTAATTTTTAAATGTTTAGGAATAATAGATGTAATTACTAAAATTTAGGGAAAGTAAGTGTGTTTTACCTTACAATAAATTGCGATAACTCAGTATTACTCAAGATAGTAAATAAGCATAATGTACGTAATTTAGAGGTTATATTTTATGATTTTTTTATTTTTTTGATATCAAGTGAAATAAATGGAAGTATGATAAAATAACTTGTTAATTTTTTTGTAAGTGGATCAAGATTAAAACAAACAAAAGTAGAATTAAACAGCTTAATCTTTAAGTAGATCTTAAATAAGCCGAGATCAAATACGAATTGAAATTGAACAATCTAAGTTCATTTACCTTGAAGAACATGAGGCAATCAAGTGACAATGTTACTTACAATTAATAGAACACAACAATAAAATAAAAAATAAAAAACTGAGTTGCCATCATTTATGCGAAATAAAATGATAAAATGCAAGGTATTAGGAATGTTGACGTATTGTTTTTATCTGTCATTAAGTCCCTTTTATAGTCAATTGAGATAGTTGTCTTGGTTTCATCACTCCTATATTAATATTTGTCTTTTTTTCCACTGATTTCTCATTTAAAATTTCATTTTTACACTATGTTTGGATCAATAATTTGTCAAGAAAAAAGGATATGAATTAATAAAAAATAGAAAAAAAGTATGAAATAAAAAAATTAATACATTAATGAATTAGTCTTATTTTATTATAATTTTTAATCTATTTAAACTATGATATATATTTAAAAGTTTATATTTACTTCATCCTTTTTCTACCAACTTGGCTTCTTTTTTTTTTTTTTTTCTCTCTCATCAAAATTTCACTACAAACACATCCTAATACTTCCCATAACTTACTTTATAGTCTTCCAAAAAGTTTTTAACTATCGAAAGCCGGGGAAAAAAATAAAAAAAAAAACCGAGACAGTCAGATGGGCCTCGGGACAAAACTACTAATAATCCTTAAGCAAGATATACGGCCCGGGCTCGAAGAGTTGGGTTGTCGAGATATGTGAGCCCAGATATGTCAACTTAGAATTTTTTTTTAGGGTTTTTTAATAAAAATATATGGCATCTGTTACATAGTTAAAAATAATTGTGAGATTGCCGTTAATAAAAACGGTCTTTGAAACAACATTTTTTAATATACTAAAAATACTATTTGAAGTAGTGTTTTCTTTTTATCCTGTGCAATACTAAAAACGCTATTTTACCTAACATTTTAGCCCTAATTGGAAATGCTGTTTTGATATAGCGTTTTCCTTCAAATTGATTCGTTTGGTAACAAGTTTTAAGTTGAAAAGTTACTTGAAGATAAATTTATTGTTTAATCTAGTTGAAAAAAATTTTTTAAAAATGAACTTTTAATCTTTTTTTTTTCAACATAAATTTATTTGATATTTGATGAAATAATACAAAAATAACAAGAGTGTCTTTATAATTAATTGAGTTTTATTGTGTTGTATTTGGTAATTAGGAAGATTAAAATTAAAATTTTAAAGGTAATTTTAAAATTTTGGTTATAATTAATAATTTTATAACCCTATTAAAATTATATTTTTCTAAATATGGTTTTATAAAATAAATCTACATGAAAATTTGTAAAAATAACCTATAAAAATAAAAATTACTAATAAAAAAAGATTAAGAGTGATGCAACTAATATTAAATAGATGGCCCAAAGAGTGTAAAAGTATATCTATTTAAAATTTGATTTTTTTATGTATATTTTAATTAAAATTTTAAAGTTTGAATTTTTATGTATATTTCAATTAAAATTTCAATTTAAATATTTTTTTAAGCAAAATTTAAAGTCTAAATATATTTTTTGATCAAAAATCTTAGTTTGCATAAAAATTAAAATATGGGAGAATTGAAATCTTAGATCAAAACATTATGTATGGATGGTATGCTTTGTCTAACATGTATTTACACAGTGTTTAATAAATGTGTAAATTTTTATATTTATATTAAATATTATCACATTCTAAAAAATATTAATTTAAATTTGTGATAAAAATATTAAAAAAATATTGAAAGAGTGAAAGAGTATTTTTAATGTGTCATGATCAAAAAGACAATCAAAATAAAGAAAAAGATGTAATCATCCCCATTGAACAAATGTAAAAGGAGGAGAAACATTCCAAATTTAAATTATTAAGCTCTCGTACTCTATAGATGAAACAAATAATATAAAAGTATATACATTTAAAATTTCAAATTTTATATACATTGAAAATATTTAATTAAAAATATTAATTTAAAACATATATAAAAATTTGTTAAAAAATATGGAAAAAGCGAGTGAGTGCATTTTCATATGAAAAGACAAGCTAAGAAAAATTAATCATTCTGGTTATTAAACAAATTTAACGGTTAAAAATATTTTAAATTCTTGAGTTTCATTATTAGATAAATAATACATATAGTGTAATAATATATGTATTTAAAATTTTAAATTTTATGTATATTAAAAATATTAATTTTTGAAAATATTAAAAAAATATCAAAAATGAAAAAGTGATAGACTGAGAGTGCATCTACGATCAATTGAAAGGACTATGGAACATCCTCGTAATGAAATTCTAATTGGTCAATAAAAATGTATTTTAATGTTATTTTTTCTTTTATATGAAGTGAGAGGAAAGATAATAAAAAAAATTCTGCTCATTTAGGGTGTATTTAGAGTTGTATAAAAGTGTATAAAATAAAATAAAGTTGTAAAAATAAATATCTCATAATTCGTACAGTGAGTGAAGAATTTAAATTTTGTTATTTCGTAATTCGTATTTGTAAAATTTTATAATATGTGGTAAAATTCTAAACGGAGCCTTAATAAGATCAATAATTAAAAATATCTTAAATTATAATTATTTAGATTTCTTACTATGTAGGTACTAGACTGGAAATGCAATTTCAAATTTAAATCTATTGTCTAATCCAAAAGTACCCTACCTCCCCGCGTGGGGAGAGCCGGGAGAACATCCTCCAAAATCCAAATATTTTGAAAATGTGCGGACGCTGGAGGGAAACTTTACCAAATCGACAAATTCGAACGCCTTTTTGGGGTTTGTTTGGAGTAAGAAAAAATGAGATAGATTGAGATAAATTATGGTTTGAGGGGAGTTCGTAATGCGTGCAATGAGAGAAAAAAGTTGATGTGATATAAAATTAACAGAGATTTATAGAAATTTTTGGAGATTTTCAACAAATTTTGTCAAACCAAACGAGCCCTTGGTTTATAAAGTTCAGTCTAAAATTATGCTTTCAGAAAATGTTTTGAAAAGCCAATTTTGTAATGCAAAAAGTCTTTTTAGTGATAAGATGCGTTTGGTTTGTTATAAAACATTAAAAAAATTTTAAAAATTATTAAAAATTTCTAAAAATTATTATTACTTTATATCTCAGCACACAAATTATGAACCTACAAATTATTTCATTTTATCTTAATTTATCTTACTTTTTATTACTCTAAACGTACTTAGTTTTGAAAAGAAATACCAAATATATATATATATATATATATATAAATTAAAATAAAGTATAGATGCAAAATGTAATGGGATATTAAAATGAAAAAAAAAAAAAAAGAAAAAGGAAAGTAGCACTGGTTTCAAAACTTTCCAAAACATCATTTGGATGGTCCTATATTTGTGGTTTTTTGTCCTTTTAAATAAAAAATAGATAAAAAAAATTTTCACACACGTGATTTAAAATGTAATGGGCAATGAATAACATTTTCGGAGTAACTAAAAATTTACATAATCATTAATTTTAAAGTTTTAAAATTTTATTAAAATACGTACAAATTGACCTACACACTATAAGTTATTAAATACAATTATTTTTTAGTTGAGAATTTTAACTCACTTTGCCTCGAACACGTCACTTTACGAATAGTAATTGAGCAAGGATCTTTCCTTCTATTCCATCGCGTCAAAAGAAAAAAAAAATAAAAATATTAATATATAAATGAACAAAATAGTAAGAATAAATATTAATATTTTAACTTTTTAATATATATAAAGTGAGATTAGTATGAATATTTTTAATATTAAGAACCTAATTTAGGCAGGATAATAAATTTTATTCTAACGCTATACTACCCCAATGGAATTTTTTTTTTTTTATTCATCTCGCCACCTTAAAGTAGGATCATATTGAGTTCCCCGCTTTATCCATCTTTTTATCATTTGTATGCCAAACTCTCGTCTCCTCTTATTAGCTTCAAGACATAATATATTACACTAGCAATTGTTTGTGTCTAAAAGTATTAAAAAATATAATTTAATGTGTAAATAGTTTAAATTTAAATTTATAAAGTAAATTTACATGAAAAAGTGTAAAAATAAATTATAAAAATAAAAATCACTAATCAAAAGAAATTAATGTATCCATATAATATTTATTAAAATTTTTATTTATTACAAATATTATCACATTTTTAAAATATTTTTAAAATATTTATTCAAAAAAATATGTAAAGAATGAGAAAAAAAGAAAAATAATCCTGTCTATTGAGCAAATCTAACAGTTAAAAATATATCAAATTCAAAATTTTAAATTTTCTTATTATATAAATTACACAAATAGTATAAAAGTGTATGTATTTAAAATTTAAGTTTTTAATAAAGTTTAAATATATTTTTTAAATAAAAAATTTAGTTAATTTTGTCCAATAAATGTATACAATTTATTATTATTTATTACAAATATTATATTTTTTAAATATATTTTTTTCTAAAAAATTTAAATATAATATACAAAAACTTTTTCATTCTAACCCAACACACAGTGCTAACACCCCCCAACCCAAGTCCACCCGAGCAACCCCAGGCCCCATCCATATGCCATGTATATAAATGTCTAATCAATGATTGTGTTTTATTATATAAAATTTTAAATATATTTTTTTCTAACAAATTTAAATATATTTGTTTAAATATAATATACAAAACCTTTTTCTTCTAACTCAACACACAGCGCGAACACTCCCAACCCAAGTCCACCCAAGCATCTTCGGAGTCATCCGCGTGCCACGCATATAAATGTTTAATCAATGATTGTGTTTTATTATATAGATATGTTTTGTATAGAAGTATCAAATAAACACTTGATAAGCACCTAAAACATGCCCGATTATGTTTTTAAATCCGTAATGTGTCGTTTGATACAATAAAAATATGAAAAAGGTTCAGTGAGAGAAATAATGGAATATTACAAAACTGTAGTTAATAATTGAGGCTTAATATTAGTATTTTTTTATTATAATTTATAACACACAAGAAAAAAAAATGATTAAACAAAAAGAACATTATACTATAAAAACACAAATAAGAGAGTCGTACTTAAATATTCTACAACTCATATTCTTATAAAATAGGATTCAACTACCCTACTCTTTTCTATTTTGTTGTTTTTTTTGATCTTTTAAATCTCAGTCGTCTATTTTTATTTAAGGGCTGACAATATAATTTTTTGTGGATCTCATTATTTGTCTTTTTCTCTTCAATTGTTACATTGTAATTATTTCTACATTTATTATAAATTAAGTTTGTATTATTAACCCTTAAATAACAATAGACGGATAAAATTTAAAATAGTAAAAAAACGGCAGAATAGGAAAGAGTAAGAGAGTCGAGTCCTATAAAATATCCACACTTATATATAATATACTAATAAGGTAATTAATAATTTATTTTTTACATAAATAGGTGCCAGGTATTACATATGTTGTAAACAAATCCCAGATTTTCTTGAATATTCATTTTTAATTCTAAATTTATCCCAATACTTTTTAGAGTAGTACAAAGTTGGCATTATTAGGGTGTTGGTGGGGCACATGCCTTTGGTTTAAGAGTAATATTGAAAATAGGTATAAAAGCATAATATAACACTAATAATTTATAATCACGAACTTACGCATGCTTATGAAGTAATGAGGCTGCAAAATTATATCTTTTTGGGAGGTAATGAAATATATAATGTATGTACTAATTTTGATTGTATCTTTGAAAGGAAACACGGTGACGATAACGGAATATATAATTTATATTAATTTGTTTGTTTTCTCAAATTTATGATGCAAATGTTGCAACAAATCCAAAAAAAATAAATAAATAAAAAATAAAAATTTCAAAGGTCACAAATTATTTAAGTCATAAAGATTTCTGCTTTTTTTATTTTATAAATTCCTTTTTTTTTAACAAAAAAAAACTATGATTCATAATAATATTTTATTGATTTTATTAAATAGGTACTTTGGAAATGTAGGCAAAGCAAAGTATTTTTGGCACCGAATGGACAGCAAAGCCAATAAGATATCCACGCTTATCATCCTCTGCATCTAAAAAAGTATTTCTTGCAAAAGACAAAACGAATATTCTAGCTTAATGGATTTTGACCCCTCCAAGTTTTCTCTTCTTGCGGTTTCCTCCTCCACATTCTTGTAAAATTGCGATCGCACCTCGGACTTTTAATTCTTCGTTACTTCTCCCTTTTTAATTCCAAGTATCATTTTTTTTTGCCTTCATTATTTTTGTGTTACACATCATATAATTTTTGGCGAAATACAGAGTATTTTACCTTAAATTTTATATATTAATAAACTTGCTATATGTGTGAAATGTTCTAAAAATAAAATTACTTCTATCCTATTTGTGCTCAATTTGATTTACTGTAAACATCTGAAAATCTCTAAAAATCTTTAAAAGTTATTTGCTTTTTATCTCACTGCAAAAATTACGAACCCACAACTTATTTTACTTTGAGTGTATTTGGAGTTATATAAATTTGTATAAATTTTTAAAAGTTAGTATTTTGTGATTTGTGCAGTGAGTAAAAACTTTAAATTTTACAGTCTTATTATTCGTGTTTTTAGATATTTATAGAGTTTTGTATTATTTTTTAACTTTAAACGAGTTCTTTATCTCACTTTTTATCACTCCAAACATATCCTTAGTTTACAAACAAAAATTTTTTATACCCATTGCATTTTGTCAATTTTAAATTAATTCACCAAAATGGAATTTTTATTTTCTTAATATTATAGTCACAAAATAATTAATATAAAATGACAAGATAAGCTTGCTAATATTATTAGGCGGGGATTGGATTGTAATCTTATGGGATTCATAAATTTAGTGTATGATAACAAAAGAGAATAAGCAATCTATCCATATTACTTATCTCCCGTCTCCAAATTTTAATCTCATAAAAATTTAAAGATTCAAAATTATTTTTTGTCATATCCATATCAAATTACATATTTTATCTTATTTTATATCTCACTACTAGCTACCAAAATTATAATCTCACATAAAGAATCAATTCCGTGTTATAACTAATCTTGTATATTATCCCATAATATGACTTATTCCCATTATCCAAGCTTTTCAATCAAACATAGCCTTAACTTCTAATTCCTAGTTTGTACTAAAAACATGCCATTATATGAATTTTATTGATATTTAACTTAGTTTGAGTTTAATTTTAATATGTTGTTAATGTAAAGATTATTTGTATAGGAAGTTTTTTAAATATGACATGTGCCAATAGTTATTATTTTTTTGATTATTTTTTGATTATTTTTTATTTTGTTAACTTATAAAATCACCATGTGTCATATTGCAATGTGCTAATTGGGTGAAAATCTTTTTAAGTTGGTAATGTGTTAAAATTAAATTTATTTTTTTCTTCTAAAATAAGATACAAAATAATAAGACGCATTATTTAGTTTAGCATTTTGTTTGATTTTTGATTGGATTCAGATGAATATATAAATTCAAACTTTACATGATAACTATAGTAAATGTGCGTTTGGAGTGACAAAAAATGAGATAATCTGTGAGTTCATAATTTGTATAATGAGATAAAAAGTAAATAATTTTTAAAAAATTTTAGATTTTTTTAGTGATTTTTAACAAATCAAACTCACTGTAAATAATTTATAAAATGAAAAAAATTGAAATTCAAAAAATTTAAAAAAAGAAAGAAAAAGAGAAGTAGACCTCTGACAAGGGTACAGTAGAAAAACAAAAAAAATAGCAGGTCAATTACACAAAATGCAAAACTACATAGTAGAAAATAGTAGTCTCCGAGAGAGCCGGGGTTCCCTTTGAAAATTTATTTTTACTCTATTTTCCGTTTGAACTTTGAATTAGGCGTGGTCACGCCAAAACAAGAGAGAGAGAGAGAGAGTCTTAGAGAGAGAGCTGCAGATATACGGGGGAGAAATCCCCGGCTTAATCATCGTTACTGGTAAGATTGCGATTTCTTCGTTGCCTTATTTGCTTTCTTCCTCTGAATATTTATGAGTTTGTATACGTACTTGATTGATTTTTTTTTTTTTTAAATCTCAATTGGAAATGATGCGTCGACAGAGACGATGAGATTGGTGAACTAATCTAGGGTTTTCTTGTTCTGGGTTTCCGCTGGCTTTAATCAGGGTTAGCTCAATACCCATCAGTTTTCTGCAGTTAGATACTACTTGTGGATTTTAGTTTCATATATGTTCCAGTCATATAGGTTCTATAATTTCAATACATCAACCGATTCACCCCACTAGTCTTTGTACCTTCATGAACAAAGAACGAATTATTTTATGAATTGGAATTGTTAAGATGGAGTGCTTTGATTAGCAATTTTGTTATGGGTTGAATCTGATTTTTTTTCTGGGTCTATATGATTTTTTCGATTGCTAGAAGATGATGTTGTCCAAAGTGGAAGCTGGGAAGAAAATTAGAGAGGATTCGGGTAATGGGAAGTTGTTACACGATATTGAAGCTATAAGTAAAGCCCTATATGTAGATAAGAGAAAATCAAAGAGCTCTGTTTCTGCTACCCTGCAAAATCGATCTAAATCTGCGGGGAAAGCCCACCTGGCTGAACCCAAATTAAAGCTGAAGGATGTTAATGAAGAGGCTGCACGCAAGGATAAGAAGTCCATTTGGAGTTGGAAGTCCTTGAAGGCTTTTACCCGAAACCGCAGGTTCAATTGCTGTTTCTCTCTTGAAGTCCATTCTGTTGAAGGGTTGCCATCTCATTTTGATGACCTCAGTCTATGTGTGCATTGGAAGAGGAGGGATGGTGACTTAGTGACTCGTCCGGCTAGGGTTTTTCAAGGAATAGCTGAATTTGAAGAAAAATTGGCGTACACATGCTCGATTTATGGCAGTAGGTATGGCCTCAACCATTCAGCAAAGTATGAGGCAAAGCATTTCTTGTTATATGCTGCAGTATTTGGTGCTCCTGAACTTGACTTGGGAAAGCATCGGGTTGATCTCACGAGATTGCTTCCTCTTACTTTGGAGGAGCTAGAGGATGAGAAGAGCTCTGGAAAGTGGACAACTAGTTTCAAGCTATCTGGCATGGCCAAAGGTGCAAGTATGAATGTCAGTTTTGGTTATTCTGTTATTGCCAATAATCCTCTTGCTCCTGCTGCTAACAGGAATGCTCCAGAGGTCTTTAGCTTGAAGCAAAATACTACAAATATAATAAAACCTGTGACAAAAATTGATCAAATTGAGCGTAAAGGTACAATAAAGCGTGCTGGAAGTGTTCCCACTATGTCTTCTACCTCATCTCTTGCTGTAGAGGACATAAAGGATCTTCACGAGGTTTTGCCAACGGCAAGTTCGGAACTTTCCAATTCTGTGAGTATACTGTATCAGAAATTGGATGAAGAAAATTTAGATACCAGAGTTGATTACCAACCCAAGCTTGATGTTTCCTCTGAACCACTTGAGACCCTCAAAACAAATTCCTATTTCATGTCTGATGATGGCAAGGAGAATACTGATAACGAGCTTGAAGGTGGTGACTTTTCTGTCATAGAGCATGGGATAGAGTTGTCCTCAAAAGAGCAGGTGAAATCAGAAGAGACTTTAAAGGCTGCTGATGATTCTGAAATGGAAAGTTCCAACCTTACAAAGGCTGACTCTGCTGTTGGGATTGCCATTGAAGAGGACACTGAGCTTCATTCCCAGGTTGAGGAATTTGGTAGACATGGAGATGAGTTTGTTTTAAATGACGGCATTTCCAAAGACACGGGCATGTGCACCAAAGAATCACTTATGAAAGATTTGGAGGCAGCATTGCATAATTTATCAGATGTGGCAACAGGGGTGGATTCTCCAGAAGGTGAGAGTGACATTTCTGACAAAGAAAATCACATGGAGGTTAAAGAAAACTATAAAGCAATTAAAAAGGGAAGGTCATTTAGCTTGGATGATGTTACAGACTCTGTCGCTAGCGAGTTCTTAAACATGCTGGGTATAGAGCACAGCCCTTTTGGCTTGAGTTCAGAAAGTGAACCTGAGTCCCCAAGAGAGCGTCTTTTGAGACAATTTGAGAAGGACACCCTAGCTTCGGGGTGCTCATTATTTGATTTTGATACTGAAGTTGGGAACCAGGCAGGACTCGCCTGTGAAGCTCCATATGGCTCTGGATGGGGGACATTTAGTGAGGATTTTAATCTATCTCTAGTGACTGAAGCTGCAGAGGAGAACCTTAGGCTACCAACTCAGGCTGCGAGGAATAAAACAAAGGCCTTAATGCTGGAAGACTTGGAGACGGAAGCTTTAATGCGTGAGTGGGGGTTGGATGAGAAGGCTTTCCAGCATTCTCCACCAAACAGCTCTGGTGGGTTTGGGAGTCCCATTGATCTATCTCCTGAAGAGCCTCTCCAGTTGCCTCCCCTTGGAGAAGGCTTAGGCCCATTTCTGCAGACCAATAATGGAGGGTTTTTGCGGTCTATGAATCCTACACTCTTTAGTAATTCTAAAAATTGTGGTAGTTTGATTATGCAAGTTTCTAGTCCAGTTGTGGTGCCTGCAGAGATGGGTTCTGGCATAATGGAGATATTACAGCGTTTGGCTTCCGTTGGAATTGAAAAACTCTCCATGCAAGCAAATAAGTTAATGCCATTGGAGGATATTACTGGGAAGACAATGCAACAAATAGTATGGGATGCTGCGCCGAGTCTGGAGGCACCTGAGAGGTTTGTGACTATTTTACTGTCTTGTGTTGTTTGAAGCAGTGCTCTTTTGTTATCTCAAGTTTTGTGGACCTTTAGTGGTGGCAATTGTTTTCTTTCTTGTTGCAGGCAAGCTCTGTTGCATCTTGAATCGGAGTTTGAGCAAAATCTAGGTGGTGGACAAAAGCAAGTTAAAGGAAAATCTTATGGAATTAGGTCAAACAAGCTTGACTCAAGTTCAGTTGGCAAGGAAATGGACTCAGAATATGTATCACTAGAAGATCTTGCTCCTTTGGCAATGGATAAGATTGAAGCTCTCTCAATTGAGGGATTGAAAATTCAGTCTGGTATGTCAGATGAGGATGTGCCTTCAAACATCAGCCTGCAGTCTATTGGTGAAATCTCTGACCTTGAAGGGAAGAAAGTAAACATTGGTTGGTCCTTAGGTTTGGAGGGAGCTGGTGGATTGCAACTGTTGGACATTAAAGACAGCAGTGATGACGTTGATGGATTAATGGGATTATCACTAACACTTGATGAATGGATGAGGCTGGATTCTGGTGAGGTTGAAGACGATGGTCAAATTAGTGAACGTACTTCTAAAATTCTCGCAGCCCATCATGCTAACTCCTTGGATTTTATTCGTGGAAGGTCAAAAGGAGAGAAAAGACGTGGTAAAGGCTCTGGTAGAAAATGTGGTTTGTTTGGGAACAACTTTACAGTGGCGCTAATGGTGCAGCTTCATGATCCTTTGCGAAACTATGAGCCAGTTGGTACACCAATGCTTGCTCTTATTCAAGTGGAAAGAGTGTTTGTTCCTCCGAAACCAAAAATATATAGCACTGTTTCAGAGGCAAGGAACAATACTGAAGAGAATGATGAGTCTGAAGCTGCAAAAAAAGAGGGAACGAAGGAGGAACCCAAAAAAGAGGAAATTCATGAAGAGGGAGGCATTCCTCAGTTCAAAATCACTGAAGTTCATGTTGCTGGCCTGAAAACAGAACCGGGGAAAAAGAAGATTTGGGGGTCTGCAACTCAACAACAGTCTGGTTCCCGTTGGTTGCTTGCCAATGGAATGGGGAAGAGTAACAAGCATCCATTTATGAAGTCAAAGGCTGTTGCTAAATCTGCTTCCCCTGTAACTACGACAGCCCAGCCTGGGGATACATTGTGGAGCATCTCTGCTCGTGTTCACGGCACTGGGAATAAATGGAAGGAATTGGCTAAGCTTAACCCACATATTCGGAACCCAAACATTATCCTCCCTAATGAGACTATCAGGTTGTGCTGAGCACAGGATGCATTTTAATCCATTTTAAAAGGGGGTAAATTGTGGGTTGCATTGTAATTAGCTGTGGAGCTGGATCAAATCAATTGGAACACTGAGGAGATGACTCTTTTAAAGGAATTCACACAGAGGATCATTCTAGTGGCCTGGTAAGATCGACAAGTCCTTACGGAGATTTAGTTTGCATTTGTATAAACATGGTCAGCCAGTTGTGTTTGTGCAATAAATGGTAATGGCACATGATTTTGCTCATTGTAAAGGTAATGTTTGTTAGCAAGCAAGCGCATCTTTTGTTTGTTCCTTGGGAACATTGTTTTTAAAATCTCATGCCTGAAGAAAATAGAGCTTGTATTTGTTGCATATGACCTTTGATAGATTTCCCCGGTATTTCTATCTTAATCCCGTAATGTGAAGAGTAGCGAATTTTCTCTTGGTTTCTGTTTTTAACCCTCTTTCTTCCTATCTTGGTTTTTGCTACTGTTGTCTTGTTTTTTCTACTTTCATATGCTTCTTTTCTTTTGCTTGTTCGATCATATGTATATATATATATATATATAATGTATATATAATGTATCTACGTATATGGGCGTCCTCCACTTAATTCTTTTTCTTGAAGTTCTTCCTTTTGTTGCCTTAATTTTTCATTAGAAGCAAGTTTCCTTCCCTGAAAGCATAAAATGCCTTAAAATCTTCATGTTGAGGTACTTGGGACAGAGAGGTTAAACTTCAAAGCTAACTCACCACTATATCTAAGCGGCATTGAGGATTGGAGTGAATCTTTGTATGGAACTACCATTGATTTTCGCTCTAATTTAGTTGGACCCTCCTTGGTGTTTACAACTTAAACATAAAAGTGCACTTAGCGTTATGTTTTTTTTTTGATTGGTTATTATTTTTTTAAGATAAACTTTTACATATTAAAATATTTTTATGATACACATAACGATTCTATGAGATGACTATTACGTCATAATATATTTCAGAATTCAAGTGTATTGCATTCTCGTTTTTTTTTTTTATTTATGAATTAAATGATAATTATAAGTCAATTGTAGATTATAAATATGAATGATTAATAATTTGAATATTTTAATGTTGATGTATGATTGAGACAGCCACTCTTGCAAAGGTGTGGGGTATGTATTTTTTGGATTTCACTTTCAATGGTTTCACTTTTCCATCTTGTATTCCACGGCCAGCGCGGGTGTAATATGTCATTATGGGCTACGTGGAGATGGCGAGGATTGTGGTATTTTTATGATAAAAATGTATTGTGATAAATTATGTTTTAAAAATAATAAATTTTTAATAAATCACATCATTCTATTTGTTTGGTCATTAAAAAAAAGTTACAATTTTTTTTTTCATATTATATGACTTTTTTCATCAAAATTTATTTTTTTAAGGAAACTCTAGTTTTTAAGAGTATTAATTACATTCGTAAAAAAAAAAAAATAAAAAATTTACGTCTTGTTGAATAAAAGTTATTCATTTAGATAACAAATTAACGTAAAAATTGATTTTTTTAATTTTTATCTGAATGAATGAAAATTTTTATTTTTTACGAATGCGATTATACATATAAAAATTATAATTTTTTAAATACTTCAGTAAAAAAAAAGTATATAAAAAACTAAAAAAAAAATGTATTTTTTATAGGTTACATGAAGGATATGAGAAGAGATAGTCTTTGCAATTAAAAAGATTGTATGATTTTTTTTCTCTTCAATTTTAACAATAATTATTAAAGATTCTTCATATTTATTATTAATTCCATAATTGATTGACTTGAAAATCTTCAAAGTCAATTGTGGCAATTTTTTTCTCTTCAATTTTAAGAGATATTTGTGAAGTGATCTTCTCTCCTTTCGAGTCTGGCTTCAACAGAGTGTGCTCACAAAACAAGAATTAAAAGGAATTGTGGAAGATTTCGAGGACTCCTGGCTTCCTAAAAGAAGAGATTTTTTTGAAAAAATACCTCACACTTTTTATTCATTGCTTTAGTGTATTTATAGTAGTTTACTGTAACTGAATTATAATATTGGTTAGCTTTTAACTATGGTTAACCGATGACAGTTGTAACTAACTAACAATAACAGTTTCTTCCTAACAATCAGGTGAGCCAAGCTCAATGATGGGTACTAAGTATTAGGCCCAAGACTATTAATGAATGGCC
This sequence comes from Vitellaria paradoxa, assembly GCA_019916065.1. NCBI lineage: Eukaryota > Viridiplantae > Streptophyta > Magnoliopsida > Ericales > Sapotaceae > Vitellaria > Vitellaria paradoxa. The sequence goes on along the minus strand of CM034234.1, from coordinate 50,505,658 downwards.
CATTAGCAACTCTCTCAGCCCACACTTATTCACATCCTGTTGAGCCCATTAAATCAGCCTGCTCCACTAGCTAACATGACCCAACCCATTTCCTCTCTCTTATCTTGTTCGTTGCATTTGCCATGTGCCTGAGTTAACTAGACCTTTTCTGGAAGCCAGCGGCTTTTAGTTAATACTTCCCACCTACCTCCATTTTCCCTTCTTCCATCTTGGGCGGGCTGAGATTGAGATGGTTGTTAAGTGAAACTGAGCCGTTTATCTCCTCTGATCAAGGGCTGAGCTGAGAGCACTTTCTGGCCTTTTTCTTTAGATACGTTTGTAGTGGTTTGCTTCCCCCAACTGCTCTATTTTTCGCGATTGAACCTTTCTATTACAGCTCTACACACTTCTTCCTTTGGCTTTCTATTTTCTTTCTGATCTGTTGCCTTTTCCATGTTTGACACCATGGTTTTATTACAAATAACCCCTATTCAATATCAACCTTGCCCTCAAGGCCTAGATTGGGGTACTGGGATTTCACCAAATAAAGTTTCTCCCAAGTAGCTTCGGTCGCTGGTTGGCCATGCCACTGGATCAGTACCTCTGTGAAGGTTCGACGTCCCCTGTGCTGTAGTCGAGATGCTAAGACTCTAAGAGGCACTAGCAGAAGGTTGCCCTGAGCATCTGTGAGAGGTAAGTTAGGTAATGAACCCTTCTGTCTCCCTAGCTTTGCTTTAAGCTGTGACACATGAAAAACTGGATGGATTTGTGATAATTCTGGTAGTTGTAGTTTATAAGTCACTTCCCATATTTTTTGGATAATCTAAAAAGGACCAAAAAACTTAGGAGATAACTTAAGATTTTTACAGCGTCAAACTGATAATTGTCTGAATGGCTGTAATTTGACGTAGACCCAGTCCCCTATAGAAAAAACCCTTTCTGTTCTGTGCTGATCTGCTTGCTGCTTCATGCGGTGCTGGGCTTGTACCAGGTTCTTCTTGAGTGGCTTGAATATATTGTGATGAGAAATTAGGAGTTCATTGATTTTGTGGTTTTCTGCTAGACCTGCCATAGACTGGGTTAATTTGGGGGGTTTAACTCCATAGATGGCTTCAAATGGAGTCATTATAATGGCAGTATGGTAACTTGTATTAAACCAATATTCGGTTAAATACAACCACTGTGACCACAACTTTGGGGATTCAAAAATAAAATACCTCAAGTATGTTTCCACACACTTGTTTGTAACTTCTGTTTGGCCGTCTGTTTGAGGGTGAAACTGATGTTAAAAAAGTAAAGATGACCCCAACAGTTTAAACAGTTCTTTCCAAAAGGCACTAGTAAAAGTGGCATTTCTGTCTGAAACTATAGAGGTTGGAAGGCAATGTAATTTGAAAATGTTTTGCATAAAAATGAGGGCCAATTGTGGGGCAGTATAAGGGTGAGTGAGGGGGATAAAATGGGCATATTTTGTAAACCTGTCTATGATTACCCATATAATTGAGAATCTGTTGGAGTTGGGCAATCCTTCCACAAAATCCATAGATATATCTATTTATGTGCTATGTGGAATTGGGAGGGGTTGTAGAAGTCCACCTGGAGTAGTATTTTCTGTTTTGCACTTTTAGCATATGTCACATTCCTGCACCTACTTCTTTATGTCTATCTTCATGTTTGGCTAATAAAAATCGTACTGAGTTTTCTTATATGTTTTCTAAAATCCTCCATGTCTAGCTAGAGAATCATTGTGGCAGTACTTGAGCACTTGTAACTTTAATTCTTAACTATATGGAATATAAAGTCTTTTCTTGTAGAAGAGTAGTTCTTGTTGTATTGAGAATTTCTGAGCTGCTATAACTTCCTGCTGAATTTGTTGAAATATTAATTACACTTATTTGTCTGTTGTATAAACTTACCCGATCGTTAAGTTTAGGGTCTTAGATATTAATCGAGGTACGCATAAGTTAGTCTAGACATTCTGAGTTACAAATATATATATATATATATATATAGTTCATTGATTTAACATTTGTATATTTTTAACTATTAAATTTATTCAATGGTCAGAATTACTTCTTTGTCTCTCTACTTTATTTGTCTTTTTGATTACTTTACATGAAAACATAATCTCTCACTCTTTCCATGTATTTTTTGAATACTTTTTATATATAAAAGCTTTTAAATTCATATTTGTAATAAATAATAATATTGTACTATTTATTAAATAATGTATGGATACCTATTAGATAAAGTCAACGAAATTTTTTATTTAAAAAATTATATTTAAAGTTTTATTTTCTTTAAAAATTTATTAAAACTAAACTTTTAAATTAAAATTTCAATTTTAATGTACTTAAAACTTAAATTTTAAATGCATACACTTTACACTCTTTGTGGAAAATAAACATTTAAATTAAAATTTCAATTGTAATGTACTTAAAACTTAATTTTTAAATGCATACATTTCACACTCTTTGTATTATTTATATAATAACGAAATTTAAAATTTTAAATTTGAGATATTTTCAACCGTTGGATTTGTCCAATGATCAGGATTATTTTTTTCTCTCTACTTTGATTGTCTCCTTAATCATTTCATATGAAAATATACTCTCTCACTTTTCCTATTTTTTTTGAATACTTTTTATATAAAAGTTTTTAAATTAATATTTTAAGAAATGTGATAATATTTGTAATAAATAATAAAATTTTATATCTTTATTAAATATTATATGGATACCTTAGTCTTTTTTTTAGTATTTTTTTATTTTTATAGGTTATTTTTATCATTTTTCGTGTAGGTTTATTTTATAAATTTAAATTAGAATTGTTTGCACGTCAAATTATATTTTTGTACCTTTAGACACAGACAATTACTAGTATATATGTATACAAAAGGCCAAAAAAGTCATTTTAGGATGTTAAAAGAATGTCCGACCCTTTAACGATTAGAGAGTGTTGCTACTTTCTGAATATTTTTATAGATTATTCCTACAGTTTTTTTATACAAGTTTATAAATTTAAATTTGAATTACTTACATGCCAAGTATACTTATGTGTCTTAGATACCGGCAATTACTATTACATATGTATATGAGAGGCCAAAAAAGTCATTTCAAGATGTTAAAAGAATGAAAATGCAAAATTAAGAAAAGGACCTATTTTCAATTGGTGACCGCTTATTTATGTGATACAGGCAGTTGCCGATGAGATTCTTTCTTTGAAGACGTGGATGCATCCTCAATGGTAGTGGTTATCAAAATTCCACAGACATGCCAAAAATGTCATGTCAATAATTTTCGGTAATGGATAAGTAGAAATTTGGATATATAGATATTGACACTGCCCGCAAGCCAACACCACTAATCAATTACGATAATAAAATAACACCAATTATTTTCACATTGTATTTTAATAAGATAATTCTCAAATTTAATGAGATTATTAGTTTTGTATTTGTTGCTTCCGTGGAATATGATTTCTGGATCTCCAGGAAACAAAGTTGCTCGGGACCAAGGCAAACCTCGATTTCACCGCATTCAAACCCTTAATGCTTCAACAGCCTTTTTGGACCAATTTCTTCAATTTTACTGTTCTTAATTTTGATTTATTACTATTTTGCTATTCTACCTTTTTTTTGGTATTTTTTTTAAAGAGTAACGATAAAAGCTTTTTTAAACCCATTTGTTCAGATTTTGACCTTTTTCCCGTTTAATTAAAATTTATTATCATTTTGTAATTTTGTGTAATTTTTTTTTTATTTTTTAAGAGTTACTTTTTTTTTTAATTTTTATTTCAATTTTTCTTTAGAATTGCTATTTTTTCTATTTTATTCTATTTTTTATATATTTATTTCTATTTTATATAATAACAAACCATATTTCTTTAGGATTTCAATGGCCTTTTTGATCCTTTTTTTTTTAATTTTGTCCGTACTTTTTATCTACATTTACTGCCTCTCGCATATTTTGAATATGTTTCTTTGAGATTTTAATAATTTTTTTGTTCCATTATTTTTTAATTTCATTTTTATTTTTTTTATATCCATGGAAATTATCCTTTATATATTTTGAATATATGTATATATGTTAATCTTTTTTGATTGTATCGGAGAATTAGTTTTGTCAAAGATTTCTTTATAAAAAATAAAATAAAAATTAAACCAAAACTTTCCTCCCTTATCCAAAATCTTTTTAATTTTTCACTCTCATCCTATATCTCTCTCCATGTAGAGAGAGAGATATGGATTCAAAATCTTTTCCCCTGTTTAGATATATTTGGATTATAATTTTGTTGTAAGAAAAAGATAAAATAAGGATTCAAATTTTTTTTATTTTTTTCAAGTTATGATACAAAATGTAAAAAAAATTGTACAGAATTTAAAAAATTAAAATTAATTAAATTAAAAGTTTTAATATATTAATTAATGCCTTTTATTTAATTTTTTTAAATTCATTCATACAAAGGTAAATATTTAAGATTTTATATTTTTTTTCATTTTTTCATATCTTTTTCTTTTTATTTTCACATCTTTTTTCTTTTTTGCATTAAATTCTTACTCCAAACACACTTTTTTTTTTTTAAGTCTTGGATTTTTTTTAAGAAGCTCAAATATTTTTTTATTATCTCCTCTTTCTTTTTATTATTTTATCTTATATTATCTAATTTTCTTCTTACTCATGTCTCTATATTTGTCTCTCCATAAATAAATAGTAATTCAAAATTCCTTTTTTTTTGGGTGAATTAATTCAAAATTCATTCCCTTATTTGAGTTATGTTGAAAAATAAAAAGAAAAAATAATGAAAGTTCGAAAATAAAATTAACTAGATTAAAAAATTAATATATTGATGAATGTTTTTTTATTTTATTATATTTTTTAATCAATTCAAATAAGAATAAAGATACTTTTTTTTTGTAATTAATTTTTCTATATCCTTCTACTATTTTGCTCAATGTTTATGCATTTCGCTTCTCTTGTTCTTTCGCGTCTCTCTTTAGACAATAAAATTAATATTTTCAAAAGTTTTTTCAATGACAATTAAAAGCTTAAACTTATGTTGGTTTGAATTGTATTTCGATTAATAATTTGTGATGAAAAAAGAATGAGATATGAATTTAATTTTTTTATTTTAAATTGTGATAAAAAATTTAAGAAAAATGCATAAAATTAAAAAATTAAAATTAATTAAATTAAATAAACTAATATATTGTTGAAAACTTTTTATTTTATTTTATTTTTAAATTTTTTCAAATAATGGTGTATTTGTGTTTTTATATTTTTTTTTTCATTTTCTTGCGTCTGTTTTTTATTTATTTTCTTTTAATTTTTCTTTTTTCTCACTAATTTTTTACTCGAAATATAATTTTAATAAATTTATATTTTTTTCTCTAAAAATCAATCCGTGCAGTTTTTACTAATATATATATATATATATATGTTGAGACGCCGAAGAATAGTCCACGCTAGTCCACGCACACCGGTCACCAACGATCACACAATTAATTCTGGGACGTACAATCTGGTCATGACTGTCCTCTCCGTGTAGCCACTTGGTTAATTGTTAGGCAAAGGGGAGGCTACTGTCATATTGATTTGAAATTAATTACCGAAAAATTTTATATTTAAAATTTCCAAAAAAAAATATTGATTTGAAATCGTTAAGGTTGCAGTTAGTTTATTTTTTTATTTTTTATTTTTATTTTATGTGTTAAGAATTTTAAAACGAAAAAATAAAAAAATATTTTATTTTTCTTATTTTGAGATTTTTTTTATTTTAGATTAAAAACTCTTAAAATAACTTTTTTTTTTTCATTTTTCATTTCATGTGTAAACCCATTCTTTTGTTTTCTAAAATAAAATTTAAAAATATAAGTAACCAACTAAGTTTTGAACTATTTTTTTCTTATTTTTCAAAAGTATAAAATAAAAAATGAGTTCAAAACTGAAAATAGAAAATAAAAATAGAAAATAAAAAATAAAAAACAAACCAAACGACACCAAAATTTTTGTTTTAACAATTTTTAATAGTTCTGATATATTTATATTATTTTAATTTAAATAAAATAAAAATATTTTAAAATCGTTAAATTTTAATTTAATATTTTTAATTATAAATTATAAAACTGTTAGATCTTAGGCTATCCCTAATCCAATTATTAAGGCCATTTCAAGAAGGTAGGAATATTATGGCATTTTGACTTAGTTTGTCACTTCAAGAACGTCGGAAGATCAATTTTTAACAAAATTTTGCCCTGGTGTTATCATGTTTTATACTTGAATATATTAAAAATATAAAAAGTAAAAGGAATTTATATATATGATTTATTTATTTCATTCATTTCAAATAAGTTATATCTTCCTTGCAGTAATAAATAGAGTTGATAGTTAAATCTGCTAATAAAAAATCAAAATAATTAGTCATAGTTGTTATAGCAGGTATGAAAGAGCTAAAAAATAAAAATAATTAGTTATAGTAGTTATAATAGGTATGAAAGAGTTAATTGAAATATATTCTTTTTATTCAGATATTTATAAAACATTTAGCTAATTTTGTTTTTATTTTTGAAAGATAGGAGGATAAATAATATATGAATGGAAAGAATAAGTTTAATTAAAAGTTTTAGATTAAAATTTTTATTTAATTATTTTCAACTTTTCCAATGTCAATTTCCTATTTTTTTTGACAAATTAAATATGAAGAGTGATTTTAAATTTTAATTTTTTATTAATAAATTTCTAATTCAAACGTTACCTGGATGCGGTGACAATTGGATGGCAAAAAAAAAAAAAAAAAAAAAAGTAAAAGTAACACATGCTATTAGTTGGTAGAAAAAATAAAAGAAATAATAAAAGTTAAAATTTTCTATTGTGTGCGTGTGTGTTTTTCTATTTGGGGGAGGTAAATAAACATCCCTTTATAGATGAAGACTTGGTTCAAATCCTCTATATATATCAATTGGGACAGACAAATTATTTTTTTTCACAAATTAAATATAATGAGTGATTTTAAATATTAATTTTTTATTAATAAAATTTTGAACCAAACGCTAAAAAAATCCCCTTTATAACGAAGACTTGTTCAAATCCTCCATATATATCGATTGGGACAGACAATGTGGGTGTGGAAAGAAGGGAAGTAGAGTTTGTAAATACTAGTACTAGTACCGTCTAACCTGCTAAACGGGGAGGAAGTTCTAGTGAGAGAATCATGATGAGAGAGAAAAGGCTTTACGAAGCATCACTGAGTGGGAACGTTGAGTCACTGAACCAGTTGATGGAAGAAGATAGACTCACTCTGGCAAGAGTTTCAGTCACCTGTTTCAACGAAACTCCTCTCCACATAGCTTCCATGTTGGGTCATTCGGAGTTTGCCAAGGCTGTGTTGGGGTACAAGCCAGATATGGCGAAAGAGTTGGATTCAAAGGGGCAGTCGCCTCTTCACTTGGCCTCCGCAAATGGGTATATTGAGATTGTCAAGATTCTGCTCCAATTGGATCCGCAGGTTTGTCTCGTGCGCGACGAAGATGGGAGGACTCCTCTTCATCTCGCGGCCATGAAAGGACGAGCTGATATTGTGGAAGAGCTGGTTCGGACTCGACCCGAAGTGACCGGGTGCCGGTTGGATCGAGGTGAGAGTCTTCTGCATCTGTGTGTCATACACAATCGCTTGGAAGCTCTGATGCGTCTTGTGAATCTTGTGGAACGGAGCTGGATTGAGGACTGTGTGAATGCTAAGGATGATGACGGCAACGCCATTTTGCACATCGCGACCACCCTGAAGCAGCTGGAGGTAAAGAGTTTAGTTTCATGTTGTTTGATGCTGATCAAATACTAGCGCATAGATATGTGTATTATATTTATGCGACTTTCTTGGATACTTTTAGCAGACCTTTTCTTTGAACATCCTTACTTCAATATTATATCAACTACCATATATATATATATATATATATTCATACATAAAATCTTTTTGATCAAAGGTTTTCATTTCCCATATTAGTAACCAGGAGATAATGAATTATGTTGAGATTAAAGCTAAGAAAGAAATGATATTACTTTCAAAAATTTGTTCGTTTGGATGAAGTGAAATGAAAAGAAAAAAAGAGAAAAAATATTTTAAAATTAATAACTTGTTTGTGGGTTTTTTAAGAGAAAAAAAAAAAAAACGAAATGGAAAAAAAAAGTGAGTATTAGAATTTTAAAATTTTTATTTTTTAAAAGTGGGAAGAAATGGAGAAGAGAAAAGTAAATTAATGAAACTTTCAAAATAATATATTTACCAATAAAATAAAGAATAAAAAATAAATTATAAATATATCCTAATACTAAATAAATTGATTACATTTTAATTTCTTAAAAGATTTAATAATAAAATAACCATTTATCTTTTTTTTTCCCTTCAATTCATTCTCAACTCACAAATAAAAAAAACAGTTATTATTCGTTTTTTTTTTTAACTTACAAACAAATAAAAAAATATAATTATTTCTCTTCTTTTCTTTTCTCTCCTAACTAATCTTTTTTTTTTTCTACTAAATTCACAAGTGGACTCTTAAAGAGACAAAACTATCTTTAGATATTAAATCGATAAATATATTTTTCATAATTTAATAATTTAACTGATCTTTTAACTACACTTGAAATTTAATAGAAATGTCCCTCGTAACTAGAAAAATATATATAATTATTATTAAGTTTATTTTTTGGTAATTTATTATTATGTTTATTATTTATAGAGTTTATTATGTTATATATTATTTTATTAATATTATGCACAAAAATATTTAATAGTGTAGTGAAAAAATGTATTTTATTTCACAAAAAATACTTAATTTTAATTTTTGTAAATTCTTTTTATATTAAAAATTTTAAGTTAATCTTAATTTTTTATTAAGATCTAAATACTTCATTTTTAATTAATTAAATTATTTTAATAAAATTAAAATACAAGAGATATTTTGATAATTCTGCATTTAAAATCAAGGGGATACTTACCCCACTTGCCTCCAGATGGTTCCGTGCACAACGGCAACTATACAAGTACGTAGACCTTTTGGCATGAATAAGAGCACAGGCAAAGCAAGCTCAGTTTACATTCAAACACTATAGTTTCTCAATAGATATACATAATCATGTATATAGAACAAGAACTAGATGCATCTAGCAGTACGGTGTTCTGAAAGAAAGATGGAAATTAAATAACTAGATGCTGTAGTTGGGCTTAGAAGAAGATCATGTAGAGAAACAAGCAATCTATTACTTGGGCTTAATTACATTTTTGTTTATAATAACATAATATAAAAAATGTTACTCTACCAAAAAATATTTAATAATAAAAATGCAATACCAAAAATTCAAAATGCTGCAACAGTGACTTTCGTAAAAATTTTAATCATGTCGATGTCTGTAACATTTGCGTAATAGACTGATACTCTCAATGTGTGTTTAGTTTTTTTTTTTTTTTTTTTATGTAATAAATGTTTCCCTTTAAGAATATTAATTGTATAACGTTAGTTCAAATTAGAGGGGTGAACGGGTGGTGTTTATAATAGATCTGGAACCTAGGACTAACTTATGTTTATTGAGTCCAAAAATTAAACTAAAAAATTGATCAGACTAATTAATTATTTTTGATCAAATTGATTTAAGTCTACGGTATACAAGTAATTTTATGGATAAGATAAAACTCTAAAATTAAATCAAGTCGGGTTTATTAATATTTATACTTAAAATTGAATCAACGTTGATTCATTAATAATTTTTTTAAATTTAGAACAAAATTGAATCAAAGTGATTTGATGGTTAGGTCGAATATTTGTGCACCCCTTGTGCAGACTATAAAATTCCTGTTGAGAGGAACGGGGGTGAAAGTGAATGCAGTTAATGGAAATGGCACCACGGCTCTGGACATCATCGAACATACACCAAGGGACTTAAAGGCCATGGAAATCCGAGAATTGCTCGTGAAATCCGGAGGTCTAAGGTCCAAAAACATACCAGCCGCTGCATTATCGGCTAGCAACGACGACAACAACAGCATAAGCAGCGAAGACGAAAACGATGAACAACAACCACCACCTCGGCCCCCCCGGCCGCCGCCGCCTTCGCGAAGCAACAGCATTTTTGTCAACTACATGAAGGAGCAAGCCAACTGGTTGAAGGACAACCGCGACTCGCTGATGCTAGTAGCAACCTTAATCGCGGCAATGGCTTACGAGTCGGGGCTTAACCCGCCCGGCGGTTTTTGGGACCAGGATCAACAGGATCCGAAAAACAAAACCAACACAGCATTTTATGCCGGAACATCCATTTTCGCTGCCAACTTTCCACATGGTTATCGCTTGTTTGGGATTTTCAACACGGTGTCGTTCGTGTCCTCCCTGAGCATAGTCCTGCTGCTAGTAAGTGGGTTGCCTCTGAAGAAGAGAATTATCATATGGATGGTAATGGCGGCGATGTGGGTGACGATGTCGTCTATGACGCTCACGTATTTAATTACAATGGCGGGCATTTCTGCAATGGGCATTTCTCCGGTAAGAATTACTAACCCGGAAAAAAGTACTACCCCGGAAAAAAGTACTACCCTAAACTACGTTATTGGGGTATCTATTTTAGGATGGTTGGCCTTGCTGCTCATTGTTTTCCTATGCCACACAATCCGCTTTATCCTCTGGATCATTAGGAAAGTCTGCAAATTCATAAATAATAGACTTGTGAACCAGACTGATCATGGGCAAGTTTGATGAGTTTCAATGTCTGTCTTCGGCTGATTTGATATCCACACCCTGACACCCATACATATACATAGAAAGTCCACTAAGAGAGAGATCGTCACATCTATAGATTCAGGGTTCAAGATTTAAAATTTAATATTTTCTCTCTCCCTAATTGTAATGGTCTTTTCTCAATCATCTGGACTTGTATGATCAGATTTGAATACATTAGAGTATTTTAATAATGGATAATATTGATTACATTTCATTTCATTTCAAAATAAATAATTATTTTTAAAGTGTAAGTAGTTAAACGTAGAATAAATTTAGCATATTCTTTAATAATTTTTTTTGGTAATTATATTCTTTAATAATTTGTTTAGAAGTCTCCGATGTAGACGGTGAAACAACTGCTTTAATCTGATGTTTGATTACTTTTGGTAATTTTAGATTTGATAATTGTGTTGATACATCTTTAATATTTAATTTTTGTTGAAACTTTTATATATAGATATATATAAATAACTATAATTTAAATTTCTATATTTTTTTGGTAATTTAAAATTTTTTTTTTTTTGGTAATTAATTTCTATCATTCATATTTGTTTAAAATTTTATCATTTATCTCTGAAGTTGCTAGAATTTTTTTCCACCCATAAAAATAACTTATATAAATAACTTATATAAGAGATAGAATGTAGTGAGATTTGCAGTCACATGCAATACAAAATTCATATAAATCTTTTGCATCTTAATTTTAATCCTCAAGTTAAGCCCTGTTTGATAATACTTTGAATTAATTATATATCTGTGATCAATTAATAATGTCATCTTTTTTGTGTTCTACTCTCAGAAAAGAGAAACTAAGAATATGTTTGTTAAAGTTGATGTCATTTTAAAATAGCAATAAGAGGCAAAAGAATTGGCCACTAGGCCAATTCAACTCGTAACTCTATATGGGTTCATTAGAGAGGGAAAAAAAAAATAAATAAATAACAACTTGCATATAAGAATCCAGTGATAAACTCAAATTGATAGCAAAACTTGCCCGGCAACTATGATCTTTACAAATATGTACGTAGATAAATAGGTATAGGTATATCCTTGAGTCCCCATCTACACTTAACAAATAGCAAACATAGTATTTAATTTAAATGGCAATTGGGTAATTTTTTATTCTTTTAGGTTTGGCGATGGGATGAGCCACTTGTTGCTAGTGACCGGTTGTAGTGACCGGTTGTAGATAGTAGCCAGAGGTGGCTGGATCCACCAATAGGATGAATCATTGGTGAATGGATGGTGGTTGTGAATGAAAAGGGATGGATAGCGAAAACTAAAAATATAAAATACCTATAATTTTTTAAAGTTTTGAAAAAAGTTATCATTTTGTAGAAATAAAAAACTGAAAACAAATTTATTAAATATATTTCTATTTTGATTTTTAGAATTTTAAAACCTTATAAATTAAAAATTTTATCAAACGAGACCTTAGACCTTAGAGATGCTAATTTCACTTTTCAAATGAGTTCAAGAAGATTTTCAAATCCAAAAATACAGACTTTGTAGCATTTACCCCTTTTAATAATGGTTGCTAATCCAAACATATTGGAATTATAAAACAAATTATTCTATTAGAATTATATGTTAGAAAATTTTATTTATTTTCTAGCATAATTTATTTAGAAATTATTCTGATAGAAAAATATTTTTTATAAGTTGTGTTTGAATTAAAAATTTGTTGATGAAGAATAAAAGGAATGTGAATTCAAAATTACTCTACATGTTTGAATTGTGATGAGATTTGAAAAAAAAAAAAAAAGCTCGAGATTTGATAAATTAAAAATAATTAAAATAAAATTACTTTAGTACTAAATGTCTTTTATGTTTTTACATTATTTTAGTTTATTCATACAAAATCATTCATTTAAAACTTTATATTTTCTTTTTTTTTTTTCTGGCAAAATACTCACCCTAAACACATCCATAGCACATCGGGGCAACTCTTTCGACTCGTCATGTAGAAATGAATTACCATTGATCTCCCCTTAATTAGTTACGATATTTAAGGCATCATCTCTTGCTTATCAAAGTTGAATTTCAAGATGTGCTTTATGAAGCAAAAAAGACACTTCAACAGTCAATTTACAAAAGTAATTAAACCTTACACCTTTTGTAGAGTTTTTTTTTTTTTTTTAAATTAGTATTTTGATGAATACTGATAATTTTAGAGTAATTGTCAAAGTGATATTAAAAAAAAAACGCAATTTGAAATAGAATTTTTGTATTATAGTTGAAAATACTACTTTAAATTATAATTTTTACAAATTTAACCAAAAAAAAAAACTATTTGAAATACCAATTTTTAAAAACACGTTTTACATTTACAATCCGGTAGGTAAAGTAAAATTTGGAGTACAAAGACTATATTAAAAAGATCTTTTATTTGTTTTTTTTTATAAAATATAAAATTACTCTTTCAAATGGCACTTTTTATTAACAATATTTTACTAAATAATTTTGTATCATAATTATTTATCTATTTTTTCCCAAGTCAAAAAAAAAAAAAAAGAAAAACAAAAGGGAAACTTTCCATTTGCTTCGAAGAGTGGTTGCAATTTGCAAAATGATGTTGCCATCACAATCTCTGACTTTTACACAATCCTCCATTTATCAATATTACTCACATTACGAAAACATCAATCTCTCAATTAAAAATTTGTCAACAATTCAACTCAACTCAATACAAATTATTAATACAAAAAAATAAATTCACGTGACATCTCACCAAAAATTCACTACACATGCATTAAATGCATTTTAAACGGCCACTTGTATACTCATGAGAGGGAAAGATAAGTGAATTAACATAGAATTACACGTAAGAGGAGGGAGATTCAAGTGATTTGAAGAGCACATGTAATATATTTTTACGTGTCACACGGTAACTTTTGGTTAATATTTAAGATGATTAAGAAGCACAATCCCACGATAACTGCCGCTGCTTCTCAATTTTTTTTTTTTTTTTGTTGGAGTTTTTTTAGCTTAAGAATGCTTAACATTGGCAAAGATATATAATAATTAGCCCTTGCGTCCAAGGCAAGAACCATTCACTAATTTCCAAACGGCATTGACCAAAGCAAATCATCTCATCAGCTGTTTATATGAAGCTATTAAGCATAATTTGATTTGACCTCTATACTTTAAATAACACCCGTTACATCCCTTTCAACACACATCTTTCTAGATCATAAATTTTAGGTCTCGTTTGGTATCGTTTTATATTTTTGTTTTTCTGATTTTGTTTTCATATTTTTGAAAACTAAAAACAAAAATACATTTGATAAAAATGTTTGTATTTTTTTTATTGTCAAAAAAAAAAAAAAAACTAAAATTGTTGTCAAAATGGGAAAAAAAAAAAACAAAAATACCTTTAGAAGTGTTTTCATTTTTTTTTTTTTTTACCTGGAAACAAATTATAACAAAAGTTTCTGGCTACAACAAAATAAGCTTCCAAGTTATGTTTCGAATCAGATGTTTGCCCTCCATCTAGGAACAGTTTCTCCTTCTCCTCCTCTTCCTCCTTCCTCTCCCCCTCTCTTTCTCTCTCCCCCTCGAATCTTCTTTTGCTGTCTCTCTCTCCTCCCCCTCTCTCCCCCCGAATCCGACGATCCGTTCGTTGGTGTCAAATTGACCTCCTCCTCTGCCTCTTCTTTTTCTTCTTCTTCTTTTCTTGTGTAATAATGATTTGGCCTTCACATCTCTAACTACTTGATCTAGGTTTACCCCTTCTCTTTTTCTGAACTTTTTTTCTTTTTTTGTTGTCAGATCTAGTCTCGCCCAAGCTCTCTTTGTCCAACCTAGTGAAAATTTTAATTTGTTTTAATTTTTGCCCTAATTTTGTGCAGAGCTATGTACTACTTTCAGATGAAATTTCAATCAAAATCACATGGTGTTAGTGGCTGAATCTTGTTGAATCTCCTCTCGAGAACAAAAGGTGAATATGCAATGCAGTTCAACTTTAAGTTGGTCCCAATGAACAACCTGAGGAGCAGTGGCGTACACAGAAATTTGGGTCAGTAAAAGTCAAATCACGTGTAAAATTTTAAATTCTAAATAAATACATAAAATACGATAAAATATAAAATATTGTACGTTTGATATCAAGTACATTGTTACTTTCCTACTCTGTTACAATAATTTGCTCTATTCAAAAGTTACCAAAATTTGTACCACACACACAAAAATTGCTAAAAATTACCAAAAATTATTAAAAGTTACCAAAAGTTATTAAATTTGCTAAAAGTTGTCAAAAATTTTACCAAACACCCAAAATTTGTAAAAAAAATACTAAAAATTTTTTGATAAAAAAATACTAAAAGTTACTAAAAGATATGCCTCCAAATGCATCCAAAAATTTTTTATAAATATTTATAATTTTTTTATATCAAATAATTTAAAAAAAAATTTCAGCGTAGGCCTTTGTTTACACTTGGCACCATGTGGCTCCGTCACTGCTGAGGAAATTTATTTACGTGGCAAAAAGGAAAATTAAAACCCGTGGTATTTTTTGTAAATTTTGAGATTTTGTTATGTAAAATATATTTACAATTTGGCATTGTACCTCAGGTGCACATAACTGGATCAGTATAGAAGTATCAATCCCTTACAGCAAGGAGTTCTTTGTTATTTTATATATATAGAGAGAGAGAGAGAGAGACTTTTACACGAAGAAAATGTTTTTTTAGTTGTTCTGTAAATGAAAAAAATTAAAAAATGTATGAAATATAAATTGTGTTTATCAAATAAATTTTTTATTTTCTGATTACAAATTTGTATAAACAAAATTATATTATCAGACACAGTTTTTGTTTTCATTTCAGAAAAAATAAATAGCAACAGAAAATACAAAATAGAAAACAGTAATAGAAAAACAACAATAAAAAATGACAACGTTGTCAAACAGGCCTTTAATAACTCGATGCTCTATTTTATTTTATTTTTTTTTTGTACCTTTCTAGTTGGGTGAAATATTTGGAGTATATATATATTGCGACGTGAAAAATCTATAAGTGAAAAGAGATTTTTGGACCTATCTTTAGATAGTAAATTATCTGAAGATCAGTAAATGTCCCACTCCACTTACCTAAGAAAGTCATGAAGTTATGGAGAAACTCAGTGAGATAAGCCATTTGTGTGCCAAAAAAAAAAAAATCCTTACTTTTTTCAATTTGTTTTTCAAATTTTTTTTTTAACTTTTTCCTTGTCAAAAAATTTCAATTCTCTGTGATTTTTATCAACTCTCTCCAATTTTCTCAAATTTTTTTTTCAAGTTTCTCTAAAACTCTTAAACTTTCTCTTGACTTTTTTAAAAACACACTAAACACGCAAATTTTGACACGCCAAACACAGCCAAAATTTGAACTTACTTCCTCTTGGACATGACTAAAAAAAAAAATCTGTGACCAGCTAGGCTAGTGCAGCCGGTTATTTGGACTCCTGACTAGGCATAAAGGAGAGAGTTAAGGCTTCAAAACAGGTTATTTGGACTTCTGACTAGGCATAAAACATGTTTCCTTCCCTGAAAGCATAAAATGCCTTAAAATCTTCATGTTCAGGTACTTGGGACAGAGAGTTAAAACCTCAAAGCTACCCACCACTCTATCTATACGGCGTTGAGGATTGGAGTCAATCTTTGTATGGAACTACCATTTGATTTTTGCTCTAATTTAGTTGGACCCTCCTTGGTATTTACAACTTAAACATAAAAGTGCACTTAGCATCATGTTTTTTTGATTAATTATTTTTTTTACAATAAGTTATTTTTTATATCAAAATATTTTAATAATATACATAACAATTTTAGAAGAGGATTACTACATCATAATATATTTCAGAATACAAGTGTATTGCATTCTTGGTTTTTTATTTATGAATTAAATGATAATTATAATTCAATTGAAAATTATGAATATGAATGATTAATGTTAGGGACAAAATTATAAAATTGGTAAATTTATAGTTAAAACAGAGTCTAATATCTTGTAGATTTAGGTGTAGACTAAGATATCATAGTCTTGAGTCAGGATAAGTTGTAAAGTCTCTAAATAAGTTTGGAAGTCTGCATATACGCAACAAGACAAAATAGCCACTTTGTGAAAAGCTTGCGGAAAGGGCATGACAGATATGGGATAATATCGAAAGCATGTTTTGGTCCACAAGCCATGTGAGAAGCCCACCTTGAGTTGCAGGATGTTTGCGGGAAAACTGCTGGAAGGTCGAGCGAAGTCCTTTCCCGTGAGGTTTGAATATTTATTCTCTAGGTATCTTTACTGAACCCCTACACATCCAGTTTTGTCCAATTTATATTCCAAGATGCACCTAGGCTTTTCTACAAAGAAAGAATCTTTATCAGATTATGAGACAGACAGTTCTAAAATTCTCTGAAACACTTAACCAAGATTTATGCATGTGATTCGAAGGAGTTCGGTTCTTTGAGCGTTGAGAATTCAGCAAAAAGAAGTTGCTAAGGATTTGGTGTTGTGCCTTTGAGGAGTTGGAGAGTTTTTGCTAAAAAAAGGGGAATCAAGGAGTCGAGCAAAGCAAATAATATAGAGTTAAGGAGTCGAGTCTATTGTGAGATTGAATTTGTAACCAATGTTTTGATTTAGTGAAAATTTTTTAGAATTTTTCTGTGTGGGTTTCCTCGCTTAACACTGTGCCTTCTTTATTTATTGCTTTGTGATTGGACTATTTGATTGCTTGGGATACCTAACATGTAGTACAGAATTTTAATTAATAATTTGAATATTTTAATATTGATGCATGAATATTTTAATATTTAATTTTAAAGTGAAATATGTTGTGAGTTCGTAATTCGTACAGTAAGATAAAAATTGAGTAATTTTTAGAGATTTTTAGAGATTTATAGTAACCAAAGAGAACCGTTATAACCTACGTGGAGATGACAAGGATTGTGGTAATTTTATACTAAAAATATATTGTGATACATTATTTTTTAAAAATAATAAATTTATAATAAATCACATCAATCTATTTGTTTGGTTATAAAAAAAAAAGTTAAAATTTTTTTATATTATATGACTTTTTTTCATCAAAATTTATCTTTTTAAAAAACCATACTTTTTAAGAGTATTTATCGCATTTGTAAAAAAAAAAAAGAAAAAAAATCAAAAAATTTACATCTTGCCAACGCAAAAAACTAACGTAAAAGTTGATTTTTTTAATTTTTTTCTAAACGAATATGAATTTTTTATTTTTTTATTTTTACGAATACGATTAATACATTTAAAAATTACAGCTTTTTTTTTCTTTTAAATACTTTGGTAAAAACAATGCATATAGAACCAACCAAAAAATAAATAAATAAATAAAAACACAAAAAAAAAAATAAAAACATTTTTTTTACAGGTTAGGTAAAGGATATGAGAAGAGAGAGAATAGAGAGTCTACCCAATTAGAGAGGTATGATTTTTTTTCTCCTTCAATTTTAATAATAATTATTAAGGACTCATCATATTTATTGTAAATTTCATAACTTATTGACATGGAAACCTTCAAAATCAATCATGGGTACGATTTACGATTTTTTTCCTCTTCAATTTTAATAATAATTATTAAGGATTCTTCGTATTTATTATTACTTTCGTAACAGATTGACCTCAGTCTTTGTGTGCATTGGAAGAGGAGGGATGGTGACTTAGTGACTCGTCCGGCTAGTGTTTTCAAGGAATAGCTGAATTTGAAGAAAAATTGGCGTATACATGCTCGATTTATGGCAGTAGATATGGCCTCAACCATTCAGCCAAGTATGAGGCAAAGCATTTCTTTTTATATGCTCCAGTGTTTGGTGCTCCTGAACTTGACTTGGGAAAGCATCGGGTTGATCTCACGAGATTGCTTCCTCTTACTTTGGAGGAGCTAGAGGATGAGAAGAGCTCTGGAAAGTGGACAACTAGTTTCAAGCTATCTGGCATGGCCAAAGGTGCAAGTATGAATGTCAGTTTTGGTTATTCTGTTATTGCCAATAATCCTCTTGCTCCTGCTGCTAACAGGAATGCTCAAGAGGTCTTTAGCTTGAAGCAAAATTCTACAAATATAATAAAACCCGTGACAAAAATTGATCAAATTGAGCGTAAAGGTACAATAAAGCGTGCTGGAAGTGTTCCCACTACGTCTTCTACCTCATCTCTTGCTGTACAAGACAGAGGATCTTCATGAGGTTTTGCCAACGGCAAGTTCGGAACATTCCAATTCTGTGAGTATACTGTATATATCAGAAATTGGATGAAGAACATTTAGATACGAGAATTGATTGCCAACCCAAGCTCGATGTTTCCTCTGAACCACTTGAGACCCTCAAGACAAATTCCTATTTCATGTCTGATGAAGGCAAGGAGAATACTGATAACGAGCTTGAAGGTGGTGACTTTTCTGTCATAGAGCATGGGATAGAATTGTCCTCAAAAGAGCAGGTGAAATCAGAGGAGACTTTAAAGGCTGCTGATGATTCTGAAATGGAAAGTTCCAACCTTACAAAGGTTGACTCTACTGTCGGGATTGCCATTGAAGAGGACACTGAGCTTCGTTCCCAGGTTGAGGAATTTGGTAGACATGGAGATGAGTTTGTTTTAAGTGACCGCATTTCCAAAGACACGGGCATGTGCACCAAAGAATCACTTATGAAAGATTTGGAGGCAGCATTGCACAATTTATCAGATGTGGCAACAGGGGTGGATTCTCCAGAAGTTGAGAGTGACATTTCCGATAAAGAAAATCTCATAGAGGTTAAAGAAAACTATAAAGCAATTAAGAAGGGAAGGCCACCTAGCTTGGATGATGTTACAGACTCTGTAGCTAGTGAGTTCTTAAACATGCCAGGTATAGAGCACAGCCCTTTTGGCTTGAGTTCGGAAAGTGAACTCGAGTCCCCAAGAGAGCGTCTTTTGAGACAATTTCAGGAGGACAGCTCCTAGCTGCGGGGTGCTCATTATTTGATTTTAATACTGAAGTTGGGAACCAGGCAAGACTTGCCTATGAAGCTCCATATGCATCTGGACGAGGGACCTTTAATGAGGTCTTTAATCTATCTCTAGTGACTGAAGCTGCAGAGGAGAACCTTAGGATACCAACTCAGGCTGCAAGGCATAAAACAAAGGCCTCAATGCTGGAAGACTTGGAGACGAAAGCTTTAATGCGTGAGTGGGGTTGGATGAGAAGGCTTTCCAATATTCTCCACCAAACAGCTCTGGTGGGTTTGGGAGTCCCATTGAATTATCTCCTGAAGAGCCTCTCCAGTTGTCTCCCCTCGGAGAAGGCTTAGCCCCATTTCTGCAGACCAATAATGGAGGGTTTTTGCGGTCTACGAATCCTATACTCTTAAGAAATTCTAAAAATTGTGGTAGTTTGATTACGAAAATTTCTAGTCCATTGTGGTGCCTGCAGAGATGGGTTCTGGTATAATGGAGATATTACAGCGTTTGGCTTTGATTGGAATTGAAAAACTCTCCATGCAAGCAAATAAGTTAATGCCATTGGAGGATATTATTGGGAAGACAATGCAACGAATAGTATAGGAGGCTGCGCCGAGTCTGGAGGCACCTGAGAGGTTTGTGACTATTTTACTGTCTTGTGTTGTCTGAAGCAATACTCTTTTGTTATCTCAAGCTCTGTGGACTTGTAGTGGTGGTAATTGTTTTCTTTCTTGTTGCAGGCAAGCTCTGTTGCATTTTGAATAAGAGGTTGAGAAAAATATAGGTGGTGGACAAAAGCAAGTTAAAAGGAAAATCTCATGGAATTAGGTCAAACAAGCTTGACTCAAGTTCAGTTGGCAAGGTAATGGACTCAGAATATGTATCGCTAGAAGATCTTGCTCCTTTGGCAATGGATAAGATTGAAGCTCTCTCAATTGAGGGATTGAAAATTCAGTCTGATATGTCAGATCAGGATGTGTTCAAACATCAGCCTGCAGTCTCTTGGTGAAATCTCTGACGTTCAAGAAAGTAAACATTGGTTGGTCCTCAGGTTTGGAGGGAGCTAGTGGATTGCAACTGTTAGATATTAAAGAAAGTAGTGCTGACGTTGATGGGTTAATGGGATTATCACTAACACTTGATGAATGGATGAGGCTAGATTCTGGTGAGGTTGAAGACAAGGGTCAAATTAGTGAACGTACTTCTAAAATTCTCGCAGCCCATCATGCTAACTCCTTTCGGATTTTATTCGTGGAAGGTCAAAAGGAGAGAAAAGACGTGGTAAAGGCGCTGGTAGAAAGTGTGCTTTGTTTGGGAACAACTTTACAGTGGCACTAATGGTGCAGCTTCTTGATCCTAACTCTGAAGCCAGTTTGTACACCGATGCTTGCCTTTATTCAAGTGGAAAGAGTGTTTGTTCCTCCGAAACAAAAAATATATAGCACTGTTTCAGAGGCAAGGAACAATACTGAAGAGGATGATGAGTCTGAAGTTGCAAAAAAAGAGGGAACAAAGGAGGAACCCAAAAAAGAGGAAATTCAAGAAGAGGGAGGCGTTCCTCAGTTCAAAATCACTGAAGTTCATGTTGCAGGCCTGAAAATAGAACCAGGGAAGAAGAAGATTTGGGGGTCTGCAACTCAACAATAGTCTGGTTCCCGTTGGTTGCTTGCCAGTGGAATGGGGAAGAGCAACAAGCATCCATTTATGAAGTCAAAGGTTGTTGCTAAATCTGCTTCCCTAGTAAGTATGACAGCCCAGCCTGGGGATACATTGTGGAGCATCTCTGCTTGTGTTCACGGAACTGGGACTAAATGGAGGGAATTGGCTAAGCTTAACCCACATATTCGGAACCCAAACATTATCCCCCCTAATGAGACTATCACGTTGTGCTGAGCACGGGATGCATTTTAATCCATTTTTAAAAGGGGGTGAATTGTGGCTTGCATCGTAATTAGCTATGGAGCTGGATCAAATCAATTGGAACACTGAGGAGATGACTTTTTTAAAAGAATTCACACAGAGGATCATTCCAGTGGCCTGGTAAGATCAACAAGTCCCTATTGTAAAGACCCGAAAATTTAGACAAATAAAATTTTATTGATTCTAATTTTTGTGTAATTTACATTTATGTTTTTATTTAATTTAATTTTTTAAGGGTGACGTGTTATTTAATTTCATGAATATGTATAATGTTAGGGGAGTATTTATATATATAAGTCGGTGAGTTTTTATTGGAAGGAAAAAGAGGTGCTTGGATGGTGATTGGTTGAAGGGGGAAGGGACTTCTATTGGCCAAGAAAGGTGGCAATGATTTATTGTGCATGAGGGAGGTCAAAGGGTTACAACTAAAATTGAATTTAGTGTTGGAGTGTGGAAGATGTTAATGGGAGATTTATTCTAAGTGCTTGTACGAGTGGGTAAAGGGGGGACTCTTGGATTGTTTAAAATTCTTTTCAAAAAAAAAGAAATACCTGGATAGCTCTTTACTTCACCTAAAATATCTTCACCATCTATGATATTCCGTCAAGAAAATTCTGCATTTTTCATATTGGCTTTTTGAATTTAAGAGAGAGGGGGAGAGAGAGATCATACTATCGGTTGTACGTTAGTAAAGATCGTTGAGAAATTTTCGGAAAATACGTAATTTTCGTTTCAAAGAGGATTATTAAATCGTATTTAAGGCTAACTTGAGTTGGTGTTGATTGCTTTATACACCATTCATCTACGTGTATAGTGAGGTAGGTGGAATTGTGTTTATTTGATATATTTTTTTTTATCATGTCATGTATATGTATATGTGCAAGAGTTGAAATCTTGTTCTATGAATTGAATTTTTTTTTTTTGGTTATATGAAATTCTAGAACTTCTACACTGAAATGAGTATACTATTTTTCTATGAAAATCATACTTAGAGATTAATTTAATTCTTGAAACTTGTATATGTTAAATTAGACATGTAGATGAGTTTCCTGTAAAAATTTCATAATTTTTGGAGTTGAAATGAATTTGTTAAAAATAGTCAAACTTGACTGTTTGGTTGGGATTTCTATGTCAGGATCAGCACACTATTTTTACATGAAATTTATGCTTAGAGGTCGAATTAATTTTTGATATTTTTATATATAGGATTACATATCCAAACTAGTATTCAATAAAAATTTCATATTTTTTTGAGTTAAAATGGATTTTACAAAAATCATGAAAATTGACTATTTGTTTTAAATTGCTGTGCTAACGGGAGTTTGATTTTTGGTATAAAAATGATACCTAGAGATTAAATTTATTTCTAAAAATTTTATATATGAAACTAGATTCTACGGTAAAATTGTTATAGTTTTCTGACGAATAATTTATTTTATAAAAATATTGAAACTTGGCTGCTTGGTTTACGTTGCTGTAATGACAACAGTTAGATATTTGGTATAAAAGGTATAAATAAAAGTTGATATTATTTTTGAAATTTTTATACGTTAAACTAGATATATGAATGAGCTTTCTGTAAAAATTTTAAAATTTTTGGATTTAAAAATGGGTTTTATAAAAAATCGTGAAAATGAGCTGTTTTGTATGATTCTAACAGAAATACCCATTTAGTATTCTTAAAATCTGTATTATATGGCTTTATGAATAAATTTTTAAATTTTATTTTTATGAAACTAGAGTTAATTATAAGTATTTTATGTCTTGAATCCTTCTTTGTGATGACATTCTAGATATAAAATCTTGTTTATCAAGCTAGTTGTATATATATTCTTGAATGTGGTAGCATGAGATTTATTTGATAATTGTTGAAATGAGAATGATATTGATAGATGGGCAACATAAAACTTAGGCCCAGGAGAATTAACTTCATAAGACTTATTGATTTAAACGATGAACAAAAGAAAAAATCAAATTAGGGAGAACTCTTGTGTATATTGTGTTGTTAATTAAAGGAATTACTTGAGATTTGATTTTTAGGTTATTGAGGTCATTAAGGGTACTAGAAAGAGTAGGTTCTAAAGCTCAATGGTTGAAAGCCCCAAAACCTGCGCAGAGTGGTTAGCATAACCAGTAGGCTAGAAACCTACGAAATGTATATACAGCTTATTCTAGCGTATATTTAGTACTGGGACTGCGGGACCAGTTTGCCTACTAAGGCAAATGAGTACATTTGTGACTGCGGGACCAATTGTATCCCATGATTGAGGTTTGAGGATTTGATGAGTACATTTGGGACTGTGGGACCAGCTGTACCCCATGACTGAGATTTGGGGATGTGATGAGTACATCTAGGACTGTGGGACTAGTTGTATCCCACGACTTAAGCCTGGGGATTTATTTTGGGTTTAGTTCTGAGGTCACAGACTAAACTTGCAGAGTACCTGACCCATAGTATGATATTACTGTGTAGTGATGTGAATGATGTGATATGATTTATTTTTAGCATGAGACTGCAGATTATGGCTAAGTAACTATATAATTCGAATGTAATGATTGAATATGAATATTTTGAAAATTATAAGATTTTAAATTTTGTTCTTATTATTTAGTGTTAATAGCCTTGTATGATTAAGAAATTATATTTTATAAATACTTTCTAAGCATACGTAAAATTTAGTGCTCACCTCCTACTACAATTGGTAATGCAGAAGTTGATGCTCATGATGGACTAGTAGGTTAGCTAGCCCTCTTGGGTTGTTATGACTGGATGATTTATTTTATTTTGCATTCCAGCATTTAAATTATAATGTAATAGAGGATTGATTTGGTCCCATATTTGTGGCATGGTTTTGTAGCCCATTTTTAGAGCATTTTAAAGGTATTTTGAATATTCAAGAAATTGAATAATACTTGCTTTAATTAGCTTCCGCTCTGATATGGTACATTTTTCATGATTTGATATTTATTTTTGGGTTTTGTTCCCACGTCCCTGGTCGTAGATTTCGAGGCGTGACAGCTTGGTATCAAGGCCTAGGTTTAGGAATACCTAGGGACAGTGGGAATTTTTTTTTTATGGTTTTGGGGTTATGTGTTATGAAATATGTTATGCATGATTTAATTTTTGGGGCCTTGAAATTTCAAAATCTAAATTTTATTTTTTCCTTGTTTCTAGCTCGATGGCACCGAGAGTTACGCCAGTTGCTAGGGGCAGAGGATGTGGAGGACCTAAGGGGCGTAGGGTTCTAGCCCGTCGTGGCCGTGGAGTTCAGGCTAGTTTAGGCTGTGGTGCCCTAGTTGAGGGGTTATATCCAGAGTTGACCTGTGAGTAGGGGTCTAATGTAGGTGCAGGGTTTGAGGTTCTGCTAGGTGTGGCTCCAACGCCACAACAGGAAAAAGTGGTCCAGTGCCACAGCAGGAGAAAGTGCAGTCTGGACAGCCTTCGATTCAGACACCTGTAGCATTTGATCCTGCCACATTTATGCATCAGGTGGTAGCAGCCAAGTAGTGCTAGCAGGAAGTGGAGCACGAGTGGGACCTCTACCAGTTTCTAGTTAGTCAGCGGGTTCTTTGGAGCGCTTCAAGAGGGTGAAGCCTCCTAGCTATGACAGAGTGTCGGACTCTGATGTTGTTGAGGGTTTTCTCAGCTAATGCGAGAAAATCCTCAAGGCCTTTTAGATCACAGATATTCAAACAAAGATTTCCCTCGTCACTTTTTGGTTCATTGGTGATGCTGCTATGTGGTGGAGCTCTGTAGAGGGTTCACAAGATGTGGCAGCTTTGACTTGGGAAAGATTCTAGGAGTTATTTCGTGAGCACTTTCTCCCTATCGCTCTCAAGGATGCGAAGAGGGACGAGTTTATAGCCTTGACTTAGGGGAACATGACAGTGTTGGAGTATGAGCGTCGGTTTGCTTCTCTCTCCACTTATGCTCCAGAATTGGTATCTACAGAGATATACAAGTGCAGACGGTTTGAGAGGGGTCTACGATTAGGCACCAGGAGCAGAGTTGTCCCACTAGGGTTGGATGATTACAAGATCTTGACTGGTCGGGCTATGACCATTGAGACGGACCTGAATGATGTCAGGATGATGAATGAAAATAAGCCGAGTAAGAGTGTTGCTCCTCAATCAAATAGTAGTCACAAGAAAATGAACAGGGAGGGACCCAGTGAGTCCCAGCCACAATGTTTCCAGCAGAGGAGCGTGGCTCCCACTTAAGCAGCTAGTAGGGTACAGTCTCAAGGGTCGATTGTGTGCCATATTTGTAATCAACCGAGGCATAAGAAATATCACTGTGCACTGATGAATGCACCAGCTAAAACTGAGCAGCAGTTTGAGTCACGATTTGAGCAGAAGTCGGGACTGTTGACGTGTTATTCTTGTGGGCAGCAGGGCCATATCTCTAAAAACTACCCTCAGGGTAATAGTACATCAAGATTCAAACAACCGACACAGTCAGTTCAGAGTAATAAGTTGGCTGCATCATGGTCTTTCCAGAATTAGTTCCGACAAGAACCACAGGGTACTGCCCAAAGTTTTCAGAGGACAGCTCAGGGTGGTCCGCAGCAGGGGCAACAAGGTAGAAGGCCACCTGCAACTCCCATTTAGGGGATGGTATTTGCCACAGCATCGACTGATGGACCTGCTGAGCCTATTGTGACTAGAGGTACATTTACAGTTTTCTCCTCACATGTCACTGTCTTGGTAGATAAGGGAGTTTCGCATTCATTCATATCTAAGAATTGTGTGTCTGCACTTAAATTATCTGTTAAATACTTGTCACCACCTTTATATGTTGAAACCCTAATCGGGGGATACTCCCAATTAGATAGAGTTTGTCGGGGTTGTGTGATAGCAACAAGGATGGAGATCTCAGCGAATTATTATCAGTTCTCGCATGATTTTATTGTGCTAAAAATGGACAGTTTTGATGTGATACTTGGGATGAATTGGTTGATTGCGTACCGAGCATTTAGTTTGCATTTGTATAAACATATGGTCCACAAGTTGTGTTTGTGCAATAAATGGTAATGGCACATGATTTTGCTCATTGTAAAGGTAATGTTTGTTAGCAAGCAAGCGCATCTTTTACTTGTTCCTTGGGAACATTGTTTTTAAAATATCATGCCTGAAGAAAATAGAGCTTGCATTTGTTGCATATGACTTTTGATGGATTTCCCCGGTTGTTGGGCAAAATGATACTTTGACGTACGGAGTGCCGAACAAGTATAGTCAAGGTGCCACGTGACCCAATGCCGAGCATATTTGTATGATTCATGTAGTTATTCACCGAGCACGTTGAAGCATGACACGTGGCATTCCGCTGAACAGTTTATTGATGGCACGAGAGTTCCACATGAGTGTTATACACGGGCACGTGTCTTTGGGTTAATATTCCAAAGGATACCCTGATTCTCATATCTATGGATAATGTGTTGCTACGTGGCTGTAGCCGAAGACCTCAGTAACCAATTTGTTCGGCCCATTGATTGGCGGCTAGTAAATGTTATGCCTGGGACCCACAGCCTTAATGAGGGATCATAACCATAAATGCACCGTAGTTATGACTGAACTAGGTATTTATCTCTGAGGGAGTAACTAGCTCAGTTCATTTCGTTATGAGTAGTTGACGGATGTGATAGGTAGACAGTTTGACCACGAAATTCCGGCTATATTGCCGTGTTTAACTACCAGAAGCATTGAATGAAAGGTTTGGAGTATTTAATGAAAGATATGAGGCATTAAATGAGCGGTGAAAGGCATTTAAAGCAAGGAAGGAAAAGAGGTGCACGGAAGTCTGGATGCAGTCAAATCACATGTATTGTCTTATTTATTATTTACATTACTATAAATACGAGATTCCACTGGACAATGAAGGTAAGCTGACTATTGCCAACTTAAGCTACTGCTCACTTTTTCTCTAAAAGAGCTTTCTTCCTTAAGCTACTTGCTGACTTAAGCATCGGAGGGTTTTCCGGCCAGAGACCTCCACTCCGGCCGTAACCTTTCTTTTCAGTTGGCGTGGTCAGTAGTTCTGGCGGTAAATTTTGCTGCCGAACATTTGGTGCCCACTGTGGGGCACATTGTTTAGCCCTGTCTTTTCGTTCATTAGCATTTTTCTCAAGTTCTTATCAAGTTTATAGCAGTTATTCATACGATGACTTCAGGAGGAAACACTACTCCGCCACCATCTCCACGGGTAGAGGATGGTTCTACCCCTGCTAAGACTAAAGAGAGTGCGTTAGTTATCCGGACTCCGGGTCTAGAGCACGCCAGGAAAAGAAAAACAAAGGACCCAGAGGCACTAAAATGGAGAGAGGAGTTGATGGCTAAGGCCAGCGAGAAGCAAGCAGAATTGAAGGAGATTCTGCTGGAATTAAGTAAGGAAAAGGAAAAGTTTACCGTGGGCCACGCAGTCGATTCTGATCAATCTGATTCAGAATCTGACAAAAGTTATGATGCTCTCTACGAGGACCCCACTGAGGAAAATGAAGGAGATACCTATGAAGAAAAGGAGGTGCGCTCTCACTCGGGACGTGATGTCACTCCTTCCAGGAAAAGCTCGCGCCATGTTAAAACTGTTGGAAAACGTGGCACGAGATCTGACGTTGGCCCGCTCACCAAAGTGCACCTTAAAAAAAGTTCATCAAAAAAGATTCCAGAGGCGCACTTAGAAGATGCGGATAGCTCTGAGCAAGAAAAAATAACTTTGAGACGCAAGGGGGCAGGAAAAACGAAGGTAGAGGAATGGGGGCATGAAGAGGAATGAGATGCTCAGGGCCAGAGCACACGCATGATGGCAAGAAAAGCTTTGGGGAGGATCTCAGCCTCTCCGTTCATTGATGAAATTATTGACACAGAGCCTCCGGAGAAGTTCCAAACTCCAAGGCTTAATCTCTATGATGGAAGGACTGACCCCCTGGCCCATTATCGCTATTACATACAAGCCATGACGCTATGGAGCAGCAATGATCATCTCATGTGTAGAGTATTCCCTTCCAGCTTGGGGGATACGGCACTCCAATGGTTCCATAAATTACCCCCTGGCAGTATCCGGAGCTGGCAGCAACTGGCAGAGGAATTTGTCAGCCGGTTTTTGGCTAACACAAAACAACCAAAAATCGCTGACGTTCTCCTCACTATGAAGAGAAAAGCTGGAGAATCATTGAGAGATTATTCTTGCCGATACTTGGAGCTCTACAATGAGGTGGGAGAATATTCAGAGCAACTGGCCATTACTTCATTCAAGTTGGGGTTGCGGAAGGAGGATAGGCTGTGGCTCTCCTTGACCAAAAAACCCGTGGCCAATATGTCAGACCTCATGTGCCGGATTGAGAAATATGCCAAGGTGGAGGACGAGACACAGCCAGCCAAACAGAAAGAAAGAAGATCCCAAGGCCGAAGAAGAAATAAAAGTCTGGGAAAAGGTCCCCGATCCTAGATGAAGAGAAGTCTGTCTTCAAGACGATCAATACGGTGTTTAAGGTGCCAATCTTCAAGATCCTCCCTCAAATCAAGAATAAGCCATATTTTAGATGGCCCGAGAAGTTGCTAGATTTCCCTGGAAAGGAAAATTCTAAGGATTATTGTGCGTACCACCAAGATAGGGGGCATCGCACGGGGTCCTGCCGATCACTGCGGCACCATCTGAAGGAATTGGTATGGAAGGGTCACCTTAAAAAGTTCGTAGATGAAGGCAGGATTGGGGAGATAGCCCCGCAGGACAGAGAGCCCAAGAGGCAACGAGAGGAGATAGTCGGGGATGAGACTGCCGAAGAGGTGCAACCCCCACCAAGAACCAGGCCACGTAGAGATGTTCCTAGACCCGCAGTCATCCATGTAATCCATATGGAGCAGCGGCCCCAGAGTGTCATCAACCATGCCCCTAATCCATAAAGTCGAGAAATCTTGGGTGTTGCGAGTCAGCCGAGCAAGTGCCTGAGAAAAGCTGCCACGGAAGGAATCACCTTTCGTGAAGACGAGCACTTTGGTGTTCAGTCGCCGCACAATGATGCCCTGGTAATAACTTTGGGCATGTTCGACTCCGAAGTGAGGAGAATTTTGGTTGATGCAGGAAGTTCAACAGAGGTCATGTTCCTGAGTTTGTTTAAGAAGCTCGGATTGACTGAAGAGGATTTGGAACTGGCAGAATGCCCCCTCATAGGATTCAATTTTGCCCCTGTCTGGCCTCTGGGCAGGGTTGTTATTCCTGTCCGTGTGGGCTCGGTGGAGCAAGAGGTTGAGTTCACTGTTGTGGATTCCCCTTCTTCCTACAACGCTATAGTAGGAAAATCGTGGATTCACGCCTTGAAGGCGGTCCCCTCAACTTACCATCAGGTGCTGAAGTTTCCATATGGTGGGGAAGTGATCTCTATCTTGGGGGACCAAGACATTTCTCAAAAGTGCTTCACTGCAGCCCTCAAATCCAAGACCATTCCCGAGCAAGTCCAATTGACCGAGCTACCCGAGGACACCCCGAAAATCAATGATGTCAGCGGTGATCCACAGAAGAAAGCCATTGAAAGCTTAGAGAAGTATCAGATTGGCCCTGTGGAGGATGACAAATTCTTCTTGGTTGGCACAAATCTGAGCGCCGAGGAGAAGCTGGAATTGACAGAGATACTCTTGAAAAATATCGGAACATTCGCCTAGACTTCACATGAAATGCTAGGTATTTTCCTCGAAATTATGACTCATAAGCTAAATGTGAATCCGGGGGCAAAACTTGTGGTACAAAAAGCGAGGACGTCAGCTCTCCAGCATGCGGAGGCTGTCATAGAGGAGGTCAGCCGATTGTTGGAGGCTGAGGCCATCCGGAAAGTTTCATATTCGGAGTGGTTGGCCAACACAGTTGTGGTCAAGAAAAAGAATGGGAAATGGAGAGTTTGCGTAGGTTACACGGATCTGAATAAAGCCTGCCTAAAGGATCCATTTCCCCTGCCAAAGATCGACCAACTTGTTGACTCAACGGCTGGATATTCTAGGATGTCGTTCCTAGACGCGTATAGAAGATACCACCAAATCTCCATGTTCGGCCCTGATGAGGAAAAGACTTCTTTCATAACCCATCGAGGTATATACTGTTACAGGGTTATGCCATTTGGATTAAAGAACGCTGGAGCCACCTACCAACGGTTAGTCACAAAAATATTCAAAGAAGACCTCAGACAGACGATGGAGGTCTACATTGATGACATGGTGGTAAAAAGTAAGGAGTCGAACACCCATCTTCAACATCTCCAGCATGTCTTTTCGACCCTTGACCGGTACGGGTTGAAATTAAATGCTACCAAGTGTGCGTTTGGAGTTGGCTCGGAAAAAATTTTGGGCCACTTGGTGAGCAGAAGAGGAATCGAAGCTGATCCTGATCAAATACAAGCCATCCAATCTATTTCTCCTCCGCGCACTAAAAAGGAAGTCCAAAAGCTCACAGGGATGGTGGCGGCGCTCAATTGGTTCGTCAGTAGATCATCTGACAAATATCGACCATTCTTCAGATTGTTAAGGGGTGCAAATAAGATGCAATGGGACGCTGAGGCAGACGCAGCACTGGAGAAACTTAAAGAATACCTGACAATTATCCCGATATTGTCAACACCGCAGCCAGGGGATATTTTGCAACTATATCTGGCAGTTTCAGAACATGCAGTCAGTACCGTCCTGCTAAGGGAGGAAAAAGGGAAGCAGCATCCTATTTACTATGTCAGCAGGACAATGCAAGGGGCAGAGACCAGATACCTTCCCCTAGAAAAGTTGACCTTGGCGTTGGTGATGGCTTCCAGGAAGTTAGCCCATTACTTCCATGCCCACACCATTCAGGTGGTCACCAATCAGCCAATTGGCCATGTATTAAAAAGGGCTGATGTATCTGGTAGGATGGCCAAATGGGCAGTTTCCCTCAGTGCATTTGACATAAAATTTATTCCAAGAACCGCAATAAAGGCTCAAGTATTAGCCGATTTTGTAGCAGAATTTACCACCCCAGCTCCGGACCTGGCGGAAGAAGTATGACAAGTGGAAATAAGGTCTGCCCCAGCCGAACACGGCGAGGACGAACAACCTTGGCAGATTGAGGTTGATGGGTCTTCGTCTAGGAAGGGCGGTGGGGTAGGCATTGTTTTGATTACACCGGAAGGGGTCACTATTGAATATGCAATAAAACTTGAATTTGAGGTTACTAATAATAAGACAGAGTATGAAGCTCTCCTAGCCAGGCTTAACATTGATCGGCGATTGATGGCAAACGATGTTGTAATAAAGACTGACTCTCAGTTGGTTGCCAACCAGCTGAATGGTGAGTATATGGCTAGAAGTGAGAAGATGGCAGAATATCTACAGTTGGTAAAGAAGAAGATTGGAGATTTTAATAAAGCTAGCGTGGAGCTCATTGGGAGAGATCATAATGCTCATGTTGACGTACTTGCTACGCTGGCTGCCTCTTCTCAAATAAGACTGACCGATCAGGTTTTCCTGAAAGTTCTCAAGAAGCCGAGCATAACAAAAGATGAAGAGGTAATGTCTACTGAATTGGCTCCATCTTAGATGGATCAAATCATTGTTTACCTAGAGGATGAGACTCTCCCAGAGGACAAAACAGAAGCGAAGAAACTGAGGATAAAGGCTACTAGGTTTTGGCTTTCTCCTGATCATAAGCTGCATAAAAAGTCCTTCACAGGTCCTTATCTTCTTTGTGTTCATCCTGACAAAGTGCAAGACTTCCTCTATGAGCTACATGAAGGGGTCTGTGGAGCACATACTGTGGGCAGATCATTGGCACACTAAGCTATTACACAAGGGTATTAGTGGCCGAGGATGGGGTATGATGCTCAAGCTTATGTTCGGAAGTGCAAGAAATGCCAGAAGTTTGCTCCCATACCTCACTAGCCAGCACAAGAACTCAGCCCGTTGACTAGTCCTTGGCCATTCGCTCAATGGGGGCTCGACATTGTTGGACCACTGCCCACTGATTCAGGAAATAGAAAGTTTTTAGTGGTCGGCACTGACTACTTCACTAAATGGGTGGAAGCAGAACCTTTGGCCCACATCAGAGATGCTGATACCATTCGATTTGTTTGGAAGAACATCATTACCAGGTATGGCATCTCTAGGACACTTATTTCTGACAATGGGACACAATTTGACAGTGCTCCATTCAGGGAGTATTGTTCTAGATATGGAATCAAAAATATTTACTCAACACCAGCTTACCCCCAGAGCAATGGTCAAGCTGAAGCCACAAACAAGGTCATTCTCAGTGGTATCAAGAAAAGACTGGAGGCAGCAAAGGGGAAATGGGTAGATGAATTGTCGTCAATGCTTTGGACATACCGAACAACCCTAAGAAGATCAACTGGAGAATCTCCCTTCTCTCTGACTTATGGAGTTGAAGCTGTCATTCTGCTGGAAGTTGGCCTGCCAAGCATCAGGACTCTAGCCTTTGATAAAGGGGAGAATGATAAAGCTATGGCGGTGAGTCTAGATCTGATTGATGAAAAAAGAGAACTAGCCACATTAAGGTTAGCCAACTACCAGCAAGAGACAAGGGAGAAATTTAACAAAGGGGTCAGACATAGAGAATTCAGCGCTGGCGACTTGATGTTAAGAAAATTGATGGGAAGCAGAAAGGACTAGACCGAAGGAAAGCTTGGAGCCAATTGGGAAGGACCATTCCTTGTCTCGGAGGTGCTCGACAACGGAGCTTACAGGTTGACTGACATGGAAGGAAAGCCAATCAAAAGACCGTGGAATATAGCCCACTTGAAGCTGTATTATCATTAATGTTATTGTACATTCATTGTTAAAGACTCTGTACATTCATTGAAAAGCTATTCTTTTATGTAAGCAAATAAAGCAATTACAAAAGCTTAAGACAATTAAGTGTTTAATAGAAAGCTGCCACATCCCTTCGGGTGTTGGTTCAGAAAGGAGCCATGCTCGGCTTGCCGAGCATTGGTACAGAAAGGTGCCACGTCCCTTTAGATGTCGGTTCCGTCTTGGTTTATTTACTGACCAGGCATTCTCTTTAGGCTGGGATTCAGTTCCTCGGCTTATTGAAAAGGATTATCAGAAAGGAGCCACGCTCGGCTTGCCAAACGTTGGTACAAAAAGGGAGCCACATCCCATTGGGGTGTCGGTTCAGCCCCAGTTTATTGACTGACCGGGTTTCTCTTTAAGCTAAGATTCGATTCCTCGGCTTATTGAAAAGTATTATCAGAAATGAGCCGCGCTCGACTTGCAGAACGTTGGTACAGAAAGGGAACCGCACCCTTTGGGTGCAAGTTCAACCCTGGTTTATTGACTGACTAGGTACTCTCTTTAAACCAATTCCTCAGTTTTCTGAAAAGGATTATCAAAAAGGAAGCATGCTCGGCTTCCCGACCATTGGTACAGAAAGATGCCACATCCCTTTGGATGTCGGTCCAATCCTGATTTATTTGTTGACCAGGCACTCTCTTTAAGCTGGGATTCAATTCCTTAGCTTATTGAAAATGATTGCTAAAGGAGCCACACTCAGTCTGCCTAGCGTTGGTACACTTGAAGCAAAAGCTTTCAGAATTCACAGAATAATTTCAAGAAGCTCGGCAGTGATAAGCAAAAGCTCTCAAAGCTCAAGGAATCACTTCAAGGAAGCTCGGCATTGATATGCAAAAGCTCTCACAACACAAAGAATCACTTCATCGGAGCTCGGCGTCAATATGAAAAGTGAAATTTTATCACAAGGTAGACACCTCCGTTGCTATATGTAAGCTGGAGGACAGCCGAGCTCATTGAGGTATGTGAGATTTATTAAAGTTACTCCTCTTTATCAAAAGCTTAAAGTTACTTGATGAAAAGCAATTTATTACTTGAACTTGTTATCCTCTTTATGATTGTTTGATTAAAGTTTGATTAATGATCCAAGTTCATTCAAAGTACTTACTTGAACACAAGCACGAAACATATGAATAGTAAGGTAAACCCCAAATGGGTGAAAGCAAGTAAGGAAACAATTCATAAATTTTTATTATGTATTTCTGAATACAGTTACAATGTACATTGCTGTCAACTGTGGACACTATCCTAACGAAGCTTAAGAAAACGCATCAACATTTATTGTAAGGATTTGTAGCTATTTCGTTTGAGAATACATCAAGATATTCTTCGGCTGCACTTCCTATGACTTCATCAGCGACCAAGTTAAGGTATTCTTCAATGAGTTCATCAACAGTTCAAAGAGGCAAAGACATGAAAAGCAAAGCAAGTTAACAGATTAGAAAAGACTGAAATACTTCAATTCATTCAAAATGAAAATTTTACGTTGTTCATTGTGTCTTTACAACTGAATGGAGTTAAAAGCAAAACAAGAAGGGACTAAGGGGCTCACTTCTCTCCCTCCTTAGTAGGATCACTCTCCACAACTAGATTAATCTCTTTGAGTGCCTGAGAGGTAGTGTCCTTCTGAGAACTATCCACTTCAACCCTACCTTCATCAATGGTTTTTCGGCAGTTTGGATTGAAGGAGTTTAAGGTGGATGTTCAAAACTGAATTGAGGAGCTGGATGTTGTGGATCAGGATAAGGAACCTCTGTATATATGGGGTTAGTGTGATCAATGTTGTTTTTCTTCATGGCAGCCTCCGAACCCTTAAGGAAGAAGTCATTATGAGCTTCCCTCATCTATTCTACGCAGTCGTTTATCTGAGCCTCAACGTCAGCCTTAGCTTTCTCCTCAGCTCCTTGCAGGGCGATTTTTTTTCTTCTAGAGCTCGAGTTTTGAGTGCGAGCTCTGCTCAGAGGCTATCAAGCTCCTGCCTCGATTTGGTGTGCTCGGCCCTGGAAACCTCCAACTCCTTGGAAAGCATCTCTCGCTCAGCCTTAGAAGAGGATAGTTCAACCTCGGCCTTGGAGAGTTTGCCCTTGACCTCCAATAACTCTTCGTCTTTCCTGAGCAAGATTTTTTCCATGGACTCCACGCAAGCCTTGCTTCCCGCTACTTGGCCAAGGGTAGTATTGAGCTGCTGCTCGAGATCTTTCTTCTCATCTTGAAGCTGGCTCATCTCTTTTGCCAAAGCATCATTGCTGGATTGGAGATTTTTCTTCTCCTTCTCCAAACTCCTTACATTTGATTTCAGATCCTTTATATCTGATCTATCCTGCTCAGCTCTGACATCGAAGGCCTGGCTCTGAGCAATCAGCTCCATTGTATAGAGAGAAGTCTGTAGATAGAGTAGAGAGTTAGAAAGAGCATAATGGCAAAAGGATATTCATAAAGGGAAAACATTAAAGGGAACATCGTTGCACTTACAGAAATGGCGTTCTTCATCAAAGTTTTGTGGATGTCCACCAGTTTATTTTTTCTCGTAGCCTGGACATCCCGAGGAGGGAGGACACCCTTGAGGTACTCCTCGGCATGATGGAAAGCTGTGTCTTGGATGGTAAATGGTCGGCCTTGAGGAAACTCAAGGCTGGGAATGAGGATTTGTGGGATGAAGAGAGGAGAATCTCAAACTGGGTTGGCTAGGTATTCAATGGCGAGAGGCACGGACCCAGTCGGCTGAGAAGGCATAGTTTCAGTGATCTTGGGTGGCGCATCCTTGGAAGGTGCTGCCCCCTTTTCAGTGGTCCCCTTTGATGGTGTTGACTGCTCGGCAACCTGAACCGCCCCAATAGGTAACGTCTTGGCCTTCTTCTGCTCAGGGGGACCAGAGGGTTTCTATCGAAGTGCCTCTTGCTCCTTCCCTTTTTCCATTTTTACTTTGAGGATCTGCTCGGCGGTTATAGGAGTAGGGGCCTTCCCCTCATCGAACTTCCTCTTCCTAGTAGCCTTCTGCTCTTCGGCCTTCTTCTTCTTTGCCTCCTCAATTTTTTGCTCCTTGGCTTTTGCCAGGGCAAGTTTCTTGTAGTCGATTTTGGGGGCCATGTCCCTTTCCTCTTCTTCGTCTGAGTTGGAGAAGTATTCGAAGGCAGAATGAGGTTCAAGTTCTTCTTCTTCTTCTTCTTCTTCCTCCTCGTCCAAAAGAACAAGTCTCTGCCTCCTCGGTTGTTCGGCAGGATCAGGAAATGCTGCTTCTGGAGCAGGAGCTTGCTTAGCAACCAAAGGGATGGCAAAGTGAGGTGGACGAACCCACCCTGGGTGCTTCAGTGCGTAGAAATTTTCTTTCTTCTCAGCAGAAACCCTGAACCACCACTGGAGACGCCTGATAGCTTCCGAGGTTGCAAAACCTTGAGGGGGAGTAATAAACGTTTGGTGAGTGGGGGTGAAGTTGAACAAAATTGGAATCGCTCTGGCGAAGGGATAAAGATCAGGACCCCCGAGGAACTTGAACACTTGATTGAGGTGATCCTTATCAGCACGAGTACCGCCGGCCCAGAACTTCTTTGCTTGGTCGGCTGCATAGAAATCAAATCAAATAGTTAGTGTGCTTCCAAAAAGTAGGCAGTCAAAGAAGAGTAAGAGCTGGTAGCATTCGAAATCAACCAACTTGGGCCCAAAGAAATTAGATGGACGATTGAAAAATGATCTTCGTCCGGATCGTGTGTCCAGTGACCCGTGATGATGCAAAGGTCACTTTCTTACTTAATCGTATCAGGCAGCATATGGACCAAGGCTTTTTCTGGTCGGGATTTCAGATACCACCTGTTCTCATCCTTCTTCACCTTCTGGATAGAGTAAAAGTAAAGTAGATTCCACTCGGATATATGGAATCCGTATCGCTTATTTATCTCTATTACCCTATTGACTATCCTATAAAAATTGTGGGTGAGGTTCCTGGGGCTGAGGTCTAGGATGCTCATCATAGAGCGAAGAAAATGGTGTAGGGGGAACCTAAGGCCACCTTCAGTGAAGGCTACTATGGGGAATTCCCCTGGTGCGCGCTCGCCCTCTTGGGTGAGCTTGATTTCTACATTCGGAGGAATTTGATATTTCTCCTTGAAAACCCTAATTTTTTCCTCAGATTTGAGCTAATTCGCGAGTCTACCCATAATGGAAGATTTTAGATGAGAAAAATTGACTCACCAGGAATAAAGATCTACGGGAGAGATGAAGGCTTGAGAGGACGAAAGTTCAGAGAAATAAAGCAAAGGAGATTGGATAGCTCGAGTCGCAGAAAGGAAGCCAAGAAGATGAACCGAGTATATATGTATGTGTATGTATATCTGTGGGAGGCAATTGAAGCATCACCAAAGAAAAGGCAGCGGGCGGTAAAAAACGCATTTATTACCGCCCCAATTTTTGAATTTCTGGCCACTCACATTTTAACACCCCAGATTTGGGGATCTGCGTAAGCAGCACGGCAGATGAAAAGCTGAAAGAGCACTACGCGTGTCGTTACCAGGAGAGAGAAAGTCCAATCAAATTTGAAGCGCGTCAGGAAGACACTAAACGACAAATCGCATGGGGAAGATTGAACGGATTGGTAAGGTAAGGCTTTTCTGCTCTGCTACTCTGTTCGGAAAATATCTTTTTCCAACCAGAGTGGGGGCAAAATATTGGGTAAAATAATACTTTGACGTACGGAGTGCCAAACAAGTATAGTCAAGGTGCCACGTGACCCAATGCCGAGCATATTTGTGTGATTCACGTAGTCATTCACTGAGCACGTTGAAGCGTGACATGTGGCATTCCGCCAAACAGTTTATTGATGGCACGAGAGTTCCACGTGAGTGTTATACACGAGCACGTGTTTTTGGGTTAATATTCCAAGGGATAGCCTGATTCTCATATCTATGGATAATGTGTTGCTACGTGGCTGTAGCCGAAGACCTCAGTAGCCAATTTGTTCGGCCCATTGATTGGCGACTAGTAAATGTTATGCCTGGGACCCACAACCTTAATGAGGGATCATAACCATAAATGCACTGTAGTTATGACTAAACTAGGTATTTATCTCTGAGGGAGTAACTAGCTCAGTTCATTTCATTATGAGTAGTTGACGGATGTGACAGGTAGACAGTTTGACCACTAAATTTCGGCTATATTGCCGTGTTTAACTATCAGAAGCATTGAATGAAAGGTATGGAGTATTTAATGAAAGATATGAGGCATTAAATGAGCGGTGAAAGGCATTTAAAGCAAGGAAAGAAAAGAGGTGCACGGAAGCCTAGATGCAGTCAAATCACAGGTATTGTCTTATTTATTATTTACATTACTATAAATATGAGATTCCACTGGACAATGAAGGTAAGCTGATTATTGCCAACTTAAGCTACTGCTCACTTCTTCTCTAAAAGAGCTTTCTTCCTTGAGCTACTTGCTGACTTAAGCATCGAAGGGTTTTCCGGCTAGAGACCTCCACTCCAGCCGTAACCTTTCTTTTGTCTTTGTTCGGCAGGTCGTCGATTGCATTTCCAGTTGGCGTGGTCAACAGTTTTAGCGATAAATTTTGCTGCCGAACACCGGTATTTCTATCTTAATCATGTAATGTGAAGAGTAGTGAATTTTATCTTGGATTCTGTTTTTAACCCTCTTTCTTCCTATCTTGGTTTTTGCTACTATTTTCTTGTTTTTTCTACTTTCAAATGCTTCTTTTCTTTTGCTTGTTCGATCACATGTGTGTATATATATATATATATATAATATATTCGCTTATGTGCGTCCTCTTTGTCTTGAAGTTCTTCCTTTTGTTGCCTTATTTTTCATTAGAAGCAAGGTTCCTTCCCTGAAAGCATATAATGCCTTAAAATCTTCATGTTGAGGTACTTGGGACAGAGAGTTAAAACTTCAAAGCTAACCCACCACTATATTTATACGGCATTGAGGATTGGAGTCAATCTTTGTGTAGAACTACCATTTGATTTTCGCTCTAATTTAGTTGGACCCTCCTTGGTGTTTGGAACTTAAACATAAAAATGCACTTAGCGTTATGTTTTTCTTTTTTTTTTATTAATTATTATTTTTTTAAATAAATTACTTTTATATATTAAAATGTTTTAATAACATATATAAAGATACTATGCGAGGATTATTATATTATAATATACTTCAGAATACAAGTGTATTGCATTCTCGTTTCCATTTTTATGAGTTAAATGATAATTATAAGTTAATTGTAGATTATAAATATGAATGATTAATAATTTGAATATTTTAATGTTGATGTATGATTGAGACAGCCACTCTTCTGGTACGTGGAAGTCCGCAGCCGCTACCCCGTACTGGGGTGCGCACAGGGCGAAGCACGCTCCAGGACCCTAGCCGGCAAAGGCTCCTAGAGAGTTAACCAGCCTAGGCAAGCCCTGGCTGACCGGCACGACCAAGAGGAGGCCATTAGGCACCCGCCATTACAGCGGTAACCCACCCCCCTATGGGGGAGTCGAACCCGGAATCTCGAGAGGCCCAGGCTCTAAGGCGAGCCCGACCTCCACTCGGCCACCCCCGAAGGGGCTTGAGACAGCCACTCTTGCAAAGGTATGGGGTATGTATTTTGTGGATTTCACTTTCAATGGTTTCACTTTTCCATCTTGTATTCCACGGCCAGCGCGGGTGTAATATGTTATTATGGCCTACGTGGAGATGACGAGGATTGTGGTTTTTTTATGATAAAAATGTATTGTGATAAATTATGTTTTAAAAATAATAAATTTATAATAAATCACATCATTCTATTTGTTTGGTTATTAAAAAAAAAAGTTACAATTTTTTTCTTTTTTCGTATTATATGACTTTTTTCATCAAAATTTTTTTTTTAGAAAACTCTAGTTTTTAAGAGTATTAATTGCATTCGTAAAAAAAAAAATAAAAAATTTACGTCTTATTAGATAAAAGTTATTCATTTAGATAATAAATTAACGTAAAAATTAATTTTTTTTAATTTTTATCTAAATGAATGAAAATTTTTATTTTTTACAGATGTGGTTAATATATATAAAAATTATAATTTTTTTAAATACTTCAGTAAAAAAAAAGCATATAAAAATCTAAAAAATAAAAAAATAAAAAACGTGTTTTTTATAGGTTACGTGATGGATATGAGAAGAGATAATCTTTGCAATTAGATAAGTTGTATCATTTTTTTCTCTCCAATTTTAACAATAATTATCAAAGATTCTTCGTATTCATTATTAATTTCATAATTGATTGAATTGGAAATCTTCAAAGTCAATCGTGGCAATTTTTTTGCTCCTCAATTTTAAGAGATATTTGATTGGTAAAAAATTTAATCAAAAGTACAGTAAAAATATAAAAATTTAATATAAAAGTGATATGTGGTAAAATTTAGTTAAAAAAATATAAAAAATTAATAAAAATTAATAAAGTTTGATTGATGTTAATTAACCAAACACTCCCTTAATAATAATTATTAAGGATTTTTCGTATTATTACTTTCGTGACATGAAATCTTCAAAGTCAATCATGGCTGCTAATATATTATAAAGAGAATATTGGGACGCCTAAGAATTGGAAAAGGGGAGGTTATTTGGTATGCCAGTTTGTAACATTGGTTATTTTGATTAATTTAATATAACGATTCTAATGTACATATATTTTTTAATTGAAAATAAAAATAAATATATTTTAACTGTTAAATTAAAAATCAACAATTCATAAACTGAGATAATATTACAGCATCAGCCCCCGAATGCGAAGAATGGTCCATGCTAGACCACGCACAACGGTTACATACGTGGAAGACTGGAAGTTATATCGCGGAATTTATTATATATCCACATCATTTTCTCACAGTTGTTGGAAAATTTGACACTATTTAGTATGGATTATTTTACTTAGGGGTCGTTTGGAAGTGTTATTTTTAGTAATTTTATTTTTTTTGGTCAAAAATTACTAGTTATAATTTTTCGTACATTTAATAAAGTAAGTTACAATATTCAGTAATTTTTAACAATTTTTTTTGTAATTTTTGAGTGTTTGATAAAATTTTTGGTAACTTTTAACAATTTTTAGTAACTTTAAGTAACTTTTGGTAACTTTTGAGTTGAAAAGTCATTGTAACAAAACATCAGAGAAAGTGGTAAATTTTGGTAGTTTACCAAGCACCCAATGAGCAAAATTTGATACTTTTTTGCTCAATTTTTTGTCACCAAACACAACCCTAAGCTGGTGGACTTAGAAATAGGGTTTCCCTAATTTGAATAAAGGGTCTAAATACAAAGTGAAATGAGTTATAAAAATTTAGACTGAATAAAAGATTTAAAGATGGGGTAAGTTAAATTATAAAAATTTAGAATGGATTAAATTTAAAAAAAAAATTAAGTTTAATTTTTTTTTAAACCAGACTATTAGACTACAGCCCAAAATAGTCATGTGTAGAATGTTGAGATTTTGTTTTTAGACCCTAGGTTTACTCTTCAGAGATCATTGGTTTAAGTTTCTTCAAGGCCACTAGAAAGCTTACCCGATCATTAAGTTAAGGGTCTTAAATATTAATCGAGGTACGTATAAATTAGTCTAGATACTCTGAGTTACAAATATATATATATATATATATATAATATAGTTCATTAATTTAACATTTGTATATTTTTAACTGTTAAATTTATTCAATAGTCAGAATTACTTCTTGTCTTTTATTTGTCTTTTTGGTCACTTCACATAGAAACATAATCCATTACTCTTTTTATATATTTTTTGAATACTTTTTATATATAAAAGTTTTTAAATTAATATTTGTAATAAATAATAATATTGTACACATTTATTAAATAATGTATGGATACCTATTAGACAAAATTAACGAAATTTTTTATTTAAAAAAATTATATTTAAAGCTTTATTTTCTTTAAAAATTTATTAAAACTAAACATTTAAATTAAATTTCAATTGTAATGTACTTAAAACTTAAATTTTAAATGCATACACTTTACACTCTTTGTGAAAAATAAACATTTAAATTAAAATTTCAATTGTAATGTACTTAAAAATTAAATTTTAAATGCATACACTTCACACTCTTTGTGTCATTTATATAATAATGAAATTTTAAATTTTAAATTTGAGATATTTTCAACCGTTGGATTTATTCAATGGTCAGGATTATTTTTTTTCTCTACTTTGGTTGTCTTCTTAATCATTTCATATGAAAATATACTCTCTCACTTTTCCTATATTTTTTAGAATACTTTTTATATAAAATTTTTTAAATTAATATTTTAAGAAATGTGATAATATTTGTAATAAATAATAAAATTTTATACCTTTATTAAATATTATATGGATACCTTAGTCTTTTTTATTAGTGATTTTTATTTTATAAGTTATTTTTACAATTTTTCGTGTAGGCCTATTTTATAAATTTAAATTAGAGTTATTTGCACGTCAAATTATATTTTTGTATCTTTAGACCCAGACAATTACTCGTATATATGTATATAAAAAAGTCATTTTAGGATGTTAAAAGAATGCCCAACCCTTTGACGATTAGAGAGTGTTGCTACTTTTTGAATATTTTTATAAATTATTTTTACAGTTTTTCATATAAGTTCATAAATTTAAATTTGAATTATTTATATGCCAAACTTACTTAGATACAGGCAGTTACTATTATATATGTATATGAGAGGCTAAAACAAACATTTCGGGATGTTAAAAAGAATGCCCAACCCTTTAACGATTATAGAGTGTTGTTTGTTTGTGAAAGAAAATCAAAGTCAACTTTTGGCAGCAGATGAAGTTAGAAAACGAAGACAGAGATGGCCCCATGGGGGAAAAGTTGAAAATGCGAAATTGAGAAAAGGACCCATTTTCCGTTGGTGACCACTTATTTATGTGACAAGGGCAGTAGCCGATGAGATGCTTTCTTTGAAGATGTGGATGGATCCTCAATGATAGTGGTTATCAAAATTACACAGACATGCCAACAATGACATATCAATAATCAATAATTTTCGGTAATGGGTACGTAGAAATTTGGATATATATAGTGACATTGTCGGTAAGCAAACGCCACTAATCAATTATGATAATAAAATAACACCAATTATTTCCACATTGTATTTTAATAAGATAATTCTCAAATCTAATGAGATTATCAGTTTTGTATTTGTTGCTTTCGTGGAATATGATTTCTGGATCTCCAGGAAACAAAGTTGCTTGGGACTAGGCAAACATCGATTTCACCGCATTCAAACTCATTCCTACTTATTTGGAGCCTAAAGTTAATTCATGAAGCGTAGAAAAAAAAAGACAACCCATCGCTTAGGTGGTTCCATATAAATGTGAATGGAACTTAACAATTTAAACCACGATTTTTGGACTTATTTTTCTAATTTTGTCCCTCGTAATATGGATTTATTTCTATTCTGCCCTTCTTTATCTCCCCCCTTTTTATTTTTATTTTTTATTTTTTTAACCCTTAATGCTTCAACAGCCTTTTTGGACCAATTTCTTCAATTTTACCGTTCTTAATTTAGATTTATTACTATTTTGCTATTCTACCTTTTTTCTCATATATTTTATTTAAAGAGTAACGATAAAGGGTTTTTTAAACCATTTTTTTTTTTTTTGGATTTTGACCTTTTTCCTGTTTAATTAAAATTTATTATCATTTTGTTCTTCTGTGTATTTTTTTTAATTTTTTATGAGTTACTTTTTTTCAATTTTTATTTCAATTATTTTTAGAATTGCTATTTTTTCGTATTTCTATTCTATCTTCTATATATTTATTTCTATTTTATATAATAATGACAATATTTCTTTAGGATTTCAACGACCTTTTTGATCCCTTTTTTTTTTTTAATTTTTCCCTTACTTTTTATCTACATCTACTGCCCTACGCATATTTTGAATATGTTTCTTTGTAATTTTAATAATTTTT
This sequence comes from Vitellaria paradoxa, assembly GCA_019916065.1. Lineage (NCBI taxonomy): Eukaryota > Viridiplantae > Streptophyta > Magnoliopsida > Ericales > Sapotaceae > Vitellaria > Vitellaria paradoxa. The sequence goes on along the minus strand of CM034234.1, from coordinate 50,461,302 downwards.
TTGTTTCATTATTTTCTAATTTTATTTTTATTTTTTTATTTCCATTGAAATTATCTTTTATATATTTTGAATATATGTATATATGTTAATCTTTTTTTATTGTATCGTAGAATTAGTTTGTCAAAGATTTCTTTATAAAAAAATAAAATGAAAATTAAACCAAAACTTTCCTCCCGTATTCAAATTTTTTTTTATTTTTCACTCACATTTTTATATCTCTCTCTCCATGTAAAGAGAGAGAAAGAGGACGAGAGAGAGAGAATGAGATATGGATTCAAAATCTTTTTCCTTGTCTAGATATATTTGGATCATAATTTTGTCGTAAGAAAAAGATAAAATAAGGATTCAAAATTTCATTCTTTTTTTCAGGTTATGATACAAAATGTAAAGAAAAATGTATAGAATTTTTTAAATTAAAATTAATTAAATTAAAAGTTTTAATATATTAATTAATTCCTTTTATTTAATTTTTTTTAAATTCATTCATACAAACGTAAATATTTAAGATTTTATATTTTTTTTCATTTTTTCATATCTTTTCTTTTTATTTTCACTTCTTTTTTCTTTTTTTACATTAAATTCTTACTCCAAGCACACTTTTTTTTTTAAAGTCTTGAATTTTTTTTAAGAAGCTCAAATATTTTTTATTTATCTCCTCTTTCTTTTTATTATTTTATTTTATATTATCTAATTTTCTTCTTACTCATGTCTCTATATTTGTCTCTCCATAAATAAATAGTAATTCAAAATTCTTTTTTTTGGGTGAGTTAATTCAAAATTCATTCCCTTATTTGAGTTATGTTGAAAAATAAAAGAAAAATGAATGAATGTTTGAAAATAAAATTAATTAGATTAAAAAATAATATATTGATGAATGTTTTTTTATTTTATTATATTTTTTAATCAATTCAAATAAGAATAAAGATATTTTTTTGTAATTAATTTTTCTATATCCTTCTACTATTTTGCACAATGTTTATGCATTTCGCTTCTCTTCTCTTGTTCTTTCGCATCTCTCTTTAGACAATAAAATTAATATTTTCAAAAGTTTTTTCAATGAAAATTGAAAGCTCAAACTTATATTGGTTTGAATCTTGTTTCGATTAATAATTTGTCATGAAAAAAAGAATGAGATATGAATTTAATTTTTTTATTTTAAATTATGATAAAAAATTTAACAAAAATGCATAAAATTAAAAAATTAAAATTAATTAAATTAAAGAAACTAATATATTGTTGAAAACTTTTTATTTTATTTAAAAATTTTTTCAAATAATGGTATATTTGTGTTTTTATATTTTTTTCATTTTCTTGCGTCTGTTTTTTTTATTTATTTTCTTTTAATTTTTCTTTTTTCTCACTAATTTTTTACTCGAAATATAATTTTAACAAATTTATATTAGGCACTTGGTTAATTATTAGGCAAAGGGGAGGCTACTGTCATATTGATTTGAAATTAATTAACAAAAAAATTTTTATTTAAAATTACCAAAAAAAATATTGATTTGAAATCGTTAAGGTTGCAGTTAGTTTATTTTTTTTTTATTTTTTATTTTTTTTATGTGTTAAAAATTTTAAAACGAGAAAATAAAAAATACTTTATTTTTCTTATTTTGAGATTTTTCTTATTTTAGGCTAAAAACTCTCAAAACGATTTTTTGTCATTTTTTATTTTATGTGTAAACTTATTCTTTTGTTTTTTAAAACAAATTTTAAAAATATAAGTAACCAAATAACTTTTAAACTATTTTTCTTATTTTCAAAAGTACAAAATGAAAAATGAGTTTAAAACCGAAAATAAAAATAAAATAGAAAATAAAAAATAAAAAATAAACCAAATGACACCAAAATTTTTGTTTTTTGCAATTTTTAATACTTCTGGTATATTTATATTATTTTAATTCAAATAAAAATATAAATATATTAGAATCGTTAAATTTTAATTTAATATTTCTAATTATAAGTTATAGAACCGTTAGATCCTAGGCCATCCCTAATCCAATTATTAAGACCATTTCAAGAAGGTAGGAATATTATGATATGTTGACTTAGTTTGTCACTTCAAGAAGGTCGGAAGATCAATTTTTAACAAATTTTGCCCTGGTGTTATCATGTTTTATACTTGAATATATTAAAAATATAAAAAGTAAAAGCTATTTATATATATGATTTATTTATTTCATTCATTTCAAATATGTTACATTTTTCTTGCACTAATAAATAGAATTGAAGATATAGTTAATCTGTCAATAAAAAATCAAAATAATTAGTCATAGTTGTTATAGCAGGTATGAAAGAATTAAAAAATAAAAATAATTAGTTATAGTAGGTATGAAAGAGCTGATTGAAATATATTCTTTTTATTCATAGACTTAAGAAAATTATAAAACATTTAGTTAATTTTGTTTTTATTTTTGAAAGATAGGAGGATAAATAACATATGAATGAAAAGAATAAGTTTCTTAAAAGTTTTAGATTAAAATTTTTATTTAATTATTTTCAACTTCTCCAATGTCAATTTCTTACTTTTTTTCACAAATTAAATATGATGAGTGATTTAAATTTTAATTTTTTATTAATAAATTTTTGATTCAAACATTACCTGAATGCGGTGATATATGGTATATTTGGATAGCAAAAAAAAAAAAAAATGATGTAAAAGTAACACATACTAACATTTGGTAGAAAAAATTAAAAGAAATAATAAAAATTTAAATTTCTATTGTGTGTGTGTGTGTGTGTTTTTTTGGGGGGGGGGGGGGATCCCTTTATAGACGAAGACTTGTTCAAATCCTCCATATATATCGATTGGGACAGACAATGTGGGTGTGGAAAGCAGGGAAGTAGAGTATGTAAATACTAGTACTAGTACCGTCTAACCTGCCAAACAGGAAGGAGGTTCGAGTGAGAGAATCATGATGAGAGAGAAAAGGCTTTACGAAGCATCACTGAGTGGGAACGTTGAGTCACTGAACCAGTTGATGAAAGAAGATAGACTCACTCTGGCAAGAGTTTCAGTCACCTGTTTCAACGAAACTCCTCTCCACATAGCTTCCATGTTGGGTCATTCGGAGTTTGCCAAGGCTGTGTTGGGGTACAAGCCAGATTTGGCGAAAGAGTTGGATTCAAAGGGGCAGTCGCCTCTTCACTTGGCCTCCGCAAATGGGTATATTGAGATTGTCAAGATTCTGCTCCAATTGGAACCGCAGGTTTGTCTCGTGCGCGACGAAGATGGGAGGACTCCTCTTCATCTCGCGGCCATGAAAGGACGAGCTGATATTGTGGAAGAGCTGGTTCGGGCTCGACCCGAAGTGACCGGGTACCGGTTGGGTCGAGGTGCGACTCTTCTGCATCTGTGTGTCGTGCACAATCGCTTAGAAGCTCTGATGCTTCTTGTGGAACGGGACAAGATTGAGGACTATGTGAATGCTAAGGATGATGATGGCAACACAATTTTGCACATCGCGACCACCCTGAAGCAGCTGGAGGTAAAGAGTATAGTTTCATGTTTGATGCTGAACATCTCTACTTCAATATTCTATCAGCTGATACACACACACACACACACACACATATATATATATATATTCAGAAATATAATCTTTTTAAGCAAAGGTTTTTGTTTGCCATATAATTAGCATATTAGCAACCAAGAGGAGACTGAGGATTTTCATTGAGGGGCACTGGGTATTGAAGAAGTGACAACGGGTCACATTGAGACTAAGACCAAGGGAGAAATGATGTTACTTGTAACGATTTATTTGTTTGGATACAGTGAGATGGAAAGAAAAGAAGAAAAAAATTTTATAATAAATAACTTGTTTGTGAGGTTTTTTAGGAAAGAGAGAAAGAAATGAGAGGGAAAGAAATGGAAAGAAAAGTGAGTTTTAAAATTTAAAATTTTTATCTCCTCAAAAATGAAAAAAGAAATGTAGACGAGAAAAGTCAATTAATAAAAATTTTAAAATAACATATTTATCCATAAAATAAAGAATAAAAAAATAAATTACAAATATGTACTAAGACTAAACAAATTAATAACATTTCAATTTTTCAAAAGGTTTAATGATAATATAACTATTTATCCTTTAATTTCTTCTCAACTCACAAACGAAGAAAAAGAAAGTTATTATTCTTTTCTTTTTCTAAACTTACAAACAGATAAAAAATATAATTATTTCTTTTCTTTTCTCTTCCCTTCTAACTAATCCTTTTTTTGCTCTACTAAATTCACAAATGGACTCTTAGGGAGAGAAAAAATTATTCTTACACATTAAATCGATAAATATATTTTTCAAAATTTAATGGTTCAACTGACCATTTTAATAGCGCATGAGATTTAACAGGATTATCCTTCGTAACAAATATATATATATAATTATTAAGTTTATTCTTTATAAAATTTATTATGGTATATATTATTTTACTAATAATACGTACAAAAATATTCAATAGTGTAATAGGAGAATTATCTTATTTCACACAAAAATACTTATTAGGCTTGGGCGGATCTAAAAAATTTGTTGAGCAGGAGCAAAATTAAAAAAAAAATAAACATTACAAAATTTTAAATGACAAACTTTAGGTACTGTTTAGAAGTTTAAATTTTAACAAATTTTGATATTTTTTACTGAAAATTGCTCATTGTAATTTTTAGTACATTTGATGAAATAAATAATAATTTTTAACAATTTTTAGTAATTCTGTGCAATTTTTGAGTATTTGTAAAAATTTTTGATCACTTTTGATAATTTTTAATAATTTTTGGCAACTTTTAGATTCAGCAAGTTGTTGTAACTGAGTAAAAAAGTGACAAATTTTAATTATTTTGACAATAAAAAAATTATCAAACGTATTTAAAAAGGGAAATTTTAAATTCAGTGAGAATAATTTATATAATATGTATTAAAAGAAATTTATACAAAATATATATAAATTACATACAATTTTTCCAGCCATGGCAGCTCACCCCGGGGCCCCCCCCGCCCCGGGGGGGGGGGGGGGGGAATCCGCCCCTGCTGTTAGGTCGAGTATTTGTGCACCCCTAACTTACCTTAATATTTATGGGGGGTGGGGGGGCCCTAAATCCGCCCCTGCTGTTAGGTCGAGTATTTGTGCACCCCTAACTTATCTTAATATTTATGCAGACTATAAAATTCCTGTTGAGCAGAACTGGGGTGAAAGTGAATGAAGTTAATGGAAATGGCACCACGGCTCTGGACATCATCGAACATACACCAAGAGACTTAAACCCCATGGAAATCCGAGAATTGCTCGTGAAATCCGGAGGTCTAAGGTCCAAAAACATACCAGCCGCTGCATTATCGGCTAGCAACGGCGACAACAACAACATAAGCAGGGAAGACGAAAACAGTGAACAACAACCCCCACCGCGGCCCCCGCCGCCGCTGCCTTCGCGAAGCAACAGCATTTTTGTCAAGTACATGAAGGAGCAAGACAACTGGTTGAAGGACAACCGCGACTCGGTGATGCTAGCAGCAACCTTAATCGCGGCAATGGCTTACCAGTCGGGGCTTAACCCGCCCGGCGGTTTTTGGGACCAGGATCAACGGGACGACGAAAACAAAATAGAATTTTATGCCGGGACATCCATTTTGTCTGCCAACTTTCCATCTAGTTATCCCAGGTTTTGGATTTCCAACACGGTGTCGCTCGTGTCCTCCCTGAGCATAGTCCTGCTGCTAGTAAGTGGGTTGCCTCTGAAGAAGAGAATTTTCATATGGATCCTAATGGCGGCAATGTGGGTGACGATATCGTCTATGACACTCACGTATTTGTATACAATGTCGGCCATTTCTCCGGAAAGAGATGCTACCCTAAACTATGTTACTGCGGTGTCGATCATAGGATGGTTGGTCTTGGTGGGCATTGTTTTCCTATGCCACACTATCCGCTTCATCCTCTGGATCATTAGGAAAGTCCGCAAATTCAGAAAGAATAGACTTGTGAACCAGACTAGTGGGCAAGTTTGATGAGTTTCAATGTCTATCTTCAGCTGATATGATATCTATACACACACATACACACACACAAATACATACATAGACAGTCCACTAAGAGAGAGAGAGAGAGAGAGAGAGAGATCAATAAATTCTTTATCTTCAATGTATAATAGTCTTTCCTCAAACATCTGAACCCGTATGATCGGATTTGAATACATAGGAGTATTTTAATAATGTATAATGTTGATTGTACTTCATTTCTTCTCAAAATAAAGAGTCATTTTTTAAGTGTTGGAGTAGTCAGACGTGGAATAAATTTAGCATTCCGTTTAATAATTTGCTTTAGAAGTCTCTCAAACAGTGGAATTTCTTCATTTAATGCTCTAATTTGATGTTTTATTATTTTTTATAGTTTTAGATTTGAAAATTGTGCTGATAAATCTTTAATACTTGATTTTTTATTGAAACTTATACATTTATATATATATATATATATATGTACAAATAGCTACGTACCATTTAGATCTTTACCGTTCATATTTGTTTAAAATTTTATTATTTATTTCCAAAGTCGTTAGGATTATTATTTTTTTTTTCCAAAGTCCTATCAGAAAACAAAAACTAAAGTATGTTTGTTAAAGCTGATGTCATTCTGAAATAGCCAATAAAAGGCTATATGTTTGTTAAAGCTGATGTCATTCTGAAATAGTCAATAAGAGGCTGTGTAAGTGACCGATTCAACTCGTAACTCTAAATGGGTTACTTATTATAAAGAGAAAAAAAAAAAAAAAAAAAGAAAGAACTTGCATATATGAATCCAGTGAGAAACTCAAAATTGATAGCAAAACTTGTACGGCAACTATAATTTTTGACAAATATGCACGTACATAAATAGGCATACATATATCCAGCCCTTCTACACCTAACAAATAAGGAGTAAACATAGCGCCTAATTTATATAGCAAACGAGTAATTTTTATTTTTTCTTTTAGGTTTATTGAGGGAATGAGTAAATCATTCCTTTGAAAATTTATATTATTTTAGTGATAAATGCCTTTTATTTTTATATTATTTTAATCTATCATATAAAATCATTCCTTTGAAATTTTATATCTTCTTTTTTTTTTTCACCTATTTTTTTCCACCAAATATTCACTCTAAACACATCCATAGCATATTGAGGCAACTCTTTCAACTTATCATGTAGAAATGAATTACCATTGTACTCCCCTCAGTTACCGTATTTACGGTATTATCTCTTGCTTATCAAAGTTGAATTTCAAGATCCGCTTTATGAAGGCAAAAAGACAACTCAACAGTCAATTTACAAAATGATACTAACAAATAAACATTTTTTTATTTGAAATAAAGTTTTTATATTGCAATTGAAAATGCTGGTTTCAATTTCAATTTTTACAAATTCAAAATAAAAAATATTATTTGAAATACTATTTTTAAAAAGTTATTTTATTTTTACAGGTAAGCAGGCAAAGTAGATTTTGGAGTATAAAAATTCTATTTCAAAAATGATTTTTCTTTTTCTTTTTTATAAAATGTAAAAATACTTATTCCAATGACACTTTTTACTAACAATATTTTAATAAATAATTTTAAATCATAATTATTTATCTAATTTTTAGGCTCTCCAAACCACTTAAATAAAAAAAAAAAAAAATCTCCTTTTGCTTCGAAGAGTGGTAGCGATTTGCTACTTGTAACCTTAACGTCAACGGTTCGAAGCTTGGTACCAAGAGGAAGAGGAAGAAAAAAAGAGCAAGAGGTATCACCTTTAAAAAAAAAAAAAAAAAGGGTAGTGATTTGCAAAATGGTGTTGCCATCACCATCTCCGGCTTTTACACACTCCTCGATTTATCAGATGTCACTCAATCAATCTACCAATGAAAAATTCATCAACAAAATTCAACTCAACTCAATACAAATTGCTAATACCAAGAAATTAATCCACATGCTATGATCAAATGACACAATCAAATTAGATGGGTGGTCAAATGAGAAATAATGCTAAACTTTGATTGCTCTGTTTTTAACCCAATCTCATCTTATCATGTAAGGAAAATTCAACCCAATTAATACACAATTAGAGCGCGTCTTGATTTGTGATTACAACTATGTAGCTGCTGACACTAAATATAAATTTGATACGTAATTAAATTCTGACCATATATTTAAGGATATGTTTTGAGTTCGGAATCAGATCATATTAGATGGACGTACATTTTTATTGAAAATGTATAATCATAATTAACTTATAATTATATAGTTAAAAAATAATTAAAACAGTTCAATATGATTATTAGAAAGGGTAGAATGGAAAAAGATCTTTCATAAATGTCCCACCTCATCAAGACTTTGAGACGCACGCGTGTTAAATACATCTCAAACCGCCACTTATATGTTGAGGAAAAGGGAAGACAAGTAGGTCAAGAGATGATTACAGTCAAATTCAGGCTCTACTAATTTCTACTTTTTCTACATATAAACACCAAATATGAGAGAGATCAGGTGATGTGAATATTACATGCAATATATTTTCATGCCTCACACCGTAACTTTGGTTACTGTTTAAGGTTAACAAGTACAATCTCACAATTGCTGCCGCAGCTTCTCTTCTTCTTGTTGTTTTCATTTTTTTTTCTTTTGTAATTTTTAGCTCGAGAAAGCTTAACATTGACGAAGATATACATTAAGCGTGTTTGGAATAATAAAAAGTGAGATAATATGAGATAAATTGTGAGTTCGTAATTCATATAATGAGATAAAATGTGAATAACTTTTAGAATTTTTTAGAAATTTTCAGAGATTTACAACTAATTAAACGGAGTTATAATAATTAGGTGGCGTTTGGAGTAGTAAAAAACAAGAAATAGGTAGATAAATTGAGAAAAAAACGTGAGTTTGAGTTTATTTTGGCGTTTGGTGTTTTCTTTCCAAATCACATTTTTTAGAGATTTATAGTAGTAAATCGTTAGAACAGTTTCACAAATCCATTCTAACGGATTCAAAAAATTAATACTCAATATTTTGCATAATAGTTCTACTCTCTCTCTTTCGACAATGGTAAACCGTTAGAACAGTTTTTCAAATTCATTTTAATGGATTCAAAAAGTCTCTTTAGAAATGCACAGCGCCAAAACTATTAGAATGATTTTTTCAAATCCATTTTAACGGATTAAAAAAAATTCGTATGAAATAGTAACAATGTTATTTGTTTGAAATCTTTCGACTCGAAAGATATGATTGTTAAAAAAAATTATGTACTCAGTTAACCTCTTTCCAAATTTTTTATTTTTTTAACGAAATATTAAAATTTTTTGAAATTAGCAAAAGTGGGAATGTATGAATGTGTAATAGAGAATTTTAATGATTTATAAAGATTGTTAAAGTTATAGAAGCTTTTAAGCATAATTTGATTTGACCTTTATAGTTTAAATAACACCCATTGCACATCTTTCAGTACACACGTATCTTCTTAGATCATGAATTTTGATAACTCGATGCTCTATTTTATTTTATTTTTGGATTAATTATTTTTACGCCCCCTGTACTTAGGCCCATTTGCATTTTACCCCCTAACTTCAAAAATAAGCACTAATACCCCTTGTACTGTGTACAACAATGTAACAATAGACAAATCTATAAGTTTTAACTGTGCATGGCTTACGTGCGTATCAGTATAAGATGTCAGTTGAAAATATCAATTTGAAATGACTAAGCTACCTTAAGGTTAAAAAAAAAAGAAATTGCTCGGAATCTCTCCATAGCTGTTCTTCCTTCAGCCAAAAATACGAATCACAAGTCTGGTTTGGATTGGATCAAGAGTGGCTTGGAGTGTGAACGAGTATGGTTTGAATTAGATTAAGGGTGTTTTTGGCTAAAGGAAGAGATTCTGCTTTTGAGAAATGGTATCTCTCATTCACTTCTTCCTTTTCTTCTTATTTTTCTTATTTTTCTCCCTTTCTCTCACCCTCTTTCTCTCTAAAGTCTGCGACCTAAACCTTCATTAACTAGATTGATAAAGATATATATATATATAGAGAGAGAGAGAGAGAGAGAGAGAGAAAGATATCACTTTTCAAAACCCTTGGTAGGCTTCTCAAGCAATCTATTGTTTTCCCATTTTATATCTCCATTCCTTAATTCGATTCGCCAAATCATCCCTTGCCTTCATTGCCGTCCATTTGACCTTAAATACCACTCCATGCTGAGTTTCAATCCTTGGATTAGCTCCATCGAGCGAGGGTTTGAGCTTTTATTTTTTATTTTTTTTTAATTTTTTGAATTTAAGTTTTAGATTAAAGCTTGAATTGGTAGGTAGAGATTCGGCTTAGCAGTTGATTTTTGACACCTATTTGTCTCATGGAGCCTCACATCGGTAATAAGTTCCAGCTCAACTGAAAGATCGACAGCAGCTCATTTGGAGAAGGTTGGGAGGTATTCAAAAAGTTGGGTGGTTTTTGATTTATTTACAGGAGGGCAAAAGTGGTCTTTTCATCACTTAATATAATATAATGGTGTCTGTTGTTATACTGTTGTGCATAGTACAATGGGTATTAGTGCTCATTTTTAAAGTTCGAGAGTAAAGTGCAAATGGGTTTAAGTACAGAGGGTATAAAAGCAATTAACCTTTTATTTTTTCTTTACCTTTCTAGTTGGGTGAAATATTTAGAATATATGTAAATATATATTTTGTGGCATGAGAAACCTACAAATGAAAAGAGATTTTTAGCCGTGTCCCTAAATAGTAAATTATTCGAAGATCAGTAAATGTCCCACTCTACTTATCTGAGTATGTTTGGTTGATGAAAAGATGACCAAAAAGTACAATAAAAGTAAAAAAATGTGACTTAAAAGTGATATGCGAAGAAATTTAATTGGAAAAATATAAAAAATTAGTTAAAGTTGATGGGTTTTGATGGATTTTAGTGCCCCAAATGTAGCTTAAGTCATGAAACTATGGAGAAACTCAATGAGATAAGCTGTTTAGTGTGCTAAAAAAATAAAAATAAAAAATTTTCAATTTTTTGAATTTTTTAGATTTTTCTAACTTTCTTCACATAAAAAATCTTCAGTTTTCTCTAATGTTTTTTTAAGTTTCTCCAAAAATCTCAAACTTTCTCTAACTTTTTGAAGAACACACTTGAAAAATAAAAAATGTATGGAGAAAACTTCAAAAACAAATGCAAACAAATGAAAGTAAATGAAGCATGAGATTTAATGAATTAAACTCTAAAACCACTTTCTTGGTAAAAACCTCTAGTCTATAAGGCGACTAATCTTAAAAATCAATCCACTATAAAATTGAAGATTACAAGAGTTTACCGTGCATAATTTGACTCGACACCTGTCCTAGTTTAAGTATCTCTTACTTCCTAGAATCCACAATGAATCTTCTCCCGTGGGATTGACTCTGTTTCTTGAACCCGAACGGCACCTCTTAGAATCCAGATATATACTTAATTCTCCAAACCCTTGAAGTAACGATTAAATGTTGTTCTTTGTATATCTCTAATTTTGATTGTCTCTACCGCAATATGTTTTCTTTCTTTTCAAAAGCGATAACTCTAGGTCTAGCAGAATATGTGATATTTATATTCACTCTACTCGTTCCTAATATAGAAACAGAATTAGGATAAAATATGCCAGAAATCTTCTTTCCATTTCATTTTTTGTACTAGGGAACAACTTGATCAATACAAAACTTACTATGAAAATTTACAAACTTTCTACGCTCAATGACTGCAATTGTCACACCAAAAAATTAAACCTTACAATCTCCTCCTTGACAATTGTGTGGCAAAAACCAAATAAAATACAATGACACAACCCCAAGCTGAAATCCAAGCATTCGGCTCCCCCTTAATACATGACATAGACAATTCATTCTCCCCTTTGACTATTGATGTATTTTTAAATTTCTAAAACATATCATATTCTCAAAACAATTCATTAGTACCAAAGACCTGCAAGACATATGTTAGAAAACTAATAATAGAAACCAAAGATAATTCATACAAACCAAAAATAATCCAAGATAAGAAGAAGAGATAGAATTCAAAAAAAAATTCATTCATGTCAAAATTCTCAAAATTCCATTTTTGTCTCACCCTTTTTTGTCATGCAATGTTTAATTCATTGGGAAAAAAAAATGAACAATAACACTAAAAAATAACACAAAAAATCAATCACCAAAAACATTGAGACACGATTTGAGACAAACCCAAACAACCCTATCACTCAACATACTCAAAACAAACCCCAGCAACTAGTCTCTGGAGGGACACGGTTTGAGACGCCACCACCAATAATATAATTTTATATCTTTATTAAATATTATATGGATACTTAAGTTTATTTTGATTAATTATTTTTATTTTTATAAATTATTTTTACAAATTTATTTTATAAATTTAAATTTAAATTTAAATTATTTATATGTCAAATTATATTTTTATACTTTTAGATACTAATAATTACTAATTCATCCATAATTGAACTCAATTCAACTCAATACAAATAGCTAATACCAAGAAATGTGTCCACATGCGCCAATCAGAAGGCTCAACCAAATGAGGTGGGTGGTCAAATGAGAAATAACGCTAAACTTCGATTGCTCCGTTTTCGATCTAATATCGCCTAGTAAGAAAAATTCAAGCCTATTAATGCGCAATTGAAGCGTGTCATGATTTGTAAAGGTAACTGATGACACTAGATTTAGGCTTGACACATGGTCAAATATATATAAGGTGCGTTTGGCATCTACAAAAAATAAAAAAAAAAAATTCTAAAAATTTTATCACATCAACTTTTTTATTTCACTGCACGCAGTACGAATTCACAATTTTTCTCACTTTATCTAATTTTTTTTATTTTTTCTCACTTTTTATCACTCTAAACACTACCATATATTAAAATGATATTCACAATATGTTTTGAGCCCAAAATCACATCAGATTAGATGGATATGTAATTTTTATTGGAAAAGTACGATCGTAATTAAGTTCTGGTTATATAGGGGTTGTTTGGAGTTTTAAAAAAATTTAAAAAATTCTAAAAACTTTCATAAGCTTCAACTTTTTAAACTCTAAAAAATTTGAACTTTTTTAAATAATTTGTTCAAATCCGTTAGAATAAATTATTATAGTGCGTTTTAACAAATTTAGTAGATTTTTCAAAAAGTTAGACTGATATTTGTACCAAAAAATTTCATAAAACTTCAAAAGTTTTAATATTCTCTACTAAAATTTTGACACGTATCACTTTATATAATTGAGAGATTCAACAACTAAAAGAAAAATCGATTCTTTGGGATCCTTCATTTCTTTAAATTTTTAACAACGTGATATTAAGTCCAATATAAACATTCAATCATTTTCTAAAACAAATTTTTACGCTCTACATTTTAAAAAATTTCACTTCTATTAACTTTTGGAGTTTAGACTGTTTGATTTTACCAAAAATTACTAAATTTACCACCAAATTTTATCAATTTATATTTTTTCTAATTAAATTTTAACATATATTACTTTTAGATCAATTTATTATACTTTTATTATATTTTTTTGCCATTCAAATATTTTTTACACTCCAAACGGCCTCACAGGTAAAAAATAATTGAAACAGTCCATTTTGATTCGTAGAAAGGACATAATAGAAAAGTATTTTCCACGATATCAAATCTCACTAATACTTTGTGACCGACCGCATGCGCATTAAAAATATCCTAAATTGCCACTTATGGAAAAAAAAAAAAAAAAGGAGATAAGTGGGTTAATATAGGATTACAATCAAATCCGGAAATCAACAATTTCTACTTTCTATGAGTATAAATGCCTAAGATGAAGGAAATCCAAGTGACGCGAAGAGGACACGTAATATATTTTTACGCCACGCAGTGACTTTTGCACCGTTTAGTATTAAAAAAAATAAAAAAAATTCTAAAATTTTTTAATATATTCACTTTTTTATTTTTTTTTATTTTATCTTATTTTTTTATTTTTTATCACTTTAAACACACACTTAATTTGTGTTCAAAATAATTAACAAGTACAATTTCACAATAGCTGCTGCTGCTGCTTCTCTCTCTCTCTCTCTTTTTGTAATCTTTAGCTTAAGAATGCGGAGCATTGACGAAGATATATAATGATTAGCCCCTGCGTCCAAGGCAGGAACCATACTTTTAACTCCCGAACGGCATTGATCTAAGGAAATCACATCATTAGCCGTTTATATGAAGCTTCGAAGCATAACTTGATTTGACCCCCATAGTTTAAATAACACCCGTTACATCCCTTTCAATACACATCTATCTTCCTTGATCACGAGTTTCAGTGACTCGATGCTCTATTCTATTTTATTTTATTTTATTTTTTCTTTACATCCCTTTCAATACACCCGTTACGTGAAAAACCCGAAAACGAAAAGTGATTTTTAGACTTATCTCTAAATAATAAATTATTTAAAAATCAGTAAATATCTCACTCCACTTATCCAGGTAAGCTACGAAATTATGGAGAAATTCAATGAAATAAGTTATTTGGTGTGCTAAAAAATAAAAAATTTTAAAATTTTTTAATTTATTTTTTAAGTTTTTCGAACTTTTTTCATGTCAAAAAACTGCAATTTTTTTTTAACTTTACCAATTCTCTCTAATTTTCTCTAATTGTTTTCAAATTTCTCTAAAAATTTTAATTTCTTCTAAAATACATAACACTTGACCATGTAAAATTTGACACACTAAACACAGCGAACTCACGTCCTTTTGGAAATGACTAACAAGCTGACCAACTAGGCTAGAGCAGCCGGTCATTTGGACTTGACTAGGCATAAAGCAGAAAGTTACGACTTCAAAACAGGTTATAAGAAGCGCAGATTAACTCCTCACATGATCCGATTTTCAAGCATTCTAAGCCGTCATGGGGCCAAGACAACAGAGAAAAAATTGTCATGCCCAATCAAAGCCAATGAAGGGTACAAGCTTTCACGTCTAACATTTTCATTAACCATGTGTTCTGACACAAATTGAAAAAACTATACATTACCATTAGACTTTGCATTCCACCAAAACAATGGAGAGAGAGAGAGAGAGAGAGAGAGATAGAATATTTACCAATCAAGAAAAGAGAAAGAGACTATCTAAAAGCCAATGAACCAAATATTCAGATACAAAAGTTGAAAAACTTGATGTTATCAATAGTCTATTAGACTATGCATTCCATTTCTTTGACACAATGAGCTGTTGGTATAAAAGTAGCTGGCGACACTTGGTATGGTGCCGAGCAAAATAGAAATGTACTCGGCACCCTCCAGACAATCAAAGGATGATTGTACGTGGGTCCAACCATCTCGTGAAATAAAGTTAGCACGATTTTAATTATAAAGACGAAATAGTAATAAATGAACTGAATTTATCATTTAAAAGTTAACTTAATTAATTCGTTTTTCTACAAATGACAGTGACACTTGAGACATTTTGAAAGTGACATTTTGTCTATTCAAACGCCTTCTTTACCACGCGAATTAAATGCATGATGGAGAGTATTAGATGTTGAATCCAAGGCATTTAAAGAAAAATAGACTACAATGGACTTTAACACATACTTATACCAAATGATTACAATTCTATTTTTTACATATTAATTTATTCACTCTACCTTATTATAAATATAACACTTAACTCCAAAATTTAGATATACTTTCTACTGCCGACGTAGCATTCAAAATTTAACTTCCCACTATACAATTTTCTTGAGCCATTTTCTAATTTTATCATTGGAGGGTTTTTTTATCGAAAACCCTCTCTTTGGCGATAACATTTGTTTCTTTTAGGCTCGGCAAGTTCACATGTGGATTCTCAGTTGACATGGATGGCAATTCTGACAGTGATTTTATATTACCGAATAACTTTCTTCCAATCAAATTTTATCATATATTACCTTACATTAAATTTTTGTACTTTTATTAGACTTTTTGGTCAAACTTTTATCAACTAAACATTTTGTAGCATATGTGTGTGCAGGTCACATTGGGTGGCCAAGGCAAAAGGCTTTCACGTGACTAACACAGGTAGCGTTTGGAGTGGCAAAAACTAAAAAGAAAAATATAGTTTGTGATAACTTTTGACGTTTATCGTTTCTAACCCAAATTACATTTTTTAGATATGAATAATGTAACTTTTGGACTTTTGCGGTAAAATGTTGAATAGTGTAACCATGGGAACGATTTTTTAGGTTTGTTCTCATGAATTTATGTCAGAATTTTTTTTAAAGTTGTTAAAATTTTGGACTTTTGCGCAAAAAAATTGGAGAGAAAAACCATGAGAACCGTTTTTTAAGTCGGTTCCTAAGGATTTATGTCAGAATTTTTCTGAAAATTGTTGAACTTTTTAACTTTTGAGTGAAAAAAGTTGGAAAAAGAAACCGTGGAAATGATTTTTTCAATCCCTTTTCATAAATTGATGTCAGATTTATTAAAATGTGTTGAAAAATTATTAGTGTTTGTGAAAAAATTATTGGAATTTGTAAAAAAAAATAAATATTGAAATTTATAAAAATTTATTGGAATATTTAGATATATATAAAAATTTCACAAAGTACGAAGTGACTACAATATGTTTGAGGGTTTTGAAAATTTTTGAAAGTTTTTAGATATTTTAATTAATTTTTAAAACTAAACGGTGCCATAACTTATTTTATTTTTTCCTTCTACCAATCTCCATCACCATATCTATATAATAAAACACATCCCATTTAAAAAACATCCCTCTCACATGTTATAATCAATGGTTGAGATTGAATTTCATAAAACAAATATTAAGATTGAATGGTTGAGATCTTTTAGTAACGAAGCTTCCTTTGCCAGCTCCCGCTTCCCCCTTCCCCTATTCCTCCTCTGCTGCTTACCTAAAAAGCACCACGTTCACTCTCCCACCTCTGTTCTCTCTCTTCCTGACGACAGTCACCAGTTAAGATTTGTTTGAAGAATATCACTTCCATCTTCTCTGTCACGAGGATCAAATGGCTGAGTTGGAGGCGGCTGGTTCTAGGTATGTGCTGGGGCTATTGCCGGAAGATGTGTTGATGGAGATTCTGTTGAGACTTCCGGTGAAATCGTTGCTCCGATTCAAGTTAGTCTCCAAGAAGTGGTTCTCTTTGTTTAATGGCTGAGATTGCAGAGGTGCAGGAGCTGGGGGCTAAAGTCCTCCATTATGGCTCGTAATCCTTCTCTCTTACACACACATTCCCAAATCCTTTGCCACAGATGATTTCACAAAGCTCTTCCTAAGCACAGTGGTTTAGGTATGCATTACTCTTTTTGATTCATTTATTTTCTTAATCAAAGATTAGGTTTCATATAATCAATTCTCTCTTTCTCTCTCTCTCCCCCCTCTCTCTCTGGTCACAGACTAAATCGAAGACTTTTCAAGAATTAAAATGAAGCAGTTGAAGTGAATTCCAGAAGCAACGTAGCATAAGAATAGCTCAGATCCAGTACTCTGAGAAGTACTTGGACAACACCCATGAGCACAGGTGCTCAATTTCGAGCACTTTTCATTTTCTATGGATTTTGATTTTGTTCTCTCAGTAAATGCATTTTGCTATTTTAGATCTTGATCCATTTTTGATTTGATGAACTGCAGGCATGTGGTTTTCTCCCTTGAAGTGGCCAAACTACTTCCTAAGATTCAGCTTCTATCTGAAGTGAGTTCTTCATATTTTGATTAAGGTCTCACAAAAAATGATGTGTAGTGGAATATGAAGTTATTATTATTATTTTTTTTTGATGTGGTATTATCTGGTGTAAAGTAAAATAAATAAAATTACTTGGTTCGGTAGCATTTGTCATTTTTTTTTTTTCTTAAACCAAATCATAGGGTTTGATTTTTGTTTTTCTTTTCTGTGATAATTTGGTCAGTTTCTCTTAAATGAAGTCATATGGTTTGTTGATCTCTTAAAATATGCTGCTATGATATGTCTTCTGATCTTATAAAAATTTAATTTTTGGTTTTATGTTCAGTTGATTTATCTATGATCAAACAGACCAAGGTTTTTCCTTCTATTAAAAAACTTACTTGTATTGTTGGATGAATACAAATTTGATGCCATATTATATGTCTAATTTTTGTGCATTAGAAGGAATGGTGTGCAATTGGAGTACAGCAGAGCAGAGGATGGGTCCACAACACAATCCATCGACCAGAGCCATACATCATGCTCTTTTGGAGGCCCCTGAATTATCAGTAGTAGTAGAAGAATCAGGCTCAGTAGAACATTATTGCCAAGTGAAGTGTCGTTCTCATTCCTTTTGTAATCCTTATTGAAAATACTATCTTCATTTTTGCTAGAAATGACTTCAGTATATATGTGACGCTTAGGACTTGAAGTTTGGATTCCTTTTGGAACCTTTTTTCTTTTTTCTTTTGGGGGAGAGGGAGGAGGATACTGCAATTTATAATTTTCTTAACTTTAGAGAATTAACTCTAGTGTCACTGGTAACTTGGTGTAGTAGAGTACTCAATCTTATTTTAAAACTCAGTAACATTTGTTTTGGCAATGCTTACATTGTGAATGGTTTGCTTTTGATATACTGTGTTTTCTGTGATTATGTCAGTAAAGTTTTATTGATAAAGTTCTTTTTTTTTTAATTACGAAAAAAGAAAGTTCATTAGGACTATTATCTGCTAATTTGTTTCATGAATTATAAATTATTTTTTCCTTGAACAGAAAATTATTGTGTGTAGAAAATAATTTTTGGAATTAGCCAATGGCCCAAAACTTACAATACACTTTGCATGTCTGTTGTGTTGAAGTTTTTATGTTACATGTTAAGAATCACTGTTGTTAATATATATACACTATTTAATTTTTAATGTTTTTTTCTTTATGACCTTTGTAAGTGGGTTGCTGTTGACAGTAAAAGATACATTTTTGTAGAATATTTGTGAGTAGAATCTAAGGATCTTTTAAATCTTTAACTTGACTTGGAAGCTTGGTACATGCTCAACTATAAACCAATCACTAGATTTTTATATAGGTTGCAGATGTTTTGAAGAGTGGCTAATATGACAAATATTAATTGAGGCTTAGATTTTGCTTGGACAGCAATTACACTGGTTAATTATGTGAATAGTTAGATTTTAATTTTTCTCCAAAAATAAGTTGTCTTCTCTTTAGAATTTTAATATATATAGGTGTCTTTGTTTTATTTTATTAGTTGTTATATCACATTCTCATAGATTCACAATGAAGTGATTCGATTATTGTAACCAATATTTGCTCGGATTATTGGCTTTTTAAGTTACTTTATTTTTTTGTTATTATATTTTTTTTATTTTTTCCTTTTTCCAATATTGTAACCAATAATGGTTTGGCCTAACTCACAGATTCACAATGAAGTGGTTCCATTATTCTAAACAATATTTGTACGGATTATTGGCTTTTTAAATTGCTTTATTTTTTCGTTTTATTATAATTTTCATTTTATTTTTTCATTTTATTATAATCTTTTTTTTTTCTTTTCTTATTGTTGTAACCAATAAAGATTTGGCCTGACTCTAGCTGTTCATATGCCTAATCTAAGCATAATTTTCTTGGCTGTGCAATCTATTTATTCTTGCATGATTTTTTTGTCGTAAATGTCTGTTAGTTTGCATGAAGGTTGTAATCAACAGGTATGTATATATTATAACAAACTTTGCAAGATCTATGCAATAAAGTAGGATAATTTTTTAAAATATTTCCTTTACAAATTAAGATTCAATGGTTAATTTTTTTTTTCATTCAATAGTTGAGATTATTTATATTTTTAACTCTCACTCAATTTTTATTTTAGCGGATCCTACTATCATCTATCTCACAAAATAGTTTGGGCATTTTAAATTTTACCATATTTCAAGAGTGGAGATCATATGTAAATCAAAATTACCAATTTAAATTTCGCTTAATTATGGTTTCTAAAAAGTTTAGAGGTCATTTGGTTTATTTTTCTCTTTTCTCTTTTCTATTTTTGTTTTTTATTTTCTGTTTTGAGCTCATTTTTCATTTTGTACCTTTGAAAATAAGAAAAACAGCTCAAAATTCATTTGATTACTTGTGTTTTCAAAATTTATTTTCGAAAACTAAAAATGTGTTTACACATGAAATGAAAAATGATAAAAAGTTACTTTGAGAGTTTTTAACAAAAAACAAAGAAAATCTCAAAACAAGAAAAACATAGTATTTTTTGTTACATCGTTTTGAGTTTTTAACACATAAAATGAAAACAGAAAATAGAAAACAAAAAAGTAAACCAAATGTCACCTTAATCTTTTGAATTAAAGTACCATGATTTATGTCTTTTCTATGCTTATCAAGTTGCATCATGAATAGCACTATCAAGTTGTATCATGTTTTTGACACTACACGTTACTGTATTATTGCCTCCAAATGTTCTCCTTTGGGTCCAGTTAATTTATAAATATGGGAAGTTGGACCACTTGCATTTTGAAATAAAGAATGGTTTAGTCCACCAAACTGATCATATATTTTTTTTTCAATTATCTGTACAAGTTAGAAGTGATAAAAATGAGGCATCTAGGAACATCCTGCTCTGGTACGTCATTTAATAAACTTTACAACTTTGCATTTTGAAACTTCTTGAGTCTTCAACTTCATTTTATCTGCATCTTTTTATTGCCTATGTATGTTGAAGACATGCAATTGAAATAATTGGTTGAAGTGATTAAAAGTACACACTTTCTATAGCATTAGAAATTATTGGCAAGAGGGATTGGCAATCTTGATGTTCATTCATCTATTTGGAGTTGGTCGATTTGGATGAGAGATCCTTCCGTGGCATGACATAAAATCTTATTCCCACTTACAAGTTGATCTCTCTCTCTCTCCCTCCTTCTCCTACCCTCCCTCTCCCCCCGCTCTTATGCTTCTAGTTGCTTTGTGTATAATGAAAATTGCTACTTTGAGTAATTTACAGTTATTTCATCTATATTACAATATAGCTCATGAAATTCAAAATATGTAATCAGATCAATGGCTGAGATTATGTTTTAATTTATCAACGGCTGATATTCTTTTAACTCTTAAACTTTCTGCCTAATCTTTATATCTAGAGCTTTAAAGGACGAGAGCACGAAGCAGCAGCAGGCGAATGAAAACACCAATAGGTGAATGAAGCACCACTAGAGTCAGAGTTGCATTGGAGTTGGAGTCGAAGTCGCGTTATTTCTTTTTCTTTGCTTCCTCTCAAGACTCTCTAATGAAGCAAGCTTAGCTTGCCCTCTTTTCTTATTCTCAGGTACTTTTGTAAGTTTTTCTAAATCAAGTTCATCGCATGTTCTATTTATATTTATTTGAGAATGAAATTTGGGTTTTCCCCCTTAAATTTAGGTTTTTTGGATTTGGGAGTTTTTTCTGAATTTGGATCTTCTTTTGAGTGAAATTTGTGATTAAATGTATATTTGTGAGCGTGAAATTTGTGCCTTTACTTATTTGATCCTCTCTTCATGTTTTTTTTTTTCATCTCTTATTTGATTTTGTCGGGTATGACCAAATTAAATACCTTAATGTGGGTTGAGATGAATTTTATGGGTGGACTTCAGCATTGGGGTTTTCTTATTTTGTGCATAGTCAAAGTAAGGGCTACCAGTTTCTATGAATGGATAGCTTGCCAACTTATTGTTATTAGATTTTACTTATTTATTTATTTATTTATTTTATGTTTTATTACTGGTTGATAGGATTGGGGCATGGTTCATGCATTGTCTATCTTTTAGCCAACTCTTAGAATGGGGTTGGAATGTTCACTTCTAAGTTTATAAAATGATCTCAATAATAAAATTCTTTGCTTATCCAAAAAAAAAAAAAATAATAGCTTGAATTGAATGCTCTGCATTTGATGAGTAGTGTTGGATAATCACAACTTTATAGTTGTGTATTTATTTATCTTTTTATTAGGTATTTTTAACATTTATATTTAATTGCTGGAAAATATAGGAAAACTGAGAAGTAGAAAACCGAAGGATTAGAAGCCTAAAGCTAGCGAAAACAAGCCTGTTATGACTGAGTAATAGCTATGTAGGCAATCTTTGGAATGGGTCGGATCTCTCATTTGCTATAATGAACTATGCTAAGGATCTATTTACCTTCCTATTTACTGTTTAGAAATAGAGGTTTTGACTTTGTAATGGACAAATCTTTCAGAAGCACAATGCTTTAGGGAGTTGATCATTTCATGAAGAGTTGAGAAGTTATGCTTGATAGCTATTGGAAATGCTTGAACCTTATCTACCTACAAACACATAAAAGAAAACCATTTTAGATATGATTTTTAATTTGCTCTTTTTTTTTCTTTTTTTTTTTAGAAATCAAAGCCGAACATTTTAGGTAATTACAGAGGTTTTACCATTTCATTTGTTGGAAAATTTGCTCTCTTGATGGCTAAGATAAAAGGTTACAAATTTTTAGGTAATTACAAAAAGAGACAAATAAATAGGGAGAGTCAAATGAATACATTTTTTTATACCAGAGAGGCAAAATGAATATGCTACCACAATTTCTATATTTCCTGGTTAGAAATACCAATATAAATACCAAGTTGTTAGTGTTTTGCTTAATCTTATGTATTAGTTTTTTTCCTTTGACAGTTATATTTGGAGGACTCAGATGATAATGAGGGGATTAGTAGAATTCAGGAGATGTCAAATTGTTGCTATGTTGATGGGTGAGTGGCCGCTGTTGATTAAGCCTCAGGATATTAAAGAACCCAGATAGACCAAGAAACTTAAACTTCCTTTGTTATAACTAAATAAGCCAGAAATACCCATTAATCAAAGTAACTAATAACAACCCCTATGATCATGGTTTGGTGAGTTTGTTTTCATTGCTTTGAGATTGCTTCCTTTTCATGCCTACCTCATCCGGATACTACCATTCTTTTTGGCTTATTTTTTGCCTCCTTACAAAGCTATATACTATAATTATATATCATAAGTGTTTAATTACTATGGGGTTGGTGGTGTGCCAAATTACTTAAAATAAATACAAATTCTCAATGCAACACATTAATACAATATTTGCTTGAACACTAAGTTGTCACATTGGTACAAAAAGTTGATGCTCTTCTTGATCAAATATTGAGACTTGATGCAACCTATTTGAGGCCTTCATATCTGAGAATCAACAAATTTAACTCCGTATTATTTCTAGATGCTTAGCTACTAAACTTTATGACTCATGGAGTGATAATTTTAGCGACAGCCCCTTTAGTTCATCTAAATCATCACCATTTTTTAGCTTAAATCTTTGTTGATTTCTGTAATTACCATAATCACCATTTGTTTGTGTTAAATTGACAGTACTAATTAAATCTTTCGCTGGCTACCAATGTGAAGTTTGTTGTGTTTCCTTTTTTTTTTTCTTCTAATGTTCTTGACATTTTGTTTCTGGGTGAGTTCTAATGTTGAGATACTGATAAAGGATCTGTAATGGTCTAATGTATTTCAAATATGCAAGACTAAGCTTGGGGCAGATGGTTTTGGTGGGCAATCTTGGTGGATTATTTTTGTGCTGTATAATCACTTATGGGCTCCATATTATTTGAGATGGCTAGTGAAAATGAGAAAACAATGCCCAAAAAGGTAAGTTTCTTTCTAATATTTTCATCTTAGAATGTAAGACCTACTTTTTGTGATTTTTGCCATTTAAGTATACTCCCTAATGATATGAAGTTATGGTTGATTTGAATATGGATGTTTCTAGCCATCTACAAAATATGGGCAACTTTCAGTTGAACTACCAGAGCATGTCATGGTTATTGTGCATAATAACTTTGGAGGGGGAAAATGAAATGAAACACTGAGAATCTTTTTTTTTTTTTTTTTTTTTAGGAGGGGTAGAGGTGTTTATATAGTAGAATTGATAACAACATTTCATTATCAAATACTTGGTTGGTAGGGACAATATGATTGAAGTTGTTGCATTCATTGAATTGAAATATGTCGGCACTATATGTTAGTGAGAGGAACAAAAGAAGAAAGTGGACCTTTTATTGTGCCAATCGATAGCCTACCAATTCAATATAGCCACTGTGATTAATTGGCATACCAATTTCTTAATGTGTTATATTAATAACTGAGTTTAGTGGAATACAATGACTATAAGTGCAATAACAACTTTGTGTTGTACCCGTTTTTATTAGTAATTGAAAACTATTTTTTTCAAGCAATCTAACAATGTTGTATTACCTATACATTTGTTTTTGTTCGTTGTGATGTTTGTCTTTGAGATAATTATTTACAAGCCATTTGTAGTTAGTGAAGTGAAAATTTTTAGATTGAATTAATCTTGCTAGGTTATAGTTGTGTTTGTGTTTATTAGACATTCAATACTCTAACTTAGTTACGATTTAACTTAAAAATTCTAACAAAATCCAATATGGGATACATGTTTGGTTTATTTGAATTTTTTTAATATCTCAATATCTCTGAATCATTCTGCATATTTTCTTTATTTTTTCTTTTTATACTTAAAATAAAAGAAATTTGTTTACGTAATAATGTCCCCTAAATGTACCTATTTGTTCAAGTTTTTTTTTCTCTTTCCTCTTTTTCATTATTTTTTACACTAAATTTCTCACTTTTTTTTTTCACATCAATACTTAATTTTTTCCTTATTTTAACAACAATCAATAGTGAAGTTCAGATAACTTAATTTGTTTAAACTTTCGATTTTTTCTTTTTATCAAAATGATATAATACAATTTTATACTTTAATTTATTTTAATTAATAATTTTTATTTTCATGAATTATTTTTATATTTTTTTTATATAAATTATTTACACGTTAAATTATATTTATATCTTTGAACACGAAATTGTTAGTATATTAACGCAGCAAATCAGCTCAATCTGTTGAAGGCACAGAGACGGCTGAGATTAATTTACCGACACAGAGCTGGGGGTAGAGAGAGAGAGAGAGAGAGAGGGGCATAAGTATGGTACGTACTATGATGTAGACATTTCAATGGGGAGGGGGGTCTCCCCCTTTGGCAGCTCTGGCGGCCTGGACGTATCGAAAGATGTTGCACACGTCATATGAGAGAGAGAGAGAGAGGCATAAGTATGGTACGTACTATGATGTAGACATTTCAATGGGGAAGGGGTCTCCCCCTTTGCAGCTCTGGCGGTCTGGACGTACCGAAAGATGGGTGCACACGTCTCATATATATATATATGTATGATCTGTCACCATATATATATGTTAGAAATTACTAGCGCCTAACCGCCCAGAACGTAATTTTACCGATAAAAAATTTAAATATAGATTTGTAAAGCAAACTCCCACGATAAAATTATAAAAATAACTTATAAAAATAAAAATTAATAATAAAAAAATAATAATAATGTAATTATAATTTAGATACATTTTTATTAAAACTAAATTACAAAAATTTCTGAAAGATAAAAACTATTAAATAAAAAAATGAAATGTAAATAAATTTAAGGAGATTAATATTTAAAAACAGTGAAAGAGATAAATTTAATAGAGAAAATTTAGATGTTGTTTTATTTGTCAAAAAAAATTAAAAATTGTCATAAAAATAATATATGACAAAATTTGATCGTAAAAAATTAAATAAATTATTCAAATTAAAAAATATTAAACTTTTCATAGTTCAAAAATCAATATCTATTATCAGAGTTGATGCGTGCAAAAAAACTAAAGATAAAATGCATTTACCATCTCTTAAATTAAATTTTTTTATACTTTTTTAACTTTCAATGTTTGAATGGTAAAAAAGTATAATAAAAGTATAAAAAGTTAATATAATAATGATACGTGACGAAATTTAATTAAAAAATATAAAAATTAATAAAGATTAATGAATTTTAGGTTGTGTTTGGTTTACAATCAAATATCAAAAAATTCTATAAATCTCTGTTAACTTTATATCACATCAATTTTTTTCTTTTACTGCACGCATTACGAAATCTCAATTTATCTTAATTTATCTCACTTTATCTTGTTCCAAACACACCCTCAGTAAACTAAAAACTCTCAAATACTTTTGTGCATGTTCGGTTACTCATTTTTTGAAGCTCTGTTTAGTTTATTGTAAGTTTATGAAAATTTTTGAAAATTTTGTAAAATTAATTTTTAAAAATTATTTACTTTTTATCTCATTATACGAATTACAAATTCACAATTTACCTCACTTCACTTTAGTTTTTACCACTTTAAACATAACCTTAGGCCCATTTAAAGTAAGAAAAAACAAGATAAATTAAGATATATGTGATTTGGGGTTAATTTTGTCACATTTCTTTCCTGAAAAGTAACAAATCGTGGGAATAATTTTTTAAATTTGTTCCCATAAATTCAAAAATATTTACAAAAAATAGCGATAATGGTACTCGTTTGAAAACTTTCGACACGAATAATATAATTGTATAAAATATGTATACATTCGGTTAACTTACTTTCAGATTTTTTTATTTTTTCAGTAAAATATTAAAATTTGTTGAAATTAGTGGTGGTTGAAAAATAAAAAATAAAGGAGTTGTTAGAGGTTTCTAAGATTTTTTTGAGATTTTTTTTTTTTATGCCAAACCGACACTTATAGTCTGGTCTGGGGACCACGACCGTACCGAAGAATATGGTCCCTAATCTCCGACCGACATGACACGTTCCGACCGCCAGAGCGGACAAAGGGGTAGACCCCCTCCCCATCGAAATGTGTACATCATAGTACATACCATACTTACGCCTTTAACTCTGTCTCTCTCCCTGTCTCTCTCTCTCTCTCCCTCCCCCCCTCAACTCTGTGCCCGTATCCAGGCTTAGTTTGGGAAATAAAAAAAATAATTTTCTAAGTTAGTAGTTAACTTAAAAAAAATCACTTTTTGTGTTAAAAAAGAAAAAAATTATTTTTTTAATAGTTAATTTTTTAATTTTTGTTAATTTGATATTTTTACTCTTTAAAATTAAAAAAAAAATTAAAATATAACAAAATAAATTTAACCATTTTACAAATAAATAAATAAGTAAGTAAGTCAATAAATTAAGATTCTCAAATGAAGCTTTAATCTCGACAGCCTCAACACCTATAAAGAGTGTTTAGTTGGCTAAAATTAATTAAAATTTATTTATTTTTATTAATTTTTATATTTTTTAATTAAATTTTATCACATATTACATTTATAATAAATAGTTATTCTTTTACTGTATTTTTTAGTTAAATTTTTATAACTAAACACCCCTAATTTCAGCCGTTGATGGCAGATCCTGTTTTCAGCGGACTGCGCTGATTTCTTATGCTGATATGCATACACACAACGCACTTGTGGCAAACACAATGATGATAAGGTATAAACCTTTCGCCCGAAAAGGGTAGTCGAGTTGGTTCGAATGACGGGTTGAAGGACCTGAGATCAATAAGTCCCAAGTTCGACTCTTCTTGGGGACAGTTCTTCCTCTAATTGTGGAGGGCCATTTAATAGCCTTCTCGGCTAATCCGGTCAGCCAGAGCTTGCCTAGGCTGGTTTACCTCCTCGTGGTTCTTTGCCGACTAGGGACACGGGACAGGTTTCACCCAGTGCGTACTCATAAATAGCGACTGCGGCTTCTCCCCGACCCAGAAGATACAAACCTTTTAGTGACTTGACAATTTTTTTAAATAATAATATATATTAAAAATATAAATTAAAATAATATATATCTAAAATTTTAAATTTTGAATTATTACACGAACGTGGCTGACATAATTTAATTTATTTTATTTTTTAACCAATCACCATAGTTATTAAAAAATATATAATAATATAAATAATTAATTTAATATTTGTATATTTTTATCCGTTAAATTTATTTAATGGTCAAAATTATTTTTTCCTCCCTATTTTGATTATTTTTTCAATCAATTAATATGAAAACATAATACCTCACTCTTTTCATACATTTTCTTACATATATTTTTTAATGCTTTTTATATATATAAATTTTTAAATTAATATTTTAAAAAATGTGATAATATTTATAATAAATAATAAAATTATACACATTTATTAAATAATGTATAAATATCTATTAGATAAAATCAACTACATTTTTTTATTTAAAAAAATATATTTAAATTTATTTTTTTAAATTATTATAAAAATAAATATTTAAATTAAATTTTTAATTTTAATGTGCTTAAACTTAAATTTTAAATATATACACTTTTATATTCTTTATGTCATTTTTTATATAATAAGGACCTTAAATTTTTGAATTTGAGATTTTTTAACCATTAGATTTATTCAATAGTCAGGATTTTTTTTTCTTTTTCTTTCTACTTTGATTGCCTTGTCGATTATTTCATATGAAAATATACTCTCTCATTCTTCCTATATTTTTTAATACTTTTTATATAAAAGATTTTAAATTAATATTAAAAAAATGTGATAATATTTGTGATAAATAATAAAATTTTATATATTTATTAAATACTATATGAATATCTTACTCTTTTTTGATTAGTAATTTTTATTTTTATAAGTTATTTTTATATTTTTTTATGTACATTTGTTTTATAAATTTAAATTTAAACTATTTGTACGTAAAATTATATTTTCATTCTTTTAGTTACGGGTAACTGTTAATATATATATACACACACACACACACGAAGCACTTATGGCCAACACAATGGTGAATAAGTTACAAACCTTTAGGTGATTTACAATTTATTTTAAATAATATATGTTAAAATAATATAAATTGAATTATATGTTAAATTCATATGATTTACAAATTTGACCAATGGTAACTAATAGAGATTAAATTGTAGGAATTATTTTAGCATATTCCAAATAAATGATACTACAATCTTTAAAAATAAGGTTAATAAATATATGAATAGTTATAATTTATTTATATATTACTATATTAAATTGATATAATTAATATTACAAATAGATGTAGTAATAAATGTTTATAAAATTTTAATATATATATATATATATATATATATATATATACACATCATTTAAACTAAATAAGCGTCAAAATTCAAAAATAAAATTTTCTTAATTTTCTTAATTGAGTCATAAGAAAATATTTTTTAATGGATACCATTTTATATCGACAGAATTAAGAATTTTGTTAGCATATGTCTAACTTACATGGACGAATTTTTTTACTATTAGTAAATGTTATGCTAATAGTAATAATATTAATATTCTATTAGCGTATGTTATAACTTATAGAGATGTTACAATTCGTTGTTAATATATAGTGTATTCTATACCAGCACAAAATTTAAATTATATTGGTGTAAAATCTATTTACAGTAATGTTTTTGTTAAAAGTTATGCCAACAGTAATAGATTAATCATACCGTTTGTATATGATACAACATATAGAGACAAATAAATTTTATCTGTTACTGTAAATCATGCTAATAGTGAAAACTAATATTTTTTTATAACTATAGACATATTTTATAATGATGATTTTTTCATCGTTAATAAAAGTAAGATAAAGTGATGAATTTTTTTTTGGCCACAAAAAATTATCTGTCACTATATGTTATTTTTCTTATATTTTCAAATAAGTTATATCTTCCTTATACTAATAAATAAAGTTTATGATATAGCTAAAGGGCCAATAAAAAATTCAAAATAACTAGTTATAGCTGGTATGACAAAGCTCAATGAAATCTATTCTTTTTATACATATATTTATAAAGACACTTAGCTAATTTAATTTTTATTTTTGAAAGACAGAAGGATAAACAAAATACGAATTGAAAGAATAAATTTAATTAAAAGTTTTAGATTGAAATTTTAATTTAATTATTTTTAGCTTCTCAAATCTCAATTTCTTATTTTTTTTTTCACAAATCAAATATGATGAATGATTTTAAATCTTATTTTTATTAACACATTCTGAATGCTGGTATGGCCTCGTTTGGAGTAAGAAAAAATAAGATAAATTGAGATAAAATGTGGTTTTGGTTTGATTTTGGCACTTTTTTTTTCTGAAAAGTAGCAAACTGTGGGAACGGTTTTCCAAATCCGTTCCCACAGATTCAAAAAATTCACAAAAAATAGCGACAATGATACTCGTTTAAAAATTTTTAACACGAAGAATATGATTGTATAAAAAATTTACATATTCGGTTAACTTACTTTCAGTTTTTTTTTTTTATTTTTTTAGTGAAATATTAAAATTTTTTGAAATTAGTAATGGCGGGAAAATTAGAGGTAGAAGGGTTGTTGGAGATTTATAGAGATTTATAGAGGATTATAGTATGCCAAACGGGCCATTATGGTATATTTGGATGGCCAAAAAAATTTGATGTAAAAGTGATATGTAATAACACTAGCAATTGTCCGTGCCTGAAAATATAGAAATATAATTTGGCGTGTCAATAACTCAAATTTAAATTTATAAAATAAACTTACTTAAAAAGATGTAAAAATCAGCTATAAAAATAAAAATCATTAATTAAAAGAGATTAAGGTATAAAATTTTATTATTTATTACAAATATTATCACTTTTTTAAAAATATTAATTTAAATTTTTTTATATAAAATACATTCAAAAAATATAAAAAGAGTAAGAGAAAAACAAAAATAATTCTGTCCATTTAACAAATTCAACAATTGAAAATATCTTAAATTCAAAATTTTAAATTTCGTTGTTATATAAATAACACATAGTGTAAAAATGTATATATTTAAAATTTAAGTTTTAAGAAAATTAAAATTGAAATTTTAATTAAATGTTTATTTTTTAATAAAATTTTTAAAAATTTAAAATTTAAATATATTTTTTAAATAAAAAAATTTACTTGAGTTTGTCTAATAGATATCTATATATTATTTAACAATAATAGATAATATAAGTAAAATATAATTTGTATAATTTTATAAAATATAATACATATGTGCCCTATTTGGCACACTAAAATCAATCAAAACTCGCAAACTTTAACTAATTATTTGTACTTTAGTCCAATCAAAATTTGTCATATATCATCTTAACATCAAATCTTTATATTTTTATTGTGTTTTTTGCCTAACTTTTTTTTTCAACCAAACAGGCCCATAATATATGTATGTATAATTTTATAAAATATAATATATATATATATATATATATTTATCTGAATTTAAAATTTATAATATAGATATATAATAAGTGATGATGTGGTGAAATTTTAGTAGTGACTAGCACAAATATCAAATTAAAAGATGTGTTTTACTATATAGTTATAATACATGTATGTATAATTTTACAAAATATAATATATATATATATTTATTTGAATTTCAAATTTTTAATTCAAAAAATGTGTTTTATTATATAAATATATAATAAGTAATGACGTGGTAAAGTCTTTGTGATACTGAGATAAATGTCAAATCAAATGATGTATTTTATTATATAGATTTGGTTGAAAAAGTTAATAAAAATTAAAATTTTCTATTTTTTTGGGGATAAACTGAGGGGCCGTTTGGAGTCCCCCCCAAAAAAAAAAAAAAAACCAAAAGTGAAATGTTTTTTAGAATTTGGAACGTAAAAAGTTATTTTGAAATGATAGTTGGATATTTGTGTTTGTTTTGATATAAAATTGTTAAAAATTATATAAAGTGACAAAATTTGAATGAAGAACCTTAAAAATTTTTAAAATTTTATGAAATTTTTTGGTATAAATATTAATTCAACTTTTAAAAAAATCTGATAAAATCGATTGAAATGCACCATTTTTATTTGTTTCAACCGATTTTGATAAATTTTTTAAAAAAATTAAAATTTTTTAGAGTTTAAATCCTCAATATATCAATTGGGAGAGGCATAGGGGTTGTTTGGAGTAAGAAAAAATGAGATAAATTGAGATAAATTGTGGTTTGGGAAGAGTTCGTAATGCGTGCAGTGAGAGAAAAAGTTGATGTGATATAAAATTAACAAAGATTTATAGAGATTTTTAGAGATTTTCAGCAAATGTTTACACACCAAACAGGCCCATAGTGGATATGGAAAGAAATGAAGTAGAGTTTGTAAACACTGGTGCTAGTACTGGCTGCCCTGCCAAACAGGGAGGAAATTCTAGTGAGAGAATCATGATGAGAGAGAAATGGCTTTGCGAAGCATCACTGAGTGGGAGCGTTGAGTCACTGAACCAGTTGATGGAAGAAGATAGACTCACTCTGGCAAGAGTTTCAGTCACCTGTTTCAACGAAACTCCTCTCCACATAGCTTCCATGTTGGGTCATTCGGAGTTTGCCAAGGCTGTGTTGGGGTACAAGCCAGATATGGCGAAAGAGTTGAATTCAAAGCGGCAGTCGCCTCTTCACTTGGCGTCCGCAAATGGGTACATTGAGATTGTCAAGATTCTGCTCCAGTTGGATCCGCAGGTTTGTCTCGTGCGCGACGAAGATGGGAGGACTCCTCTTCATCTCGCCGCCATGAAAGGACGAGCTGATATTGTGGAAGAGCTGGTTCGGGCTCGACCCGAGGTGACCGGGTACCGGTTGGATCGAGGTGAGACTCTCCTGCATCTGTGTGTCGTACACAATCGCTTGGAAGCTCTGATGCGTCTTGTGACTCTTGTGGAATGGAGCAGGATTGAGGACGGTGTGAATGCCAAGGATGACAATGGCAACACCATTTTGCACATCGCTGCCACCCTGAAGCAGCTGGAGGTAAAGGACTATAATTTCATGCTGTTTGATGCTGATCGAATACTAGCATATAGCATATATATATATATATATATATATATATATATATATATATATATAGAGGATGTGTTTAGAGTGATAAAAAAAAATAAGATAAAATAAGATAAAGTGATATAATTTATAAATTCGTAATTCATATAAAGAGATAAATAGTGAATAATTTTAAAAAATTTTTAACGATTTTAGCAAACTAAACGTGCTCATATTATGTTTATGGGCTATTTCTTGGATACTTTCAAAAGAGCTTTTCTATGAATGTCTCTACTTCAATGTTATATCAACGAATATATATATATATATATATATTCATAAATATAATCTTTTAGATTAAAGGTTTTCATTTCCCATATTAGCAACTAGGAAGGGATTTGGAATTTTTGTCAAGGGGTACCAAGTATTGAAGAAGTAAATAACGAGTTATATTGTGATTAAAGTTAGGAGGGAAACAGTGTTACTTTTAGGGATTCGTCCGTTTGAATGGAGTGAAATAAGAAGAAAAAAAGAAATAAAAATATTTTAGAATTAATATCTTATTTGTGAGTTTTTTTGAGAGAAAAAAGAAATGAAATTAGAAGAAAAGTGAGTATTAAAATTTTAAGATTTTCATTTTTTCAAAAGTGAAAAAAATGGAGAGGAGAAAAGAAAATTAATGAAACTTTTAAAATGATATATTTGCTATAAAATAAAGAATAAAAAATAAATTATAAATATGTCCTAAAACTAAACAAATTAATTATATTCTAATTTCTCAAAAAATTTAATGATAAAATAGCCATTTATCTTTTTTTTTTCCTTCAAAATTTTCTCAACTCACAAATAAAAGAAAGAAAGTTGCTCATTCTTTTCTAAACTTACAAATTAAAAAAAAAAAAAGATAATCATTAATCTTCTTTTCTCTTCTATCCTAACTAATTTTTTTTTTCTCTACTAAATTCACAAACGGACCTTAATTATCGTTAGATATTAAACTAGTAAACATATTTTTCACAATTTAATAATTCAACTAATCTTTTAACTGTCACACCTCCGAAATCCTGAGATCTCGAGGGGTGAGTTTAGAATGTAAAATTTAATCTGCCCTACTCATTTTAGTCTCACTATTTATCTTTTTAGAGTTCATGACCATTCCATTCATTAATACGGACAATAGAACTGATTACTTTCATAATAAAACGCACACTTAGTCTTAAATTAAAATTGAATAACATAAACCGTACTTATTTATAAAGCGACATTTCTATATACATCAAAATTTTGAAACCATATTACGTATAGAAAACTATTCAATACGACTGTGAGGTTTAATGGCTGTGCCAGTCCTTCTACGTCTGGGGCTCTGCACCTATAATACAATCTGTACGGATGTGTGCACCAAGCCACATGTGCTCATGATGTATAGAAATATACTTCTTATAATATTTTTTAGAAATCACATAAAAACAATGAATATAGAAGGAAATCATCAAATACGTCAGCACATAGCAAAATAGAACAACGTTAATTCCTAGCTTTTATTTCTCTTGTCAACATTTCTTTATATTTTATTTTCTTTTTCGAATGTGAGGAAGGATACTCTGCAAGACTGTCCCATAATCAAAGTGGTAGTCCAAAACATCGCCAGTTCGTATAAATATACGGGTTGCGAATCACCCCTAAGTCGTCGCTTATAGATCCAAATCTAAAGGCCACGATGAGCCTTGCCATTTCGTCGTTGTTATGGATTACTAGTCCACTGGCACGATTACTCGATCATGTGCAGGTTTAAGGTCTTTCAACCCAAGGGTATCTCTTAACCCTCCCTATTTTGTATAGTATCCTCACTTTCCCAATAGTTAACATTTCCATAAGTTTCACTTTTCTCTTGTTAAAATTTATGAATAATGTTTGTGAACTTTTACAACTCTATACTTCCATTGTCACTACAATTCATTTGTTTTTAATTATTATCTATCTTGCAACAAATACATAACATAACATAGCATATCTCAGCAGTGAGTAACAAATTAAAGAAAGACTAATCACAATTTTAGTGCTACCAAATATTCAGTTATAAAAGTTTAATATTAGTTTAATAGTATACAAATTTTTAATTTACATTTGTACTTTAAAAAATATTATATATTTATAGATTATTATTTCTAATATTTAAGAGCCAAAAAAGGAATAAAATCGGCCAACCCAGGAAGTTGCGGTTGCCGAGAGAATTTAGTTTGATCTAAAAAAGTTAATATTTTTCTTTAAGAATGTGTCGAAATTATTTTCGTGGTTATTTTCTATCAAAGAAAACATTACAAAAAATATAAATAATACATCAATTCCCTACCTTGTTCCTTGTTGAAAACCAGAAATTCGTCGTGTATGTAAACTGGATCTTCTTTTCGAAATTGGACAGTGCAGGCACGTGAGAAATGAGTTTAATTAGAAGACTTAGAAATTAATTTGGTTTGGCCCCTAATCTTTCCTTCTCTTCTCTCATCTTTTTTTTTCCTCCCTGATTTTTTGTTTGCTTTCCGGCACTATGCTGCCCATGTATATATATAAAGGGATTGGTTTCACGTGGGTGGCCCCAAGGAACACACCTGCCCAAGGTTAATGTGAGCCCCATTATTACTAAGGCTTAATAGGGGAGGTTTGTTAGCAATAAGCAAATGGGATGCGTGGTTCAAATGGCCGCATGTCCTTGTACCTCGACGTGTGTATATATAGTCTTATATACATATATATATATATATATATATATGTATGTATATGTATATTAGAAGCTATAAATTAAAGATTAAGAAATAAGGATTAGAAATTAAAAAAAATAAAATTTTAGACCATTACGTTTTCCCCTCCTTACAGAAGTTTCATCCTCGAAACTTTAAGACAACCGTCATGTTTGAAAATGACAGTTACAATATTATTATAACTAAATAAACAGTTAAGGAAATTGAGCTCGGATTTCAGATTCACGTTCTCAGATAGATTCTTCCATACCGTGATGTTTCCATAGCACTTGAATCAATGGGATTGTCTTTTTTCGAAGCACTTGGTCTCAAGAATTCAAAATTCGGATTGGTCTAACCTCGTATGTAGCATCAGGATCCATTTCTAGTTCAGTCCAATCTAATACATGTGTTGGATTTGGAACATACTTGCGAAGCATGGATACGTGAAACACTTCATGTATTCCCGATAATTGTGGTGGTAAGGCCAATCGGTAAGCAACCTCTCCAACTTTTGCTAGAATTTCAAATGGCCTAATATATCTAGGTGCCAATTTACCTTATCGGCCGATTGAAACTGCCCCTTTTGTGGTGAGACTTTCAAAAATACATGATCTCTCACTTGAAATTCTAATGGTCTCCTCCTTTGATTTGCATAACTTTTTTGGTGGTTTCATGCTATTTCCAGTTGTTACTTTGTGATTCTAATCTGGTCATTAGTCTTTTGAACTAATTCTGGCCCAATAATTACTATTTCTCCAACTTGAGTCCAGCAAACTAGCGATCTACATGGCTTACTGTACAAGGCCTTAAATGGTGGCATCTTAATACTGGCTTAATAACTATTATTATAAGCAAACTCTACCAGTGGCAGATGGATTTCCCAACTACCTCCAAAATTCAATACACATGCTCGAAGCAGATCCTTTAAAACCTGAATCGTGCGTTCAGACTGTCCATCTGATTGGGGGTAATAAGCAATGCTAAAGCATAACTCTGTTCCCATTGCTAACTGAAAACTTTACCAGAACCTGGAGACAAAACGGGAATCTTAGTCAGAAATAATGGACACTGGAGTCCCATAGAGCCTTAGGATCTCTTAAATATACAATCTGGCTAGAGTATCCATTGTGTCCATCATTCGGATGGGTAAGAAATAAGTTGACTTGGTTAAACGATCCACAATCACCTATATTGCCTCATACTCCTTTCTAGTCTTTGGCAACCCTGCCACAAAATCCATAGTCACATGTCCCACTTTTACTCATACACTGATAAGGGCTGTAACAATCATGCTAGCCTGTGATGTTTTGCCTTAACTTGTTGACAAATTAAGCACTTGGTGATGAAATCCGCTACATCTTTCTTCATTTCGGGCCAATAAAACTATCGTTTCAGATCATAATACATCTTTGTACCTCCTGGATGTATTGCCAATCGGGGAGTGATGAAATTCTTCCATGATATCACCCCGAACGAATAATGGTACAAAAATTCTACCTTCTTACTTTACTAATCCATCATTACTTATAGTTCATCCCGGCATTTTCACTGATTCTTTCAGTCTCATTTGGACGCTTTCTGTTTCTCCATCTGATTTTTGTGTTTCAATTACCCTACTTGTCAGAATCGGCTAAGTGACTGAAGTACATAATATTGCTTGCTCACCTTCTTTCCTATATTCAAGGTCAAACTCACTTAAGTTCTCAATCATGGCCCATTCTCTTGCAGTAACACTTACTAATTCACATCGAGTCTTCTTGCTGAGGGCATCTGCAACCACATTGGCCTTACTTGAATGCTATTGTAAGTCAAAATCATAGTCCCCCATATATTCTACCCATCTTCTTTGTCGTAAATTCAAATCTTTCTGAGTGAAAATGTACTTTAAACTTTAATGATCTAAAAACACCTCAAACTTTTCTCCGTACAAATAATGCCTCCAAAGTTTTAGGGGCAAAGACTACAGCTGCGAACTCCAAATTTTGAACTGGATAGTTTTGCTCGTGAGTTTTCAGTTGTCTTGAACCATAAGCAACTACTCTTCCATTCTGCATAAGTACGTAACCCAAGCCTTCTCTGAAGGCATCACAATACATAGAGTATCCTTACCCTCTTTCTGGAATAATCAACACCAGGGCAATGGTCAATCTCTCTTTGATTTCATGGAAAGATTTTTCTTAGGCTTCATCCCATGTAAACTTGATTCCTTTTCAAATTAATTTAGTCAAAGAAGTAGTCAACTTGGAGAAATTCAACACAAATCTACGGCAGTATCCAGCTGATCTCAAGCTAATCTCAAGAAATTTTGGATTTCAGCCATTGTTTTGGGTCTTGGCCAGCTCAGGATAGCTTCAATATTGGCTGGATCTACTGCTACACCTTTGGCAGAAATGACATGTCTTAAAAACTTCACCTCCTTAAGCCAAAATTCACATTTGCTGAATTTAGCATGTAATCGGT
Organism: Vitellaria paradoxa; assembly: GCA_019916065.1. NCBI lineage: Eukaryota > Viridiplantae > Streptophyta > Magnoliopsida > Ericales > Sapotaceae > Vitellaria > Vitellaria paradoxa. The sequence goes on along the minus strand of CM034234.1, from coordinate 50,423,424 downwards.
GATCCTTTAAAAGCTGTAACACTATCCTCAAGTGTTCGGCGTGTTCTTCCTCATTCTTAGAGTGCACCAATACATCATCAATGAATACCACCATGAACTAATCTAAATATTCTCGAAACACCTTATTCATTAAGTCCATGAATACTACAAGGGCATTAGTTAACCTGAACATTACCACCAGAAACTCATAATGCCCATATTTTGTCTGGAATGCCGTTTTAAGGATGTCTTCTTTTCTTATTCTTACCTGATGGTAACCGAACCACAAATCAATCTTGGAATACACCATTGCTCCTTTCAATTGGTTGAATAATTCATCAATCCTCGATAAAGGGTACCAATTCTTAATGGTTACTCGATTGAGCTTACGATAATCGATATACATCCTTAAAGTCCCATCATTTTTCGCTACAAACAACGTTGGTGTCCCCAAGGTGAAACACTCAGTCTAATGAGCCCATTCGCCAAAAGTTCCTCTATCTGCTTCTTTAACTCCAACAATTTTGCCGGTGCCAATCTGTAAGGAGTGATAGAGATAGGTTCAGTGCTAGGTATTAAATCAATACGAAATTCCACTTGTCGCTTAGGTGGCAATCCAGGTAGATCATCGAGAAAGACCTTAGGATATTCATGGACCACTAGGGGTAACTCCTCATCACTGGTTCCATCCTTTTCGATTGCCAAATTGGCAACGAAACTGCATAAATCTACTCGTCCTTGCCTATCTATGGTTGGTAAGGCCTCGGAGCTATAATGATCCAAAGAAAACCGCACTTGCTTGCTTTCCAGAGTGCACAAAGTTATTCGTTCTGTGTGGCAGTCAATCTTGGCTTGGTAGGTCGTTAATCAATTCATTCCGAGAATGACATCAAAACTTTGCATCTCTATCACAATTAAGTCAAAAAATAAGCAATACTCCTGACCGTCCAAAGTGTTTCTAATTATCAATTCACACCATTTACATACTTTAGTTAGGGAAAAATGGCCCAAAATAAGAGTCTCCACACATAGTGGGGGTACTAATGGCTACGTCTTGAGTCCTAAAGTAGAAGCGAAAGTGGCAGAAATCAAAGAATGGGATGCACCGGTATCAATAATTACGATGGTATGGGAGGTATATACAAGGAAGGTACCTCAAGTTATTATCGGCTCAGCTGGGCTTCTGGTGGAGTGATCACATAAACTCTTCCCCGGGTCTGCACATTAGACGCTTTACCCTTTGTCTGACTTAATTGAGCCCATTTGCATTACAGTTATTGCACTGCTTGTGTGGCTGAGGGTTGTTCCTTTGGGATGACTAGTAGAAATCCTTCCCTACCTTGTGGACAGTTCCTCTGAAATGACCTTGCCGGCCACAGTTGTAACAACTTTTAATGCTTCTATTGCTTCCGCCACTACCTGGGGTTATCTATCCCACTTGCCATCTTGGGCATTCATAACTCTTGTGTCCAGGTTGTTTGCAATTGTAACAAAAAGCTTGTCCTAAGGGTGACCTCATAGGAGCCTTTGATTGTGGTGGTGTCACTCTGAGTTGTGGTGGTGATGGCAGTGGTACTAGTCCTCCTCTTGGCCTTTTCTTATTGGCAGTTCCTAACGTACAACCCGAATTCCTGTTCTGTAACCCTTTCTGGATATTCCCGGTCTCGGCCATGTCCCTATCTACTGTCATTACTCGGTTTGTTAGGGCTTCATAATCATCGGGCCTAAGTGGAACTATCTGGCCCTGCAAGGCTGGCCATAATCCTCGTTCGAACCTTCTGCATTTGAGACGGGTTGTAGAGACAAGTTTCGGAGCATACTCGGACAGGTTTGAAAACTTCTTCTCATATTCTAGCACTGTCATAGAGAGCTTTGGATCAAGCTAGCAAATTCTTTCCTTTTTGCATCCCTCAGGGATTGCGGGAAAAAAGTGATATCTAAATCTTTCCCTGAATTCTTCCTAGGTAAAACCTGTGGCTTCTCTGAAATTTTGTACACTATTCCACCAACTAGCTGCACGTCCCACTAGCTGAAAGGTAGTCAAATTGATTCTAGTTGAATGGTCAGTTATCTCCAAAGCTGTCAAAATTTTCTCACATTTCACAAGAAATCGATCAGCAACTTCAATGTTAAGGGTACCATCGTAGGTAGGAGGCTTCAACCTTTGAAAATTTTCTAACACGTTTGACCCTGTTTAAGGCTGGTTTGGGAGGCCTGTTCTCACCCCACTATTGGTCAATATTTCAGCTAACTGTTGCAATACCGCTCCCGCATTAACAAATGTTGCAACATGTAGAACCTTGGGTACCTGAGCGAGCTCTTTCCCTCTCTCGAGATTTTCCCGCCAAACTTTTGGATAAGTTGCAGTCACCACACTATGGTGTGATTCTCGTTTTGGCGAGACGGGTGTATCATTAACGATAGGAGCTCCCCTACTTCTACATTGGCCCTGACCTCGGCCTCTACCGCGGCCCTAAATCCCACGCGATGGCATGGTAAAAACACAACAAGTTATGATGTAATATCGAATTATCAATCAAAATCTAATGGCACTTCTAATATAATGATAACATTCTAGAAAACATAGCTATCTCATTTGTAATTGAACTTCTTATATATACATATTACATTAAATTAAAAGAGAAAGCGGGGTCTAAACCTATATACATTACAAAATTTCCCCGGAGTCCTTTCCCAAAACAACATATTTACGTCACAAAATAGCTAATAGGGGAGAAGAGATATATAATACAACAAAATTTCTCCCCTCCCATCCAACAACTACTAAGCAGCCAACACTAAACTATAAAAACCAACATTTTAACTATTCCTACAAAATCTACGAATATGCCTAAGCTGACCGCAAGAGTAACATCTAGGTGGACTGGGAGGGCCCCGCTACTGTGCATGCCCCAATTGTTGGCAATTAGGCCACATTTGAGGTCTGTTCCCTGTGCATGACATGATGTCCCCGACAATTCCTTCCCTTTTCCATCGCATTAATGTACACTGTAGTCAGTATGGGCTGTAAAATTATTATGGGTTGCAAGATGGCATAAAGGGGTAAACTAATTTTGGTGGGGTATAAGGGTCAAATATTCGCGGGGGGGTGAACATAGCCTCTAGATTTATGTGTATCAGCAGGTCATTGCTAGGCCAAATCATCTCCGGGGTTGGATTTACTCGATTAGGCTGTCCTTGATTAATAGGGTTGGCAATTTTCCTAAAAATAAAGAAAGTTCAAATTAATCCTACGATCACATTTTATAAATAAATCATTTTAAAACACATTTTCACGCAAAATCTCAAATATTTTTTGGCAATTTATTTACAATTTTCACATGAGGCATCTATTCCCCACAGTCTCTGGGGTTCTAAAACCTGGGCTCTAATACCACTCTGTCACACCCCCGAAATCCTGAGGGGCGAGTTTAGAATGTAAAATTTTACGCCCCCAACTCATTTTAGTCTCACCATTTATCTTTTTGGAGTTCCTGACAATTTCATTTATTAATATAGACAATAGAACTGATTACTTTCATAATAAAATGCACACCAAATTTTAACTTAAAACTGGATAACATAAACTGTACTTATTTATAAAGCGACATTTTTATATACATCAAACTTTTGAAACCATTACACATAGAAAACTATTCAATACAACTGTGAGGTTTAACGGTTGTGCCGGCCTTTCTACATCTCGGGCTCCGCACTTACAATACAATCTGTAGGGATGTGAGCACCAAGCCACATGTGCTCATGATGTATAGAAAGATACTTCTTATAATATTTTTTAGGAATTACATAAAAACAATGAATACAGTAGGAAATTATCAAATACATCAACACATAGTAGAATAGGACAACGTTAATTCCTAACTTTTTTTTCTCTTGTCAATCTTTCTTTATATTATTATTTTCCTTTTCAAAGGTAGGGAAGGATATTCTGTAAGATTATCCCACAATCAAAGTGGTAGTCCAAAATATCACCAATTCATATAAATATACGGGTCGCGAATCACCCCTGGATCGTCGTTTATAGATTCGAGTGTAAAGGCCACAATGAGCCTCGATATTTCGTCGTCGTTGTGGATTATTAGTCCACGGGCACGATTACCTGACCTTACGCAGGTTTAGGGTCTTTCAACCCTATGGTATCTCTTGACACTCCATATTTTGTATAGTATCCTCACTTTCCTCATAGTTAACATTTCCATAAGTTTCACTTTTCTACTGTTAAAGTTTAGGGATAATGTTTGTGAACTTTTACAACTCCATACTTCCATTGCCACTACAATCCATTTGTTTTTAATTATTATCTATCTCGCAACAAACATATAACATAACATAGCATATCTCAGCAGTGAGTAGTAAATTAAAGAAAGACCAATCACAATTTTGGTGCCACCGAAGATTCAGTTATAAAGTTCAATATTAATTTAATAGTATGTAAATTTTTAACTTACATTTATACCTTAAAAAAATATTATATATTTATAGATTATCATTTATAATATTTAAGAACCAAAAAGGGAATAAAATCGGCTAACCTAGGAAGTTGCGGTTGCCGAGAGAATTTAGTTTGATTTAAAAAAGTTAATATTTTTCTTTAAGAATGTGCCAAAATTATTTTCGTGATTATTTTCTATCAAAGAAAACATTACAAAAAATATAAATAGTACATCAATTGCCTACTTTGTTCTTTGTTGGAAACTAAATAATCATCATGTGCATAAACTGGATCTCCTTTTCATAATTGAACAACGCAGGCACGTGAGAAATGAGTTTAATTAGAAGATTTAGAAACTAATTTGGATTTGGCTCCTAATCTCTCATTCTCTTCTCTCTTCTCTTTTTTTTTTCCTCCCTAATTTTTTGTTTGCCTTCCGGCGCTATGCTGCCCATGTATATATATAGAGGGCTTGGTTCCACGTGGGTGGCCCCAAGGAACCCACCTGCCCAGGCTAATGTGAGTCCCATTATTACTAAGGCTTAACAAGGGAGGTTTGTTGGTAATAAGTGAATGGGATGCGTGGCTCAAATGGCCGTGTGTCCTCGTACCCTGGCACGTGTATATATAGTCTTATATACATATATATATATATATATATATATATTAGAAACTATAAATTAAAGATTAAAAATTAAGGATTAGAAATTAAAAAAAAAAATTTAGACCATTATATTAACTGTACTTGAGATTTAATAAGAATGTCTCTCATAACTAAAAATATATATATAATTATTATTAAGTTTATTATTTATAAAATTTATTATGTTATATATTATTTTACTAATATTACGCACAAAAATATTTAATATAATGGCAAAATATATTTTATTTCACAAAAAATACTTGAGTTGATTTTTGTAAATTCTTATATGTTAAAAATTTTAAGTTAATCTTAATTTTTTAATAAGACCTAAATACTTTATTTTTAATTAATTTAATTATTTAAATAAAATTAAAATACAAGAGATATTTTGATAATTCTGCGTTTAAAATCAAGGGGATTCTTCCCCGACTTGCCCCTAGGTGGTTCCGCGCATAACGGCAACTATGCATGTAAATAGACTTTTTGGCATGAATAAGAGCACAGGCAAAGCAAGCTTAGTTTGCATTCAAGCACTCTAGTTTCTCAATAGATATACATAATCATGAATATTGAACCAGAACTAGATGCATCTAGCAGTACTGTGTTCCGAAAGAAAGATGGAAATGAAATGGCTAGATGCTGCAGTTGGGTTTAGAAGAAGATCATGTAAAGAAACAAGCAATCTATTACTTGGGCCTCAATTACATTTTTGTTTATAATAATATAATATAAAAATGTTACTCTACCAAAAATATTTAATAATAAAATGTAATACCAAAATGTTGCAACGGTGACTCTTGTAAAAATTTTAATCATGTCGATGTCAGTAACATTTGTGTACTACAATGATACTCTCAATGGGTTTTGTTTTTTTTTTCAATATGACACTTTAATGTGTGTTTAGTTTTTTTATGTGATAAATCTTTTCCTTTAAGGATTTTAATTGTATACATTACTCAAATTAGGGGGTGAATGAGTGGTGTTTATAATAGATTTGGAACCGACCTACGTTTATTAAGTCCAAAAATTAAACTCAAAAATTAACCAAACCAACTAATTGATGGATTCAAGCTTATTGAATACAAGTGGTTTTATGCGCAAAGTAGAACTTTAAAATCAAATTAAGTCGGGTCTATTAATATTTATACTCAAATTGAATCAATGTCGATTCATTAATAATTTTTTAAATTGTTAACATATATAAAATATATAAATTTAGAAATTAGAATTATGAAATCTTTTTCCTTTTCATTATAGGTTTTCTTATTGTTTCCTATTTTTATTCTAATTTAGTTTCCTATTCCTATTCTAATTCTACTTTGGCACCTCTATAAATAAGGTTGCTATTCCATTGTATTTAATACACAGTTTTATACAATTTAATAAACAATTTAATATACAGAATTTTTCCAGTTTTCTTTTATTTCTTTTTATTTTCTTAACATGGTATCAGAGCTTATGGTTTTTGATCCTGGGTAGACTAGGTATCCAACAACCACATCTTTGGCCGCCAGTGTTGCCCTTCCTGGCGTTGCCGCTGCCTCCGTTGCTCCTCTACCCAATTTCATATTATTTTTGTTTATGCCATATCTAGTTTTCTAGAAATTTTTAAATTTCAAGTTTTTTTTTGGAGATACTTCTTGCTACATCAGTTTCTCTATTGAAGACCCTGATCACTCTGTTTGAAGACATGCACATGCTATCTTGTGCTTTTGGCTTTGCGTATTTTGGCCATTCAACGCCTTTCCTTGTGTAAGCTCGGTTCGTGATAATCTACGTTTGTGACCTCGAGACACGTTAGTAGATTTGGGTTTGTGATCTATGTTTTTGTGTCCTCGAGACGCGTTAGTAGATTTGGATCTACGTTTTTGTGTCCTCGAGGCACGTTAGTAGTTTTGGATTTACGTTTTTTGTGACCTCGAGGCGTGTTAGTAGATTTGGATCTACGTTTTTTGTGATCTCGAGGCGCGTTAGTAGATTTGGATCTACGTTTTTTGTGACCTCGAGGCGCGTTAGTAGATTTGGGCTCGTGATCTTACGGCGTTTAACCAAAGCTATGTTCATGACCTGTCAAGGCGTGTAACTTGCACGAGGTGATAGAGATGTGCTGACTGCTTTCCAGTTTTTAGTCTCCAAACTTAAGTTGATCTCTAATTTCCCATCTTGAGTTTGAGGGAGGGTGTTGACATATATAAAATATAGAAATTTAGAAATTATAATTAGGAAATCCTTTTCCTTTTCATTATAGGTTTTCTTATTATTTCTTATTTTTATTCTAATTTAGTTTCTTATTCCTATTCTGATTCTACATTGGCACCTCTATAAATAAGGTTGCTATTCTATTATATTTAATACACAATTTTATACAATTTAATATACAATACAATTGAGCATCCTCAGAGTGTTTCCAGGTAGGTTCACATAAAGCAAGCTGATCCCAAACAGAAGACATTTGAGAGAGAAAATCATTGATGGACTGCCTAGGCTCTTGACGCATACGATGAAGAGTCTGAAGCAGCTAATACTGATGAGCATGACCAGTGGTCTGATAGCGGTCCTTTAAGAAATCCCAAATAGCCTTAGCCGAAGAAGGATACTGATCATCGTCCTGGAACCGGTCGAATTCAAGACTAATGGAAAGAATAGTAGTGGCACGAAACCAGGTGATAATCTGATAATTATTGCTTTCCCAATCATCAAGACGATCCTCAAAAGTAAACTGATCCTCATCGTCTTTCTGGCTGGGTTTTTTCTGAGAGCCAGAGATAATATGCCATAGATGACGTCTATTGATAAATCCAAAGAGGGCTTAGGCCCACAAGGCATAAGTAGTCCCATCCAGAATGACAGAAAGAGACATAATATTGTTAGAGCGGTCCACAGAAACAGCTTTTATAGTGCACAATAAAGATAGATGAAAAAACATAGTAGAATTAGATAAAACAAAGATCACTAGTGCGTCCGAAACGTCGAAAAATGTTAGGAACCTGTCTGAACCGGCTGAAAAGCAGCCAAAAAGTGGTTGAACTGGCTCAAAAGATGACTTGAACCGGTCTGGCGGCTGGATCGACTAGGGCTACGTGGCCGATCGAGATTTGCTAGGGCGAGAGTGATTCAGTGCGGCAGGTGCAACGCGAACCCACCCGTGTGGCGTAGTGTGATTCGTTAAGCAAAAGGGCTGATGTCAGCAAGGCGAGGAGCTGTGCGTGAGGTCACGCGCAACTTTCAGGCCGCACGTGAGGGCGTGTAAGGGCTTATCTCGGGTCCTCGTTGATGGCGTTAGGTTCGTCTTTGAGAGACGAATCTGATAATATATATAGATGCTGGAATAATCATCAGAAGACCAACGACAGAAGTGAAAGATACAAGGGCTTCTTCAGATACATCAACACCAGAATTTTGCTAGAAAATAATGGCTGAGAAGAAAGATTAGAGCCTTAGCTTTGATACCATGTTAGAATTAAAGAAGAAGAAAAGAAGAAAAAAAAATCTTCTATATTGATTGTGTGTAAGAATACAAGGTTACAAAGTCTCTTATATAAGAGGACAAAAATTCTAATCCTAATAGGAGATAGTAATCCTAATTATGATAGAATATACAAAATAAAAAATGAGATAGTAATCCTAATTATGATATGATATACAAAATAAGGAATGAGATAGTAATCTTAATTATGATAGGATATACAAAATAAAGAATGTATAAATTAAGGAATACTAATTATATACATTACTAAATCTAACACCCCCCTCAAACTCAAGGTGGTAATGTAGGAATCAACTTGAGTTTGGAGATTAACTTAGAAAAACGACCAGGAGGATTAACCTTTGTGAAAAGATATGCAGTTTGATTTACTGAGGAGACAGAAATGAGACGAACAGTGCCACTTCTGACATGCTGACGAATAAAGTGATAATCTATTTCAATGTGTTTGGTATGATCATGAAAAACATCATTGTGAGCAATCTGAATAGCACTCTGATTGTCACAATATAATATAGTGCCTGCAGAATGAGTGACACTCATATTAGTAAGAAACCATCTAAGCCAAATGAGTTCTTGAGTGGTATCGGTGAGAGCACGATACTTAGCTTCAGTACTAGAAAACGGGCAGTGAAACTCTTTCGTACTTATTTGGGGCCCAAAGTTCTTATTTGGGAAAATGGAGAGAGTGAGAGGAAGCTAAGAGGGGGAAGAGAGGGCAGATATTCGTCCAAATAATAGCAGAAAATGGGATTCATGGGTATAATTTTTGGGAGGCTTTTTCTCCGTTCAATCGGACACTAAAGATAATTCATGAAGCGTAGAAAGAAAAGACAACCCATCGCTTAGGTAGTACTAATTGTGAATGGAACTTAATGATTTAAACCTCGATTTTTGGACTTATTTTTTTAATTTTGTCCCTCGTAATATGAATTTATTTCCATTCTGCCATTCTCTATCTCCTCCCTTTTTATTTTTTTATTTTTATAACCCTTAATGCTTCAACAGCCTTTTTGGACCAATTTCTTCAAATTTACCGTTCTTAATTTTGATTTATTGCTATTTTGCTATTCTACCTTTTTTTTGGTATTTTTTTTAAAGAGTAACGATAAAGGCTTTTTTAAACCCATTTGTTCAGATTTTGACCTTTTTCCCGTTTAATTAAAATTTATTATCATTTTGTCATTTTGTGTATTTTTTTTTATTTTTTAAGAGTTACTTTTTTTTTTTAATTTTTATTTCAATTTTTCTTTAGGATTGCTATTTTTTTCTATTTTTATTCTATCTTTTATATATTTATTTCTATTTTATATAATAACAAACCATATTTCTTTAGGATTTCAATTGCCTTTTTGATCCCCCTTTTTTTTTATTTTGCCTGTACTTTTTATCTACATTTACTGCCTCTAAGCATATTTTGAATATGTTTCTTTGGAATTTTAATAATTTTTTTGTTTCATTATTTTCTAATTTTATTTTTATTTTTTTTATATCCATGGAAATTATCCTTTATATATTTTGAATATATGTATATATGTTAATCTTTTTTGATTGTATCGGATAATTAGTTTTGTCAAAGATTTCTTTATAAAAATAAAATGAAAATTAAACCAAAACTTTCCTCCCTTATCCAAAATCTTTTTAATTTTTCACTCGTATCTTTATATCTCTCTCCATGTAGAGAGAGAGATATGGATTCAAAATCTTTTCCCTTGTTTAGATATATTTGGATCATAATTTTGTTGTAAGAAAAAGATAAAATAAGAATTCAAAATTTCTTTCTTTTTTTCAGGTTATGATACAAAATGTAAAAAAAAAATGTACATAATTTAAAAAATTAAAATTAATTAAATTAAAAGTTTTAATATATTAATTAATGCCTTTTATTTAATTTTTTTAAATCCATTCATACAAAGGTAAATATTTAAGATTTTATATTTTTTTCATTTTTTCATATCTTTTTCTTTTTATTTTCACATTTTTTTCTTTTTTGCATTAAATTCTTACTCCAAACACACTTTTTTTTTTTTAAAGTCTTGGGATTTTTTTAAGAAGCTCAAATATTTTTTTATTATCTCTTTCTTTTTATTATTTTATTTTATATTTTCTAATTTTCTTCTTACTCATGTCTCTATATTTGTCTCTCCATAAATAAATAGTAATTCAAAATTCCTTTTTTTTTGGGTGAATTAATTCAAAATTCATTCCCTTATTTGAGTTATGTTGAAAAATAAAAAGAAAAAATAATGAAAGTTCGAAAATAAAATTAACTAGATTAAAAAATTAATATATTGATGAATGTTTTTTTATTTTATTATATTTTTTAATCAATTCAAATAAGAATAAAGATACTTTTTTTTTGTAATTAAGTTTTCTATATCCTTCTACTATTTTGCTCAATGTTTATGCATTTCGCTTCTCTTGTTCTTTCGCGTCTCTCTTTAGACAATAAAATTAATATTTTCAAAAGTTTTTTCAATGGAAATTGAAAGCTTAAACTTATATTGGTTTGAATTGTGTTTGGATTAATAATTTGTCGTGAAAAAAGAATGAGATATGGATTTAATTTTTTTATTTTAAATTGTGAAAAAAAAATTAAGAAAAATACATAAAATAAAAAAATTAAAATTAATTAAATTAAAGAAACAAATATATTGTTGAAAAATTTTTGTTTTATTTTATTTTATTTTTAAATTTTTTCAAATAATGGTATATTTGTGTTTATATATTTTTTTTCATTTTCTTGAGTCTGTTTTTTATTTATTTTCTTTTAATTTTTCTTTTTTCTCACTAATCTTTTACTCGAAATATAATTTTAATAAATTTATATTTTTTTCTCTAAAAATCAATCCGTGCAGTTTTTACTAATATATATATATATATATATATATGTTGAGACGCCAAAGAATAGTCCACGCTAGTCCACGCACACCGGTCACCAACGATCACGCAATTAATTCTGGGACGTACAATCTGGTCATGACTGTCCTCTTCGTGTAGCCACTTGGTTAATTATTAGGCAAAGGGGAGGCTACTGTCATATTGATTTGAAATTAATTACCAAAAATTTTATATTTAAAATTTCCAAAAAAAATATTGATTTGAAATCGTTAAGGTTGCAGTTAGTTTATTTTTTTATTTTTTATTTTTATTTTATGTGTTAAAAATTTTAAAATGAAAAAATAAAAAAATACTTTATTTTTTTTATTTTGAGATTTTTCTTATTTTAGACTAAAAACTCTTAAAACTATTTTTTTTCATTTTTCATTTCATGTGTAAACTCATTCTTTTGTTTTCTAAAACAAAATTTAAAAATATAAATAACTAAATAAGTTTTGAACTATTTTTTTTATTTTTTAAAAGTATAAAATGAAAAATGAGTTCAAAACTGAAAATAGAAAATAAAAATAGAAAACAAAAAATAAAAAAATAAACCAAATAACACCAAAATTTTTGTTTTAACAATTTTTAATAGTTCTGATATATTTATATTATTTTAATTTAAATAAAAATAAAAATATATTAGAATCGTTAAATTTTAATTTAATATTTTTAATTATAAATTATAGAACTGTTAGATCTTAGGCTATCCCTAATCCAATTATTAAGACCATTTCAAGAAGGTAGGAATATTATGGCATTTTGACTTAGTTTGTCACTTCAAGAAGGTCGGAAGATCAATTTTTAACAAAATTTTGCCCTGGTGTTATCATGTTTTATACTTGAATATATTAAAAATATAAAAAGTAAAAGGAATTTATATATATGATTTATTTATTTCATTCATTTCAAATAAGTTATATCTTCCTTGCAGTAATAAATAGAGTTGATAGTTAAATCTGCTAATAAAAAATCAAAATAATTAGTCATAGTTGTTATAGCAGGTATGAAAGAGCTAAAAAATAAAAATAATTAGTTATAGTAGTTATAATAGGTATGAAAGAGTTAATTGAAATATATTCTTTTTATTCAGATATTTATAAAACATTTAGCTAATTTTGTTTTTATTTTTGAAAGATAGGAGGATAAATAATATATGAATGGAAAGAATAAGTTTAATTAAAAGTTTTAGATTAAAATTTTTATTTAATTATTTTCAACTTTTCCAATGTCAATTTCCTATTTTTTTTGACAAATTAAATATGAAGAGTGATTTTAAATTTTAATTTTTTATTAATAAATTTCTAATTCAAACGTTACCTGGATGCGGTGACATATGGTACAATTGGATGGCAAAAAAAAAAAAAAACAAAAAAAAAATGTAAAAGTAACACATGCTATTAGTTGGTAGAAAAAATAAAAGAAATAATAAAAGTTAAAATTTTCTATTGTGTGCGTGTGTGTTTTTCTATTTGGGGGAGGTAAATAAACATCCCTTTATAGATGAAGACTTGGTTCAAATCCTCTATATATATCAATTGGGACAGACAAATTATTTTTTTTCACAAATTAAATATAATGAGTGATTTTAAATATTAATTTTTTATTAATAAAATTTTGAACCAAACGCTAAAAAAATCCCCTTTATAACGAAGACTTGTTCAAATCCTCTATACATATCGATTGGGACAGACAATGTGGGTGTGGAAAGAAGGGAAGTAGAGTTTGTAAATACTAGTACTAGTACCGTCTAACCCGCTAAACGGGGAGGAAGTTCTAGTGAGAGAATCATGATGAGAGAGAAAAGGCTTTACGAAGCATCACTGAGTGGGAACGTTGACTCACTGAACCAGTTGATGGAAGAAGATAGACTCACTCTGGCAAGAGTTTCAGTCACCTGTTTCAACGAAACTCCTCTCCACATAGCTTCCATGTTGGGTCATTCGGAGTTTGCCAAGGCTGTGTTGGGGTACAAGCCAGATATGGCGAAAGAGTTGGATTCAAAGGGGCAGTCGCCTCTTCACTTGGCCTCCGCAAATGGGTATATTGAGATTGTCAAGATTCTGCTCCAATTGGATCCGCAGGTTTGTCTCGTGCGCGACGAAGATGGGAGGACTCCTCTTCATCTCGCGGCCATGAAAGGACGAGCTGATATTGTGGAAGAGCTGGTTCGGACTCGACCCGAAGTGACCGGGTGCCGGTTGGATCGAGGTGAGAGTCTTCTGCATCTGTGTGTCATACACAATCGCTTGGAAGCTCTGATGCGTCTTGTGAATCTTGTGGAACGGAGCTGGATTGAGGACTGTGTGAATGCTAAGGATGATGACGGCAACGCCATTTTGCACATCGCGACCACCCTGAAGCAGCTGGAGGTAAAGAGTTTAGTTTCATGTTGTTTGATGCTGATCAAATACTAGCGCATAGATATGTGTATTATATTTATGCGACTTTCTTGGATACTTTTAGCAGACCTTTTCTTTGAACATCCTTACTTCAATATTATATCAACTACCATATATATATATATATATATATATTCATACATAAAATCTTTTTGATCAAAGGTTTTCATTTCCCATATTAGTAACCAGGAGGGGATTCGGAATTTTTACCAAGGGGCACAAAGTATTGAAAAAGTAGATAATGAATTATGTTGAGATTAAAGCTAAGAAAGAAATGATATTACTTTCAGAAATTTGTTCGTTTGGATGAAGTGAAATGAAAAGAAAAAAAGAGAAAAAATATTTTTGAATTAATAACTTGTTTGTGGGTTTTTTTAGAGAAAAAAAAAATGAAATGGAAAAAAAATTGAGTACTAGAATTTTAAAATTTTTATTTTTTAAAAGTGGGAAGAAATGGAGAAGAGAAAAGTAAATTAATGAAACTTTCAAAATGATATATTTACCAATAAAATAAAGAATAAAAAATAAATTACAAATATATCCTAATACTAAATAAATTGATTACATTTTAATTTCTTAAAAGATTTAATAATAAAAAAACCATTTATCTTTTTTTTTTCCCTTCAATTCATTACATTTTAATTTCTTAAAAGATTTAATAATAAAATAACCATTTATCTTTTTTTTTCCCTTCAATTCATTCTCAACTCACAAATAAAAAAAAAGTTATTATTCATTTTTTTTAAACTTACAAACAAATAAAAAAATATAATTATTTCCCTTCTTTTCTTTTCTCTCCTAACTAATCTTTTTTTTTTCTACTAAATTCACAAGTGAACTCTTAAAGAGACAAAACTATCCTTAGATATTAAATCGGTAAATATATTTTTCATAATTTAATAATTTAACTGATCTTTTAACTGCACTTGAAATTTAATAGAAATGTCCTTCGTAACTAGGAAAATATATATAGTTATTATTAAGTTTATTTTTTGGTAATTTATTATTATGTTTATTATTTATAGAGTTTATTATGTTATATATTATTTTATTAATATTATGCACAAAAATATTTAATAGTGTAGTGGAAAAATATATTTTATTTCACAAAAAATACTTAATTTTAATTTTTGTAAATTCTTTTTATATTAAAAATTTTAAGTTAATCTTAATTTTTTGTTAAGATCTAAATACTTCATTTTTAATTAATTAAATTATTTTAATAAAATTAAAATACAAGCGATATTTTGATAATTCTGCATTTAAAATCAAGGGGATACTTCCCCCACTTGCCTCTAGATGGTTCCGTGCACAACGGCAACTATACAAGTACGTAGACCTTTTGGCATGAATAAGAGCACAGGCAAAGCAAGCTCAGTTTACATTCAAACACTAAAGTTTCTCAATAGATATACATAA
This sequence comes from Vitellaria paradoxa, assembly GCA_019916065.1. Lineage (NCBI taxonomy): Eukaryota > Viridiplantae > Streptophyta > Magnoliopsida > Ericales > Sapotaceae > Vitellaria > Vitellaria paradoxa. Next base: position 50,408,161 of record CM034234.1, on the reverse strand, counting down.
TCATGTATATAGAACAAGAACTAGATGCATCTAGCAGTACGGTGTTCTGAAAGAAAGATGGAAATTAAATAACTAGATGCTGTAGTTGGGCTTAGAAGAAGATCATGTAGAGAAACAAGCAGTCTATTACTTGGGCTTAATTACATTTTTGTTTATAATAATATAATATAAAAAATGTTACTCTACCAAAAAATATTTAATAATAAAAGTGCAATACCAAAAATTCAAAATGCTGCAACAGTGACTTTCGTAAAAATTTTAATCATGTCGATGTCTGTAACATTTGCGTAATAGACTGATACTCTCAATGTGTGTTTAGTTTTTTTTTTTTTATGTAATAAATGTTTCCCTTTAAGAATATTAATTGTATAACGTTAGTTCAAATTAGAGGGGTGAACGGGTGGCGTTTATAATAGATCTGGAACCTAGGACTAACTTATGTTTATTGAGTCCAAAAATTAAACTAAAAAATTGATCAGACTAATTAATTATTTTTGATCAGATTGATTTAAGTCTACGATATACAAGTAATTTTATGAGTAAGATAAAACTCTAAAATTAAATTAAGTCGGGTTTATTAATATTTATACTTAAAATTGAATCAACGTTGATTCATTAATAAATTTTTTAAATTTAGAACCAAATTGAATCAAAGTGATTAGATGGTTAGGTCGAATATTTGTGCACCCCTAACTCATCTAATATTTGTGCAGACTATAAAATTCCTGTTGAGAGGAACGGGGGTGAAAGTGAATGCAGTTAATGGAAATGGCACCACGGCTCTGGACATCATCGAACATACACCAAGGGACTTAAAGGCCATGGAAATCCGAGAATTGCTCGTGAAATCCGGAGGTCTAAGGTCCAAAAACATACCAGCCGCTGCATTATCGGCTAGCAACGACGACAACAACAGCATAAGCAGGGAAGACGAAAACAGTGAACAACAACCCCCACCGCGGCCCCCGCCGCCGCTGCCTTCGCGAAGCAACAGCATTTTTGTCAAGTACATGAAGGAGCAAGACAACTGGTTGAAGGACAACCGCGACTCGGTGATGCTAGCAGCAACCTTAATCGCGGCAATGGCTTACCAGTCGGGGCTTAACCCGCCCGGCGGTTTTTGGGACCAGGATCAACGGGACGACGAAAACAAAATAGAATTTTATGCCGGGACATCCATTTTGTCTGCCAACTTTCCATCTAGTTATCCCAGGTTTTGGATTTCCAACACGGTGTCGTTCGTGTCCTCCCTGAGCATAGTCCTGCTGCTAGTAAGTGGGTTGCCTCTGAAGAAGAGAATTTTCATATGGATCCTAATGGCGGCAATGTGGGTGACGATATCGTCTATGACACTCACGTATTTGTATACAATGTCGGCCATTTCTCCGGAAAGAGATGCTACCCTAAACTATGTTACTGAGGTGTCGATCATAGGATGGTTGGTCTTGGTGGGCATTGTTTTCCTATGCCACACTATCCGCTTCATCCTCTGGATCATTTGGAAAGTCCGCAAATTCAGAAAGAATAGACTTGTGAACCAGACTAGTGGGCAAGTTTGATGAGTTTCAATGTCTATCTTCAGCTGATATGATATCTATACACACACATACACACACACAAATACATACATAGACAGTCCACTAAGAGAGAGAGAGACAGAGAGAGATCAATAAATTCTTTATCTTCAATGTATAATAGTCTTTCCTCAAACATCTGAACCCGTATGATCGGATTTGAATACATAGGAGTATTTTAATAATGTATAATGTTGATTGTACTTCATTTACGGTATCATCTCTTGCTTATCAAAGTTGAATTTCAAGATCCGCTTTATGAAGGCAAAAAGACAACTCAACAGTCAATTTACAAAATGATATTAACAAATAAAATTTTTTTTATTTGAAATAAAGTTTTTATATTGTAATTGAAAATGCTGGTTTCAATTACAATTTTTACAAATTCAAAATAAAAAATACTATTTGAAATACTATTTTTAAAAAATTATTTTATTTTTACAGGTAAGCAGGCAAAGTAGATTTTGGAGTATAAAAATTCTATTTCAAAAATGATTTTTCTTTTTCTTTTTTATAAAATGTAAAAATACTTATTCCAATGACACTTTTTACTAACAATATTTTAATAAATAATTTTAAATCATAATTATTTATCTAATTTTTAGGCTCTCCAAACCACTTAAATAAAAAAAAAAAAAATCTCCTTTTGCTTCGAAGAGTGGTAGCGATTTGCTACTTGTAACCTTAACGTCAACGGTTCGAAGCTTGGTACCAAGAGGAAGAGGAAGAAAAAAAGAGCAAGAGGTATCACCTTTAAAAAAAAAAAAAAGGGGTAGTGATTTGCAAAATGGTGTTGCCATCACCATCTCCGGCTTTTACACACTCCTCGATTTATCAGATGTCACTCAATCAATCTACCAATGAAAAATTCATCAACAAAATTCAACTCAACTCAATACAAATTGCTAATACCAAGAAATTAATCCACATGCTATGATCAAATGACACAATCAAATTAGATGGGTGGTCAAATGAGAAATAATGCTAAACTTTGATTGCTCTGTTTTTAACCCAATCTCATCTCATCATGTAAGGAAAATTAAACCCAATTAATGCACAATTAGAGCGCGTCTTGATTTGTGATTACAACTATGTAGCTGCTGACACTAAATATAAATTTGATACGTAATTAAATTCTGACCATATATTTAAGGATATATTTTGAGTTCGGAATCAGATCATATTAGATGGACATACATTTTTATTGAAAATGTATAATCATAATTAACTTATAATTATATAGTTAAAAAATAATTAAAACAGTTCAATATGATTATTAGAAAGGGTAGAATGGAAAAAGATCTTTCATAAATGTCCCACCTCATCAAGACTTTGAGACGCACGCGTGTTAAATACATCTCAAACCGCCACTCATATGTTGAGGAAAAGGGAAGAAAAGTAGGTCAAGAGATGATTACAGTCAAATTCAGGCTCTACTAATTTCTACTTTTTCTACATATAAACACCAAATATGAGAGAGATCAGGTGATGTGAATATTACATGCAATATATTTTCATGCCTCACACCGTAACTTTGGTTACTGTTTAAGGTGATTAACAAGTACAATCTCACAATTGCTGCCGCAGCTTCTCTTCTTCTTGTTGTTTTCATTTTTATTTCTTTTGTAATTTTTAGCTCGAGAAAGCTTAACATTGACGAAGATATACATTAAGCGTGTTTGGAATAATAAGAAGTGAGATAACATGAGATAAATTGTGAGTTCGTAATTCATATAATGAGATAAAATGTGAATAACTTTTAGAATTTTTTAGAAATTTTCAGAGATTTACAACTAATTAAACGGAGTTATAATAATTAGGTGGCGTTTGGAGTAGTAAAAAACAAGAAATAGGTAGATAAATTGAGAAAAAAACGTGAGTTTGAGTTTATTTTGGCGTTTGGTGTTTTCTTTCCAAATCACATTTTTTAGAGATGTATAGTAGCAAATCGTTAGAACAGTTTCACAAATCCATTCTAACGGATTCAAAAAATTAATACTCAATATTTTGCATAATAGTTCTACTCTCTCTCTTTCGACAATGGTAAACCGTTAGAACAGTTTTTCAAATTCATTTTAATGGATTCAAAAAGTTTCTTTAGAAATGCACAGCGCCAAAACTATTAGAATGATTTTTTCAAATCCATTTTAACGGATTAAAAAAAATTCGTATGAAATAGTAACAATGTTATTTGTTTGAAATCTTTCGACTCGAAAGATATGATTGTTAAAAAAAATTATGTACTCAGTTAACCTCTTTCCAAATTTTTTATTTTTTTAACGAAATATTAAAATTTTTTGAAATTAGCAAAGGTGGGAATGTATGAATGTGTAATAGAGAATTTTAATGATTTATAAAGATTGTTAAAGTTATAGAAGCTTTTAAGCATAATTTGTTTTGACCTTTATAGTTTAAATAACACCCATTGCACATCTTTCAGTACACACGTATCTTCTTAGATCATGAATTGTGATAACTCGATGCTCTATTTTATTTTATTTTTGGATTAATTATTTTTACGCCCCCTGTACTTAGGCCCATTTGCATTTTACCCCCTAACTTCAAAAATAAGCACTAATACCCCTTGTACTGTGTACAACAATGTAACAATAGACAAATCTATAAATTTTAACTGTGCATGGCTTACGTGCGTATCAGTATAAGATGTCAGTTGAAAATATCAATTTGAAATGACTAAGCTACCTTAAGGTTAAAAAAAAAAGAAATTGCTCGGAATCTCTCCATAGCTGTTCTTCCTTCAGCCAAAAATACGAATCACAAGTCTGGTTTGGATTGGATCAAGAGTGGCTTGGAGTGTGAACGAGTATGGTTTGAATTGGATTAAGGGTGTTTTTGGCTAAAGGAAGAGATTCTGCTTTTGAGAAATGGTATCTCTCATTCACTTCTTCCTTTTCTTCTTATTTTTCTTATTTTTCTCCCTTTCTCTCACCCTCTTTCTCTCTAAAGTCTGCGACCTAAACCTCCATTAACTAGATTGATAAAGATATATATATATATATATAGAGAGAAAGATATCACTTTTCGAAACCCTTGGTAGGCTTCTCAAGCAATCTGTTGTTTTTCCATTTTATATCCCCATTCCTTAATTCGATTCGCCAAATCATCCCTTGCCTTCATTGCCGTCCATTTGACCTTAAATACCACTCCATGCTGAGTTTCAATCCTTGGATTAGCTCCGTCGAGCGAGGGTTTGAGCTTTTATTTTTTATTTTTTTTAATTTTTTGAATTTAAGTTTTAGATTAAAGCTTGAATTGGTAGGTAGAGATTCGGCTTAGCAGTTGATTTTTGACACCTATTTGTCTAATGGAGCCTCACATCGGTAATAAGTTCCAGCTCGACTGAAAGATCGACAGCAGCTCATTTGGAGAAGGTTGGGAGGTATTCAAAAAGTTGGGTGGTTTTTGATTTATTTACAGGAGGGCAAAAGTGGCCTTTTCATCACTTAATATAATATAATGGTGTCTGTTGTTATACTGTTGTGCATAGTACAATGGGTATTAGTGCTCATTTTTAAAGTTTGAGAGTAAAGTGCAAATGGGCTTAAGTACAGAGGGTATAAAAGCAATTAACCTTTTATTTTTTCTTTACCTTTCTAGTTGGGTGAAATATTTAGAATATATGTAAATATATATTTTGTGGCATGAGAAACCTACAAATGAAAAGAGATTTTTAGCCGTGTCCCTAAATAGTAAATTATTCGAAGATTAGTAAATGTCCCACTCTACTTATCTGAGTATGTTTGGTTGATGAAAAGATGGCCAAAAAGTACAATAAAAATAAAAAAATGTGACTTAAAAGTGATATGCGAAGAAATTTAATTGGAAAAAATACAAAAAATTAGTTAAAGTTGATGGGTTTTGATGGATTTTAGTGCCCCAAATGTAGCTTAAGTCATGAAACTATGGAGAAACTCAATGAGATAAGCTGTTTAGTGTGCTAAAAAAATAAAAATAAAAATTTTTCAATTTTTTGAATTTTTTTAATTTTTCTAACTTTCTTCACATAAAAATCTTCAGTTTTCTCTAATTTTTTTTTTAAGTTTCTCCAAAAATCTCAAACTTTCTCTAACTTTTTGAAGAACACACTTGAAAAATAAAAAATGTATGGAGAAAACTTCAAAAACAAATGCAAACAAATGAAAGTAAATGAAGCATGAGATTTAATGAGTTAAACTCTAAAACCACTTTCTTGGTAAAAACCTCTAGTTTATAAGGCGACTAATCTTAAAAATCAATCCACTATAAAATTGAAGATTACAAGAGTTTACCGTGCATAATTTGACTCGACACCTGTCCTAGTTTAAGTATCTCTTACTTCCTAGAATCCACAATAAAATGTAAAAATGCACTTTCAAATGGCACTTTTTATTAACAATATTTTACTAAATAATTTTGAATTATAATTATTTATTTTTTTCCCAAGTCAAAAAAAAAAAAAAAACTTTCCATTTGCTTCGAAGAGTGGTAGCCATTTTCAAAATGGTGTTGCCATCACCATCTTTGACTTTTACACAATCCCCGATTTATCAAATATCACTCACATTCTAAAAATATCAATCTATCAATTAAAAATTTATCAACAATTCAACTCGACTCAATCCAATACAGATTGCTAATACTAAGAAATGAATTCACATGCTTCAATCAAAAGGCTTAATCAAATGTCGCATCTCACCAGAGACTCACCACGCGCACACACACATTAAATGCATTTTAAACCATCGCTTAGACACGCATGAGAAAGGAAGACAAATGAGTTACCATAGAATTACATGTAAGAGGAAGGAGGTACAAGTTATTTGAAAAGCACATGTCATATATTTTTTCGTGTCACACAGTAACTTTTGCTTAGTGTCAAAGATGATTAAAAAGTACAATCCCACGATAGCTGCCGCTGCTTTTTCTCTAATTTTTTTTTTAAGCTTTAGAAAGCTTAACATTGACGAAGATGTATAATAATTAGCCCTTGCGTCGAAGGCAAGAACCATTCATTAATTCCCAAACAGCATTGACCAATGGAAATCATCTCATCAGCTGTTTATAAGAAGCTTCTAAGCATAATTTGATTTGACCCTCATAGTTTAAATAACACTCGTTACATTCCTTTCAACACACATCTATCTTCCTAGATCATGAATTTCAATAACTCGATACTCTATTTCATTTTATTTTTCTTATAGATGCCGTGTCTGAAGTTACTAGATCGACAAACGGTGCTAGAGAATTAGGAAAGGCTGAAACAGGCATTGGAGGAGTTAGTGGAGGCCCAGAAGGAGAGGGAGGTATGTTTAGAGTAGGCATGAGAGAAATTGGTGGTGCCTCAGAAAGAGATGATGAGGTGTCGTCAGCAAAGAGATCAATAGATGGATTAATAAAAAATGAGGGAGTAGCTGTAAAAAGAGAAGGAAAAGAGGATATAGATGAGAACATTTGTATTCCCAGAAGACTACATGATGGGAGACACGGAGACGATTAGAGATAGGATCCCAACAACGATAGCCATTTTATTCAATTTCATAACCCAAGAAACAACACATACGAGCGTGAGGTTCCAATTTAGTGCGTTTATGAGAGGGAAGCAAAATAAAACAAACACATCCAAAAACACAAAGAAGTTCATATGGAGGAGTAGACCCATATAACCGTTCATAAGGAGTTTGGTTATGAAGGAAGGGAACAGGAACACGATTGATAGTATAGACAGTAGTAATAGTAGTTTTCCCCTAAAATTTTTCAGGGTAGGATGAGGAGATGAAAAGAACGCAAACATTGTCAAGAATGTGATGATGTTTACATTCAACTAGACCATTTTGCTAGGAAATGTGAGGACAAGAGCGCCGAGGGAGAGCACCTTGTTGTCGAAGAAAGTCAAGAAAATCAAGAAAATCAAATTTTTAATATTCCATGGCATTGTCAAAATGAAAAAATTTAATAGTATGAGAGAATTGTTTTTTAACCATGGTAGCAAACTCAAAATAAATTTTTAGAAGTTGGGACCGATTGTGTATAAGATAAAGCCAAGTAAAGCGAGTGCAATCATCCACAAATATAACAAAATAGCGAATCTCTCCCATAGTAGTAGTAGGAGAAGGACCCTAGACATCTTAATGAACAAGATCAAAAGTAAATGAAGAAAAACTATCACTTTTATTAAATGATAAAGTATGTTGTTTTGCAAGTTTACATGACACACAATTAAGAGGTTTAATATGAACCGATCCTAACTGACCACTAGAAACTAAAAATTGTAAATGACTGGTTGAAAGATGTCGTAATCTAAAATGACATAAATAATAGGAGGGAAATAGCAGAAATAGTTACAACAGAGTGTTAAAAAGTGGACGAAAGGTAAAGATGAACCAGTTCAAACAAGTGACTATGCTTGCGGCTTATCCTAAGGGTGTGGATCCTGCACAAGACAACCCGAAGAAGAAAAGGTAACAGTACATTCAAGATCATACAATTGACTGACAGAAATAAGGTTAAGAGACAGGTCAGGTAAATAATAGATTTGAGGGAAAGAAAGTTGTGAAGTAGATATATGGCTAATATGCTGAACATGAATATGAGAACCATTAGCAGTTTTAATAGTAGATACATGTAAGGTAGATGATATTGTAGTGAAGTAATTAGATTTGGTGTCATATGATTAGAGCAAGCAGAATCAAGAAACTAAGAAGAAGTACCTGTAGTAGCAGACATAGCAGTAGAAGGATTATCAGAAATAGAACTAAGCTGATGAATGATATTAGCAATGTCAGTTGTGGTCAGATTAGATGAAGAGGATGGTGTAGCAGACTCAAGTAAAGTAGAGGCAGCAGTAGATTGAGTAAGCTCTATAGATTTAGAATGTTGATTACGGCTATGAGACCTATTGGTGCGAGAATCAGGTGGTTTCTTGGGACACCAATGATATAGGTGGCTAGGACCCTACTTGTGGCAATGAATGCATGTACGATTTGAACATAGTAACAAAGTGTGATCAGGTTGGTTGTAGTATTTGCATAGAGGTTGATTTGAAGGATGTCCACAAGAAAAACTCGATAAAGTAAAGTGAGCAGCATAGGCAGTATCTGGTGACTGAATCTGAAAAGAGTTAAGACAAGTTTCTTTAGAAAGAAACTCAGAGATTACTTGATCAAGGTTGGAAATAAGGCTGTAATGTAAGAGAGATGCTCGAACTGGCTCAAATTTGTTATTCAAGGCCATAAGAAAGATAATCAACCTTTGATTATCACGATAGAGAGCAAATTTCTTTGCATCAATGGAATTAGTCCAATCAGGTTCCAAGGCCGATAGTTGATCCTAATAAACTTGCATCTGGGCCAGAAAACTGTGAATGGATTGGCTAGGTTCTTAATGAAAACGATAAAGCTAGGCCAGAATTTGATATTGGTGTGCAAGATCATCAGTAGTGTAATGAGAGTGAAGAAAATCCCAAACCTATTTGGTAGTTCGAAACGATGAAACTGAGATCTAATAGAAGGAATGGAAGTGTTGCAAAGCCAGGTGATAACTTGATGATTCTTGCTATCCCATTCATTAAAACACTCATTAAATTTGTCATCTGATTCACTTTATTCTTAACTTGGGGATGGATGTCACTAGATACATAGCGCCAAGGTTTTCTACATTTTAGAAAACTGGACATAGCATGAGCCCAAAATAGATAATTAGTGTTGGAGAGGATGATAGTGATAGGTTGGACAATGTCCGTACACTGAGAATAATTGAACCACTAGTGCACTGTAGAGGCAAAATTTGACAAAATTGAAGTCAAAACTGGAATTAGGAGGCTGAAAAACCTTAGGAATCAGCTTGAACCGGTCGATAATGGATCTAAAGAGGAATGAACCGGCCAAAGAAAAAAATTGAGCCTAGCTCAATTGAATCAGAATTGGACCGGTGCTAGAAGACGCGTAGATAACATGGCTCGGTTAACTGAAACCCTTGGACTATAATATATATATATATATATATAAGTAATATATATATACTAGCAAATGCCCGTGCAAAGCACGGATAGCCTATCTCCTAATTTAGTTTTAAGATTTTTTTTAGGTTTTTTGTCTTGTTTTTATTAAAATTTATTTTTTTTCAAAAGTTACAATTTTTAAGTATATTAATCACATTAAAAAAATTTAAAAATTCGTATCTATTTAAGTAAAAGCTATCCATTTAGATAAAAATAAACGAAAAAGTTAGCATTTTTATTATTTTAACTTTTAATGAATTTTTAACATTTTTTTATGAATGTGATTAACACGTCTAAAATTTAAAATTTTTGAAAAAATTAATAAAAAATATACAAAATAAAAAAATAAAAATAATTTTGTAATCACATTTTAACAAATTTTTATAATAAAAATAAGTGTAGAGTAACAGAGTATATTTTCATGTAAAGTGATCGAAAAGACAACTAAATGGGAGAAAGATAAATAATTCTTACTATTAAATAAATTCAATAGTTAAAAATATGTCAAATTCAAATTATCTTACTTTATTTGTTTATTTCTATTTATTTTACTACTTATTTAAAATTTGTCAAATTTTTGCCTCCAAAAAAAGTATCAACATTTTTTGCCTGGCGCCTCCTCTTTGTCTCTGAAAAAATACCACGTATACAATGGTTAAATCAATAGATTTGGTTTATAAATAACTTAAATATAAATTTGCAAAACAAACTTACATGAAAAACTGTAAAAATTATCTATAAAAATAAAAATCACTAATCAAAATGTTAAAGTAATATGATTAATAAACATATAGAATTTTATTATTGGTTACAAATATTGATTTAAAGTATTTTAGAAAAAAAATCTTCAATAAAAGATAATAAGAGTAAAAGATTATATTTCCATGTGAAGTAACCGAAAATATCTTAAATTTAAATTTTTAACTTTTTTGTTATATAAATGACACAAAAAGTGCAAAAGTGTATGTATTTAAAATTTTAAATTTTAAGTACATTAAAATTGAATTTAATCCATAAGAAAATTAAAATTTTAATTTAAATGTTTATTCTTTAAAATTAACTAAGTTTTTTTGTTTTAAAAAAATAATATTCAAAATTTAATTTTAATATACTTAAATTAAAAATTAAAAATATGCATTCATATAAACATATTTTAAAATATAAAAAAATAGGAGAGTGTATTCTTATATAAAGTGACAAAAAAATACAAGTAAAGTGAAAAGGAAAAAAATAATCCCGACCATTAAATAAATCAAGCGGTTAAAAATATACCAAATTCAAATTATTTAATTTCTTTATTAAAAAGTCTATAGTAATTAATAATTAATTTTTCTTATTTATTTATTTATATTTATTTACAAAAATTCAATTTACTTAAAAAAAACTTTTCTGTTGTGCCAATAAACACCCACATCACTCTCTCTCTTGTCAAACCCCCTTCCCAATCCTTTCTCTCTCCATGCCCTCTCTCTCCTATCAGACCCCCCACCCAATCCCCTCCTTCTCTTTCTCGCTCTCTCTCCATGCCCTCTCTCTTTTGTCAAACCCCCCACCCAATCCCCTCAATCCCCTTTCTCTCCATGCCCCCTCTTTTCTCCCTCCTCTCTCTCTCCCCAGCCGTGTGACACGCACATATCTATCCCGTCAACCGACCAAATTTATTATATAGATATATAAGTAACATATATTATATATTAATATATTATATATAATATATATACTAGTCAATACCCGCGCAAATTACGGATCGCTTAGCACCTCTCTCCTACTGCCACATCAACCGATATGTTTTATTAGATAAATTGAAATTTCAAATTTTAAAATTTGAAAAAGATGATAGCAATGACATGTTAACGTTTTAGTGATGATTAAGACAAATATCAAATTATAAGTTATTTAACGTATAAATAACTAAATTTTGAATTCATAAAACAAATCTATATGAAAAAGTGTAAAAATAACCTATGAAAATAAAAAATCACTAATCAAAAGTGATTTTTATAGGTTATTTGTACACTCTAAATTATATTTCTGTTTAAGTTTCTATTTTTTTGAAAACAAAAAAAAAATATAAATAGATTTAACAAACATTTTTCCATTTCCAATTTACAAAAATTTAAAACCATAAATAGAAATTTTAATTTAAATGTTTAATTTTAATAAAATTTTGAAGAATATTAAAATCTAGGTATGTAATAAAAAAATTTAATTAACTTTGTTAGATATAATATCATTATCATATTTTTTAAAATATTAATTTAAAAAATTTTATATATATAAAAAATATTCAAAAAAATATATAAGAAGGGTTAGGGATTATGGAAGAGTTTGGCGCACTGATTTTCCCTGAAAATTTTTGAAATTATTTATTTAATTTAAAAACTCTTTAATTTAATTATTTAGTAAAAATAAATTTAAATAATTAAAATAATTCACTTTAATATGATGCAATAAAATGTATAAAGTGTTAAAATTGATAAAATATTTGCAATAGAAAAATAGAGTAAAAACACTTTTTTTTATTAATTTTTCTATTTAAGTTTGTATTTTTTTTGAAAACAAAAAAATATATATAAACAGATTTAACAAACATTTTTTTGTTATTAGTTTACAAAAATTAAACAACATAAATAGAAATTTTAATTTAAATGTTTAATTTTAACAAAATTTTAAAGAATATTAAAATCTAAATATGTAATAAAAAAATAGAGTAATTAACTTTGTTAGATATGATTATCAAATTTTTTTAAAATATTAATTTAAAAAATTTTATATATAAAAAGTATTCCAAAAAACATATACAGAAAGAGTGAGGGATTATTATCAACTTTATATCCAATCAAAAATTTCCACATATCACTTTTATTTTTACTATACTTTTTTAACAAAACACTCCTATAGGTCCCGGGCAGCCACCATTTGAATTTTAAATTAACTTTGAAATTCACTTATTTGAATTTCAAAAACCCCGTAGGTCCTAGGCAGCCACCATCCGTCAAGCTCCCCTTCTTTCTCTCAAGAAACAAAACCCCTAGCCACCCTTTCTTTTTCTCCCATCTCACTCACTTTCTCCCTCGCCCTTCAATTTCTTTCTTTCTTGCTAGCCAGCTTCTTTCTCTCTCTTTCTCTCACAACTCGCCCTTTGCACACGACACGTATATAAAGGTCCTAGGCAGCCACCATTTGAATTTGAAATTAACTTTGAAATTCACTCATTTGAATTTCAAAAAACCCTGTAGGTCCCAGGTAGCTACCATCTGTCAGGCCCCTCTCTCTTTCTCGAGAAACAGAACCCTTGGCCAACTTTTCTTTCCCTCCCATCTCACTCTCTGTCTCCTTCGCCCTTCAATTTCTCTCTCTCTCCCCGCCCAACCTCTCTCTTTCTCTCTCTCTCACAGCCCGCCCTCCGCATGCGACATGTATATAAATGTCCCCTCCCCCTCAACCCCTAACTTTTTGACCATCTCACGACCTTCCCAACCCTACCTCACCATCTTTCTCTCTCTCTTTCTCACAGCCGCCTAACTCTCGTCCCTCCCCATTTCTCTTTTAAGGTAATGATAAAAAAAGTCAACTAAAGTGGAAAGAAAAATAAAAATAATCCTGTCTATTAACCAAATTCAATGGTCGAAAATGTCACAAATTTAAAATTTTTAGCAAATCAAAAGAGTGTAAAAGTGTATGTATTTAAAATTTAAATATTAAATACATTAAAATTAAAATTTTAAGTGTAAAAAAAACTCTAAAAAGGCACAGAAATATAATTTGGCATATAGGAGGGTGTTTGGAGTTCAAAAAAACTCGAAAAACTCCAAAAAACATTTTAAAAGTTTCCACCATTTTCAAACTCCAATAAAGTTAAACTTTTTAACAAATTTTGTTAAAACCAACAAATTTTGGTAGATTTTTTTTTTAAAAAAAATTGGACTAATATTTGTGCCAAAAAATTTTATAAAACTCCAAAAATTTTAAGATTCTTAACTAAAATTTTGTCACGTGTCATTTTTATACATCTCTTAACAACTTTATATCAAATTAAATAGAAACATTCAACCATAATTTAAAAATAATTTTTTACACTCCAAATTTCAAAAAAAAAAAATTTACTTTTCTTAATTTACTACACACCAAATTTCAAAAAATTTTCACACCACACACACTCAACCCAAAAACCCATTAGATATGCGCCTCCTCCCCCCTCACACCCCTCTAACTTTTTGACTATTCCATGCCCTTCCCAACCCCCACTCACCAGCTCTATCTCTTTTTCTCTCTCTCTCTCTCCCTTCCCCATTTCCCTCTTAGGCTGCCATGGAGACAAATGTCCCATCAACTGCTCTATCTTATTATATAGATATATGTGTCTTGGCTCTGCGGCGCCATAGAATCCAAACCACACGGGAGCAACTCACAATCTTGGACTCTCGGCTGAATGAGGTGGAAGCACACGGTCTCGGCTGGAGCAAACGAACCATGTGATACGTGCAGAGAGAAAAGCTTGTGTAGCTGTGTATGCGCCAGGTTATCGAAAAAATTGGTGGTACAATGGCATCCGAATTCGCTGGAATCAGGGGCAGAGCCAGGATGATATAATGCCCTGTGCTACAAGTCAAAACTCAATAAACTAATATATATATATATATATATTAATTTAAAACTTCCTTAATTAATTCAAACCAAACCAGTGCAAAAATATAAAAAAGATAACAACTAAACAACAAAAAGAAACATGCACTATTTAAGTTGTGCCCTACGGTCTTTCAAAGAGTAAAACTCATCTATTATCGCATCTGTACTAATACTTTCAGCCAATTTTCTTTTAATGTAGATAACCATAGAATCTGTAAGGTAGTCTTCCTCCATTTTGTTATGAAGATCAGTTTTAACAATCTTCATAGCTAAAAATGCTTGTTTGGTAGTTGCTGTAGTCACAAGAAGAGTTAAAACCAAACGAATCAACCTTGCAATCAAATGATAGTGCTCTGACTTGTTTGTTTCAATTAATCGTCGACATAATTGAGAAAGAGAAACTCTGGATGACAAGTGATATTAAGCTCATAATGTTCTAACTGAGATTGTAGATGATATATCTCTTGTTTAGAAAAATCATCGGGATAGAATTTCCTGACAAGATTGCAAATTTTATCAATTTGGAATGATTTGAAGCTGTCCTTAGGTTCTAAACCTGAGCTAAGCATAAGTAGTTCTACTATCTCCTAAAAAAATCTAGAATTCAACTCCGCCAGCTGAAAATCTATAACAGCAGTGAATATATCATAGTGATAATGATGCTCAACTGTGATGTCGTCTCTTTGCTGACAAGAGCGACCTGTAGATCCACATAACAAGCACCCATATCTAGTATATTAATATTATACTTTGTGCACATATCATTCACGCTCATCAAGAGAATATCAAAACCATCTTATCTCAAGTTCTGAAAGAGTTCTTTCGTAGTTGAGACAAAATCCATAACATTTAAGATATCTAGAGATTTATGTTGCAAGGCTCGGCAAAGCAAATCAGTGATTCCCATAATTTTAAGCATCATATGCAAAATAAATATGAACTAAAATGACCTCATTGCAATTAAAGCACCCGTAGCTTCCCTGCATATGGATCTATCATCAAGCATCTCTTGAAGAACTTTAATACTTGAACCAAACATGTCTATTAAGCTGCAAATAGAATCAAAATGGGAGCTCCACCAAATTTTTCCACCTCGTTGCAAAGAACCAATCTGGTTAGCTCATCTACCCGTCACCCGTTCATTAGTAGCTAGCATTTTTGTAATTTCAGTAGCTTGAGCAGATTTTAACTCATAAAGACGTTTTGGAGAAGCACTAAGAAGATTGACAATGGTAGTCAACTTTGAAAAAAACATCCAACTAGAAGGCTCATATTCAGCAGCCGCCACTAATGCTAGTTGTAGTCGGTGCGCAAAACAATGCACATAATATGCATAAGGGCAGTCTCTAAGAAATAGAGCCTGCAATCCATTCCATGTATCACACATATTACAAGCACCATCATACCCTTGACCTCGTATATTTTGAATGTTTAGATTATTGTGAGCAAGAATATTACATATCTTTTGCTTAAGCGTTGATGCAATGGTGTTTGCAACACGCACAATTTCAAAAAAGTACTCTTATGTAAAACCATAAACATCAACATATCTCAAAACAATGACCATTTGCTCTTTATTAGATGCATCATTCGCTTTATCAACATCAATACAAAATTTTTCATTTATAAGTTCCTTACGGATCTTATTTCTAACTTTGCTACCATAAATAGTCAAAATCTCCTTTTGAATCATTAGTGAAGTATACATTGTATTTTTTGGAGCCTTGTCTAGGACAACTTCATGAATACTATGATTCATTTTTCCCATAACTTTTATCATTTCCAAAAATTCCTACGGTTTCTTGCATTAAAAGATTCATCATGACCTCTTAAAGGACAGGATTGAGCAGTAAGATATCGAATACTCTCAATCGTTACTGTAAGCCGTAACCTATTCTTCTGAATTTCTTCTGTAGTTTGTGCATTTATTACTTTGTGAATATGCCAAACTACGTTTTTTAAATTCTCAATAGATTTCACAGAATTGTTATGTGGTGAAATGGGGCCTCCTTCATGCAACAAAAAGGCACATCTATTTCCTTCATTAACCTTCTTCTAATTTTTAAACCCTTCAAGAGTCAATGTGGGACAGTTTGTCATCCTCTTTTCAAAAAGAAAGCATGGACAACAGAATGTTGCATTCTTTGAAGGGGAATTCTCTAACCAAGGAAATTGGTTGAACCAAGAGTATTGAAATTGACGATATTGAGTTCCAAACTTAGACCGTGGAAACTCTAAAAGTTTAGGATGATATGGCCCCATTTTGATATAAGCTTGTCTAACTGCATCCCGTTGATTAACTAGTAGTTCTATTATTGGAGTACGTAAACCCAAATCCCGTTCAAGAGAAGAAGCATCAAATTCAACTTCTTGAATATTAGGAGGAGGTTGCTTATTAGGAAATGAAGTATTAACATTGGATAAAGAAGGTGCATGAGTGCAAGGAGGAGATTGCTCATCAAGAAGTGAAGTATCTATATTAGACGGAAAATATGCCTCATTTCTTGATATCTCAGCTCTTGGTTTAAAGAACGAAAAAATAGTTTTTGCTTTCTTCTTTTCTCGATGAGCCATGATGATGTAAAACCTAAAAACAATATCAAACTTAACACAACATCCAATATATCGCAATCACAAATCCATTAACAGTCAAATTCTCAACACAAACTAGAAAAAACCAAAAGTTAAAAATCTAGAAGACAAGTTTAGTTGGAATGTAGAAGGTTATGTCACATGTCACGGACACAATGACAAATTCATAATCACTTAATAAGAATGGGTTGACTAATTTGAATAGATTTAGGAGCTTTTATTTAAATCAAATTCAGGGATTTAAAATATATTGCATAAAAAAGGGCCAAAACATCTATTCCAACTCAAAATCTAACTACAAATAACTTAATGCACCACTATTATTCAATATAATAATTTTGACATTTATACTCTATCTGAGATGAAAGTCCGATAAAATAACCCGAAACCACAAAAATTCTAAACTACTTAAGTTAGTTTTCCATCCACGTTGTTGGTCTCTTAAGGTAACACCAAACAACATTCTCCACCAATTTGGCAGCTAACAAAATGCCTGGGATATAAAAGGCAACAAAATTTTGAAATCGTTTCTTTCAGTTTTGGAATTGAACCAAGCAAGCCAGTTTGAAAAGTTAATGAGAGTTGCGCGTCATTTTATTTATTTAATTTTTTTTTGGACTCCCCAAAAAAAATTCTAGGACTTCTTTTTTTTTTGGTAATTATTTCAATTTATTTATTTTTTTCTACTAATGAACGCATGACTTATGCACTTCTTACATTTTTTTTACGAGTAAACCAAAGTTCAACCTATTCAAATAATTCTTTCCTAAACACAGAATCAATTACCACAATTTCTCAAAAAAGTAACCACTGTAAACTAGGATGGATGCTCTAAACAAATACTATAGAAAACCAAAACAGGTCCTAGAGGAACAAGAAGCAAAAGTCATAAATTAAGCATAGTAATCAGCAGTCAACGACCAATTGTGGAGCTCAATCTTTAGTGGTTTTGTTAATGACGGATTTGTGGATGTGAGAGATCACACCACCACCAGCAATGGTTCCTTGATGAGAGTGTCAAGTTCTTCGTCCCCTCTAATATTCTAGGACTTCTTAGTTCTGATTTCTTTTATTTTCCAATCAATTGAACAAAATCAAAATCATGGGTGGAACCACTTATTTATCCAATCAAAGATTTTCTTTTTTATATTAATATTAAAATGAACAAAAAGTAAAATAATACGTTTTTCAAAAATCTCTTTAATGGTGCAATGAAAAAGTGATTGACCCACAAAATAATTGATGTGTGGTCCCTCTTTTGTTTGCTTCTTTAGTTCTCCTGGTTCTATGTCTTACGCTGCTGAATTTTTACGTTCTGCCTCTTCCACTGCTATAGCCGTTCTTTGTATTTTAGTGTTTTGGGAGGGTTAAATTTCTTCTCTCGGTTTGTTTCCAAAGAAAAACCAAACCACAAAGCTTCTGTAAGAAGCTTTTGAGGGCCACGTTCAAGATAGCTTTCCAGCATTTTTTTTTTTTTTTTTTTTTTTTTGTGGTTGGCAGGTTACTTTGGTAAGGGCAATCCACTGTGGAACAAAACAAAATGTAATTCGTTGACTTGCCCACTGTTGAAGACAGTGTGTGTAAAAAAGTTAAAAAAATATATAAAAGTAAAAATATTCTTAGAATGAAATAAAATGTTAATTAGAATTAGACTATTTAGAAAATGGAATGGGCTGTTCAATAAATGGGTTGGGCTAATTTTTTTTTAAATTTTTTGTATTGGGCTTGAGCCCACCGCAGTCCTCAGCTAGGCTCTACCCCTGGCCAAAATCGTTGGGTGATGCACCAGAACAGAGACCTGATTATTGGTCAGTACCGCGATAGCCTGGTGTTTGGTTTGTAGAGATAGTAACAGTGGAATCGACAGGACAGAGAAAGGCCAATGATTGAAAAGAAAAAGAAAGGATGTGTGTCTTTATCGGGACCCAGAAGAAAGAATAGTTGAGGGAGGTGAATTCAAAGGCAACGGTATTGGTTTGTTGATTGTCGGCAGGAGAAGAATAAGATGCTGAAGAGAAGTAAGAGGGCAAGCTTTTGGTTGAGATTGAATATGGCTGGACTCGGAAGTTTTTGGATTGCTTCCCGTGATGGTGCAACCGACTATGGAAAATCAACTGAACATTGCTCTGATACCATTTAGAAGAAAAAAATTATGGAGAGAATAATTGAATTCCCTTGTATTAATGTGTTGAGCATGTACATATATATATAGGCTTATGAATTTCCTAAAGACAAAACTCTAAAATAAGGTAACAAAGTATACCATGACATAGATAAGGTAACTAAATATTAGAGAATATTTAGAATATTTCTAACAGAAAGATTTGGAGGCAGCATTGCATAATTTTCCAAACATGGTGTTGGGACTTGTGGCTCATACGGAGAGGAATCAAGTGTTAGGAATGAGGGGTGGATGCGAAGCGGAGCAGAGTAGAGTGAGGGAAGTGAAGTGACTGAGCGGAACGGAGCGGAACGAAGCATCCACCCTCATCTCGGATTCAACATGAAATGGGCTGGGCCGTAGGAGTTTTGGGAATCAAACTATGTAATCCTATTAGGGTTAGGAATAGACCATGTAATCCTATTAGGGTAATGAATAGAGGTGACTATAAATATTCTCTATGTAACCCTGTGATCAATAAGAAAGAACTCTCGCTCATGCTCCCGTGGATGTACCCGAATTTTGGAGAACCACGTAAATCTGCGTGTTGATCTCTTTACTGTTTTCTTCCATATATCGTGTGTGTGTGTGTGTGAATCGATCCAACAAGTGATATCAGAGCAGGGTTGAATCACACGAAGAACGATGGTAGGAAGTTCGTCTGTTACAAAGTTCGATGTAGAAAAGTTCGACGGGATTGAGAATTTCGGACTATGGCAACAGCGGGTAAAAGATCTGTTAATACAGTAGGGTTTGGTGAAGGCGTTGAACGGGTCTAAGAAGAAACCAGAGGCGATGCCGAACGATGATTGGGAAGAACTGCAGATAAAGGCAGTGAGTATGATTCGTCTGTGTCTTGCAGATGAATTTAAGTACCATGTGATTGGTGATAACTCGCTTACCAGTGTTTGGGCTAAACTGGAAAGCAGGTATATGTCAAAGTCTTTGACAAATAAACTGTTTTTAAAACAGAAGTTATTTGGACTAAAGATGGTCGAGGGTTCCGATCTTATTCAGCATATTAATACGTTCAATCAACTTGTTAGCGATCTGCTAAGGATTGACGTAAAATTCGAGGAGGAAGACCAGGCTTTGATGTTGCTATCCTCGTTATCATCTTCTCTCGACACGCTCGTTACAACTCGACTTTGGGGGAAAGAAACCCTAGAACTAGAGGAGGTCACTGTAGCCCTTCTAGCATATAACCAACACAAGCAACAGGCTAATTTATCTCAAGGTGAATGACTGGTGGCAAAGGAGTACGAGAATTGTGGAAGAAAGAAAGAGAGGGGTAAAACAGGTGGAGGCCGTGGGAGATCTAAGTCGAGGAGGCAGTCCAGCGAAAGGTTTGCGTACAAGTGTTACAAGTGTCATGAGCTAGGACACATGAAGAAGGACGACCCTAAAAAGGACACAAACTAGAAGAAACAGGGAAAGACAGAGGAAAAGAAAGATGGACTGTCGAATTCTGTGAATATCGCACAGCAGAATTCAGAAGAAGATGGAGATATGCTTTCGGTTTCAACCCATGTGGATCATCCGTCAGACTCATGGATTCTGGATTCAGCATGCTCTTATCACATGTCTCGTAACAGAGAATGGTTTGGCACCTACAGGTTAATAAATTGTAGTACTGTTCTTATGGGTAATAATGCATCTTGCAAAGTCATAAGAATAGGGATAGTTAAAATCAAAATGTTTGATGGTGTTGTAAGAACCTTGGGTGATGTTAGGCATATTCCAAATTTAAGGAAAAACTTAATTTTAATGGGAACCTTAAACTCTACAGGCTATGGGTACAAAGCAGAAGGCGGAGTAATGAAAGTAATGAAAGGTGCTATGGTGATCTTGAAGGATTTGAAAGGTCCTGGAAATATTTATAAGCTAATAGGGAGTACAGTTGTAGGTGGAGCTGCTGCCACTATAACTGAAGATGCTAGTGATACTATTCTTTGGCATATGCGTTTGGGGCATATCGGGGAACGTTGGATGTTAGAGCTACATAAGAAGAATCTGCTGAAAGAGGTGAAAACGTGCAAGGTTGGATTCTACAAGTTCTGTGTTCTAGGAAATAGTGTAAGGTGCAGTTTAGAGGTGCTACTCATAGAACGAAGGGAATTCTTGACTATATACATTTAGATGTTCGGGGGCCAGTGAGTGTAGCTTCTAAAGGAGGATCTTTGTATTTCGTGACCTTTATCGACGATTTTTCAGGGAAAGTTTGGGTGTACTTCATGAAACACAAATCTGAAGTTTTTGATAAATTCAAGGTATGGAAACTGAAGCAGAAAACCAGACAGGGAAGCGAATTAAGTGCATCAGGACAGATAATGGGAAAGAGTACAAAAACGGGCCTTTTCTGAAGTTTTGTGAGAAGCATAGGATTCAGCAACACTTTACAGTTCATAAGACACCTCAGCAGAATAGGGTGGCAGAAAGGATTAACAGAACTATAGTGGAGAAAACACGGTGTATCAGATTGAATGCAGGACTTCCTAAGGTTTTCTGAGCAGAAGCAGTGAATATGGCATGTTTTATTATAAATAGGTCACTGAGTATTGCTCTGGATAGAAAGGTAGCAAAAGAGGTGTTGACTGGGAGAGACATAGATTTTTCAATTCTACTAGTTTTTGGATGTCCAGCTTATGTTCATGTTCCCGAGGATGAGAGGTCAAAGCTTGATGCAAAATCCAAACAGTGTATCTTTATTGGGTATGAAAAAGGGGTAAAATGGTACAAGTTTTGGGATCCAGAAACAAAGAAGGTAGTGATTATCAAAGATGTGATATTTGATGAAGCTTCAATGGTCAAGACACATCAGAAATTCGAGTCAGTGGAATGTAACGAGTAGCAGAGTATACAGGTTGAGCTGAATGGTTCTGACACATGTGGTTTTGAGACAGAAGAACAACAGAAACAACAGCAGTAAAAAAGCATAGCCACAGAGAGACCCAAACATACCATCAAGAGACCTGAAAGGTATGGGTTTGAGGATATGGTTTCTTTTGCTCTGACTACTACTAGTGGGGATCCGTCTACTTTTCAGGAGGCTATCACTAGTTCTGAAAAGGACAGATGGATGGAAGCCATGATGGAGGAAATGGAGTCATTGCACTAGAACCAAACTTGGGAATTGACAGATCTGCCTGAGGAAAAGAAGACAATGGGTTGCAAATGGGTGTATAAAAAGAAAGAAGCTGTGTCAGAGAATGAAAAGGAGAAGTTCAAGGCTCGGTTAGTAGCAAAGGGTACTCACAGAGAAAGGGAATTGATTATAATGAGGTCTTTTCTCCAGTTGTAAGGCATACTTCGATCAGAATTATCTTGGCATGTGTGGCTAGCTATGATCTAGAGTTAGAGTAGCAAGATGTGAAAATGGCTTTTCTTCATGGTGATTTAGAGGAAGTCATTTATATGGAGCAGCTTAAGGGGTTCAAGCAACTAGGGACTGAGCACCTTGTATGTAGGTTGAGGAAGTTACTTTATGGGCTTAAGCAGTCTCCGGGACAATGGCACAAGAAGTTTGATTCGTACATAATTCAGATCGGGTTCACACGCTGTGAGTATGATTATTGCGTTTATGTTAAGAATCTTGATGATGGCTCCTATATTTTCTTCTTATTTTATGTGGATGATATGCTTATTACTACGAAAAGTTTAGTTGAGGTAAGCAGGTTGAAGTCCTTGTTGAGGAAGGAATTTGATATGAAGGATTTGGGCGCTGCAAAGAAAATACTTGGAATGGAGATTAGCAGAGACAGGTCCGCTGGGAAGCTGTGGTTATGTCAGAAGGATTATGTCATGAAAGTGTTGGAAAGATTTAGCATGAATAATGCAAAGTCGGTAAGCACTCCTTTAGCAAATCATTTTAGATTGTCTTCAGCACAGTGTCCAAAATCAGTTGAAGAAATTCAGGACATGTCAAAAGTGCCTTATGCCAGTGCAGTTGGTTGCTTGATGTATGAATTGGTATGTACAAGACTCAATTTGGCACATGCAGTTAGCATAGTCAGTAAGTACATAGCCAATCCAGGCAGAGAGCATTAGGCGGTAGTCAAGTAGGTTTTTAGATACTTGAGAGGTACAGTGGACCGTGGGATTATGTTTGCTAGGCAATAAGATCAGATTTCAGTTGTAAGGTTTGTTAATGTTGATTATACTAGAGGTGTGGATGACAGAAGGTCTACGACAGGGTATGTGTTTACTCTTGCAAGTGGTCCTGTTTGTTGGAGATCCATGGTACAACCTCTAGTGGCTCTATCTACTACTGAGTCTGAATATATAGCGATGACTGAGGCTGCTAAGGAAGCATTGTAGCTAAAGGGGTTAGTGAAAGAATTGGGCATAGATCAAAGTGGAGTGCAACTGTTCTGTGATAGTCAGAGTGCCATTTATTTGGCAAAGCATCAGGTGTATCATGCGCGGACCAAGCACATCGATGTGAGATTTTACAAAGTGAGGGAGTTGGTTGCTATGGGTGACTTGATACTTAAGAAGGTGCACACTTCAGAGAATGTAGCTAACATGTTGACAAAGACGGTTACCATGGACAAGTTCGAGCATTGCTTGGATTTGGTTAATGTCTCTCGGTGCTAGAGAGCAGACATCCCCCAAACCAGTTAAATGAGGTTGTTTGACTCCTGAAGGGGCGAGTATTCGCCAAGGTGGAGAATGTTGAGACTTGTGGCTCATACGGAGAGGAACCAAGTGTTAGGAAGGAGGGGTGGATGTGAAGTAGAGCGAAGCATCCACCCTCATCTTGGATTCAACATGTATTGGGCTAGGCCGTAGGCCTGAAGGTTTGGGGGGTGTGGGGGACAACGCCCCCGCGGTACGGTACGGTATAATTAAGGGTATTTTGGAAATCAAACTATACAATCTTTTCAGGGTTAGGAATAGACCATGTAATCCTATTAGGGTTAGGAATAGAGGTAGCTATAAATATTATCTATGTAACCCTGTGATCAATGAGAAAGAACTCTCGCTCATACTCCTATGGACGTACCCAAATTTTGGGGAATCACGTAAATTTGTGTGTTGATCTCTTTACTGTTTTCTTCCATATATCGTGTGTGTGTGTGTATGAATCGATCCAATACATGGCAACAGGGGTGGTTTCTCCAGAGGGTGAGAGTGACATTTTTGATAAAGAAAATCACATGGAGGTTAAAGAAAACTATAAAGCAAGTAAGAAGGGAAGGTCACTTAGCTTGGATGATGTTACAGACTCTGTAGGTAGTGAGTTCTTAAACATGCTGGGTATAGAGCACGGTCCTTTTGGCTTGAGTTTGGAAAGTGAACCCGAGTCCCCAAGAGAGCGTCTTTTGAGACAATTTGAGGACACCCTAGCTGCGGGGTGCTCATTATTTGATTTTGATGTTGAAGCTGGGAACCGGGCACGGCTTGCCTATGAAGCTCCATATGGGTTTGGACGAGGGACCTTTAGTGAGGACTTTAATCTATCTCTTGTGACTGAAGCTAGAAATGAGAATCTTAGGCTACCAACTCTGGCTGCGAGGAATAAAACTAAGGCCTCAATGTTGGAAGACTTGGAGACGGAAGCTTTAATCCATGAGTGGGGTTTGGATGAGAAAGCTTTCCAACATTCTCCACCTAACAGCTTTGGTGGGTTTGGGAGTCCTATTGATCTATCTCCTGAAGAGCCTCTCCAGTTGCCTCCCCTTGGAGAAGACTCAGGCCCATTTCTACAGACCAATAATAGAGGGTTTTTGCAGTCTTTAAATCCTATACTCTTTAGTAATTCTAAAAATTGTGGTAGTTTGATTATGCAAATTTCTAGTCTAGTTGTGGTGCTTGCAAAGATGGGTTCTGGTATAATGGAGATATAACAGCATTTGGCTTCGATTGGAATTGAAAAACTCTCCATGCAAGCAGATAAGTTAATGCCATTGGAGGATATTATTGGGAAGACAATGCAACAAATAGTATGAGAGGCTGCGCCGAGTCTGGAGGCACCCGAGAGGTTTGTGACTATTTTACTGTCTTGTGTTGTCTGAAGTAGTTTGTTATCTTAAGTTTTGTGGACTTATACTGGTGGTAATTGTTTTTCTTTCTTTTTGCAAGCAAGCTCTACTGCATCTTGAATCAGAGGTTGAGCAAAATATAGGTGATAGACAAAAGCAAGCTAAAGGAAAATCTTATGGATTAGGTCAAACAAGCTTGACTCAAGTTCAGTTGGCAAGGAAATGGACTCAGAACATGCATCGCTAGAAGATCTTGCTCCTTTGGTAACAGATAAGATTGAAGCTTTCTCAATTGAGGGATTGAAAATTCAGTTTGGTATGTCAGATGAGGATGCACCTTCAAATAGTAGCCTGCAGTCTATTGGTGAAATCTTTGAACTTGAAGGGAAGAAAGTAAACATTGGTTGGTCCTTAGGTTTGGAGGGAGCTGGTGGATTGCAACTGTTGGACATTAAAGACAGCAACGATGACCTTGATGGACTAATGGGATTATCACTAACACTTGATGAATGGATTTGGCTGGATTCTGGTGAGGTTGAAGACGATGGTCAAATTAGTGAATGTACTTTCTAAAATTCTCGCGGCCCATTATGCTAACTCCTTGGATTTTCTTCGTGGAAGGTCAAAAGGAGAGAAAAGACGTGGTAAAGGCTCTGGTCAAAAGTGTGGTTTGTTTGGGAACAGTTACAACTTTACAGTGGCACTAATGATGCAGTTTCATGATCCTTTGCGAAACTATGAGCCAGTTTGTACACCGATGCTTGCTCTTATTCAAGTGGAAAGAATGTTTGTTCCTTCGAAACCAAAACTATATAGCACTGTTTTAGAGGCAAAGAACAATACTGAAGAGGATTATGAGTCTGAAGTTGCAAAAAAAAGAAGGAATAAAGGAGGAACCCAAAGAAGAGAAAATTCATGAAGACGGAGGCCTTCCTCAGTTCAAAATCACTGACGTTCATGGTGCAGGCCTGAAAACAGAACCGGGGAAAAAGAAGATTGTGTTGGGCCCACAAGCACTTGTAAAGCTCGCAACAGAAGCACACACACAAATGAAGAAAAGAAAAAAATTTAAAGCACTCAACACAAGAATTTTTAACGTGGTTCAGTCCCTCAAAAGACCTACATCCACGATCCTAAAAAGAGATAATATACTCAATTCAATATTAAACTATTACAATTTTTGCACAAACAAAATTGTAAAACCCTCTCCTGCTCACACAACCCAAAAATCCAATTACACCCACATTTTGGTAACACAGGTTTTTTGTTGTGTCCTTGGTACATTTAACAACTATGGGGGAAGGCCCTTTTTATTGGAGCCAAGCCTCCCATTTTTTGTTCCCTCTCCCGATGTGGGATTTGGGTCATTCAATGTATATTTGGTTCACGTGATATAGTGTAGACTCTGTAGATACTCCCCAATGGGTTGAGCCTACGTGCACATTGGAAGACCTTAGGTGGATCATGACTCCCCAAAGAGTGGTATCAGAACCGATGGCTGACGATCTTGGGGAGGACTCAAAAACTGATTTGGTGGGCTTGCACAGAGACTCTCGATGGAGTGATAAAAATCCAAGGAAGCTCTTGATGGAGAAAGGATGCAAGCAAGCTCGTTGCATGGAGGCTCTCGATGGAGTAAGGATGCAGATGGGCTCGCTGCATGGAGGCTCTCGATGGAGTAAAAAGGGGATGGTTCTTAATCGATGGAGTGTGAGGTGAAAAAAAAAAGTCCAAGGTTAAATAAATCAGTGTTAGAGAGTAAAAAGATCATTGATCTAGGGGGAGTCAAGTGGATCAAATTGAGGGGGAGCGAGGCCCAATGCATAGCTCACACATGAGGGAGAGATTGTTGGGAACATGTGTGAAGTGAGTCCCACATCGAATAAATAAAAGAGAGGTTGGACCTTAATATACAATTGAGTGACTCACCACTCACAGGGTTTAGCCTTTTAAGTGGATATGGGTCATTTAATGTATATTAGGTTCATGTGATATAGTGTAGAATCTGTAGATACTCCCCAATGAGTTGAGCCTACGTGCACATTGGAAGACCTTAGGTGGATCATGACTCCCCAACACATTGGGGGGTCTGCAACTCAACAACAGTCTGGTTCCCGTTGGTTGCTTGCCATTAATGGAATGGGGAAGAGCAACAAGCATCCATTTATGAAGTCAAAGGCTGTTGCTAAATCTGCTTCCCCTGTAACCTCAACAGCCCAGCCTGGGGATACATTCTGGAGCATCTCTGCTTGTGTTCACGGCACTGGGACTAAATGGAAGAGGTTGGCTAAGCTTAACCCACATATTTGGAGCCCAAACATTATCCTCCCTAATGAGACTATCAGGTTGTGCTGAGCACAGGATGCATTTTAATCCATTTTTAAAAGGGGGTGAATTGTGGGTTGCATTGTAATTAGCTGTGGAGCTGGATCATATCAATTGGAACACATAGGAGTTGACTCTTTTAAAGGAATTCACACAGAGGATCATTCCAGTGGCCTGGTAAGATCAACAAGTCCTTAAGGAGATTAAGTTTGCATTTGTATAAACATGGTCAGCCAGTTGTGTTTGTGCAATAAATGGTAATGGCACATGATTTTGCTCATTGTAAAGGTAATTTTTGTTAGCAAGCAAGCGCATCTTTTGCTCGTTCCTTGGGAACATTTTTTTTTTTAAATCTCATGCCTGAAGAAAATAGAGCTTGTCTATGACTTTTGATAGATTTCCCCGGTATTTCTATCTTAATCGTGTAATGTGAAGAGTAGTGAATTTTATCTTGGTTTCTGTTTTTGACCATCTTTCTTCCTATCTTGGTTTTTGCTACTATTTTCTTGTTTTTTTCTACTTTCAAATGCTTCTTTTATTTTGCTTGTCCGATCATATGTGTGTGTGTATATATATATAATATATCTACGTTTATGTGCGTCCTCTTTGTCTTGAAGTTCTTCCGTTTTTTTTTTTTTTTTTTGGTAATTAGTTCTTCCTTTTGTTGCCTTATTTTTCATTAGAAGCAAGGTTCCTTCGCTGAAAGCATATAATGCCTTAAAATCTTCATGCTGAGGTACTTGGGACAGAGAGCTAAAACTTCAAAGGTAACCCACTATATTTATACGGCATTGAGGATTGGAGTCGATCTTTGTGGAGAACTACCATTTGATTTTTTTTTTTTTAGTTGGACCCTCCTTGGTGTTTACAACTTAAACATAAAAGTGCACTTAGCGTTATGTTTTTTTTTTATTAATTATTTTTTTAAAAATAAATTACTTTTATACATTAAAATATTTTAATAATATACATAGTGATTCCATGAGAGAACTATTACATTATAATATATTTTAGAATACAAGTGCATTGCATTCTCGTTTCTTTATTTATGAGTTAAAGGATAATTATAAGTCAATTGTAGATTATAAATATGAATGATTAATAATTTGAATATTTTAATGTTGATGTATGATTGAGACGGCCACTCTTGCAAAGGTGTCGGGTACGTTTTTTTTTGGATTTCACTTTCAATGGTTTAACTTTTCTATCTTGTATTCCACGGCTAGCACGGGTGTAATATGTTACAGCTTACGTGGAGATGACGAGGATTGTGGTTTTTTTATGATAAAAATGTATTGTGATAAATTATGTTTTAAAAATAATAAATTTATAATAAATCACTTCATTCTATTTGTTTGGTTATTAAAAAAAAAGTTACAATTTTTTTTCTTATTATATGACTTTTTCAATCAAAATTTATTTTTTTAAAGAAAACTCTAGTTTTTAAGAGTATTAACTGCATTCGTTAAAAAAAATTAAAAAATTTACGTCTTGTTGGATAAAAGTTATTCATTTAGATAACAAATTAATATAAAATTTGTTTTTTTAATTTTTATTTAAATGAACGAAAATTTTTATTTTTTACGAATGCGGTTAATACATATAAAAATTATACTTAAGTTTAAAAAAAGCATATAAAAAACTACCAAAAAAATTAAATAAATAACGTATTTTTTATAAGTTACATGAAGGATATGAGAAGAGATAGTCTTTGCAATTAGAAAGATTGTATGATTTTTTTTCTCTCCAATTTTAACATTAATTATTAAAGATTCTTCATATTTATTATTAATTTCATAATTGATTGACTTGGAAATCTTCAAAGTCAATCGTGACAATTTTTTTCTCTTCAATTTTAAGAGATATTTGTTTGACAAAAAGTTTATTTAAAAGTATAGTAAAAATATAAAAATTTGATATAAAAATGATATGTGATAAAATTTAATTAAAAAAATATAAAAAATTAATAAAAATTAATAAAATTTAATTAATTTTAATTAATCAAACACTCTTTTAATAATCCTTTAATAATAATTATTAAGGTTTCTTCGTATTATTATTACTTTCGTGACAGATTGACTTGGAAATCTTCAAAGTCAATCATGCATGGCTGCTATTGCTCTCGTGATAGATTGACGTGGAAATGACTTGGAAATCTTCAAAGTCAATCATGGCTGCTATTACTCGGGTGAGGGGGGCTGCAGTCGCGCGTTCGACTGCAGCGGCTGCAGTCGGGCCAACGGCACTGTTTTATCCCAAATGTTATTAATTTGGTGAGATGTGTCCCACGGAAAGGCTGAGTGGGGGGTAAAAAAAATTATAAATAAAAATAATTAATTTTTTATTTGATTAGGTTAAAAAATAAAATAAAATAAAATAAAAAATATTTTTAAGGTGATTAAATAACTTTTAACAATTTTTTAGTATTTGATAAAATAAATATAAATTTTTAATAACATTTGACAATTTTTTGTGTGTTTAGTAATAATTTTTGAAACTTTTAAATAGGGTTAAAGTAAAATGATAATTATACTCCTCACCAACTCATCAAAAAATTAATGTGTTGACAATCTACCACATAAGATTATTAACAATATAAAATAAAAATATTTTTAACATGATTAAGTAACTTTTAGCAAATTTTAAGTGCGTAGTAAAACAAATAAAAATAAAAATAGTTAATTTTTATAAATCATTAATTTTTGATATGCTTGCTAACAATATAAATATAAATAAATTTTAATTTAATTTACTTTAATTTAATTTAATTTAACAATATAAAATAAAAAAATATTTTTAACATGATTAAGTAACTTTTAACAAATTTAAGTGTGTAGTAAAACAAATAAAAATAAAAATAGTTAATTTTTATAAATAATTAATTTTTAATATGCTTGTTAACAAAAGACATGTAAATAAAATTTAATTTAATTTAATTTAATTTATAAATTTAGTTAATAATCTTATGTGGTAGATTGTCAACACATCAATTTTTTGATGAGTTGGTGAGGAGTATAATCATCATTTCACTTTAACCCTATTTAAAAGTTTCAAAAATTTTTACTAAACACACAAAAAATTATCAAATGTTACTAAAAATTTATATTTATTTTACCAAATACTAAAAAATTGTTAAAAGATATTTATATTTGTTTTTTATTTTATTTTATTTTTTAACCTAATCAAATAAAAAATTAATTATTTTTATTTATAATTTTTTTTACTCCTCACTCAATCTTTTCGTGAGACACATCTCGCCAAATTAATAACATTTGGGAGAAAATGGTGCCGTTGGCCCGACTGCAGCCGCTGCAGTCGAACGCGCGACTGCAGCCCCCCCCCTCACCCGCTATTACTCTCGTGACAGATTGACTGGGAAATCTTCAAAGTCAATCATGGCTGCTATTATATTATAAAGAGAATACTGGGACGCCTAAGAATGCTAATATATTATAAAGAGAATATTGGGACGCCTAAGAATTGGAAAAGGGAGGTTATTTGGTATGATAGTTTGTAACATTGTTTATTTTTTTTTTTGAAAGTTAAATTTTTTTTTTTATAAGTAGGAGAGAGAATATTTGAACTTGAGTCATGAGCGAGTAAGAAAGACTCTTAACTACTGAATTACAGACCACACTTATAACATTGATTATTTTGATTAATTTAATATAACGATTCTAATGTACATATAATTTTTTAATTGAAAATAAAAATAAATACATTTTAATTGTTAAATTAAAAATCAAGAAACTCAGATAATATTACAGCATCAGCTCCCGAATGCGAAGAATGGTCCATGCTAGACCACGCACAACGGTTACATACATGGAAGACTGGAAGTTATATCGCGGAATTTATTATATATCCACACCGTTTTCTCACAGTTGTTGGAAAAATTGACACTATTTAGTATGGATTATTTTTACTTAGTGGTCGTTTGGAAGTATTATTTTTAGTAATTTTAATTTCTTTTTTAAAAATTACTGGTTATAATTTTTGGTGCATTTGATAAAGTAAGTTACAATTTTAGTAATTTTTGTAATTTTTGAGTATTTAGTAAAATTTTTGGTAACTTTTAACAATTTTTAGTAACTTTAAGTAACTTTTGATAATTTTTAGTAACTTTTGAGTTAAGAAGTCATTGTAGCAAAATAGCAGAAAAAGTGGTAAATTTGGTGTTTTGCCAAACACTCAATGAGCAAAATTTAATACTTTTTTGCTAAAATTTTTGTCGCCAAACGCAACCTTAAGCTAGTGGACTTAGAAGTAGGATTTCCCTGATGTGAATAAAGGGTTTAAATACAAAGTGAAATGAGTTATAAAAATTTAGATTGAATAAAGATTTAAAGACGAGATAAGTTCAATTATAAAAATTTAGTATGGATTAAATTTTAAAAAAAATTAAGTTTAATTTTTTTTTAAACCAGATTATTAAACTACAGCCCAAAACAGTTCTGTGTAGAATGTTGAGATTTTGTTTTTAAACCCTAGGTTTGCTCTTTAGAGATTATTAGTTTAAGTTTCTTCAAAGCCATTAGAAAGCTTACTTGATCGTTAAGTTCAGGGTCTTAAATATTAATCGAGGTACGCATAAGTTATTCTAGACACTCTGAGTTACAAATATATATATATATATATATATAGTTCATTGATTTAATGTTTGTATATTTTTAACTGTTAAATTTATTTAATGGTCAGAATTACTTCTTTCTCTCTCTATTTTATTTGTCTTTTCGGTCACTTCACATGAAAATATAATCTCTCACTCTTTTCATGTATTTTTTGAATACTTTTTATATATAAAGTTTTTTAAATTAATATTTGTAATAAATGATAATATTGTACACATTTATTAAATAATGTATGAATACTTGTTAGACAAAGTCAACGAAATTTCTTATTTAAAAAAATTATATTTAAAGTTTTATTTTCTTTAAAAATTTATTAAAACTAAACATTTAAATTAAAATTTCAAATTTAATGTACTTAAAACTTAAATTTTTAATGCATACACTTTACACTAATTGTGAAAAAATAAACATTGGTATTAAAATTTCAATTGTAATATACTTAAAACTTAAATTTTAAATGCATACACTTTACACTCTTTGTGTCATTTATATAATAACGAAATTTAAAATTTTGAATTTGAGGTATTTTCAACCGTTAGATTTATTCAATGGTCAGGATAATTTTTTTCTCTCTATTTTGGTTGTCTTCTTAATCATTTCATATGAAAATATACTCTCTCACTTTCCTATATTTTTTTAATACTTTTTATATAAAATTTTTTAAATTAATATTTTAAGAAATATGATAATATTTATAATAAATAATAAAATTGTATAACTTTATTAAATATTATATAGATACCTTAGTCTTTTTTTATTAGTGATTTTTATTTTTATAGGTTATTTTTACCATTTTTCGTGTAGGTTTATTTTATAAATTTAAATTAGAGTTATTTACATACCAAATTATATTTTTATACATTTAGACACAGACAATTACTAGTATATATGTATATAGGAGGTCAAAAAAGTCATTTTAAGATGTTAAAAGAATGCCCAACCCTTTAACGATTAGAGTGTTGCTACTTTCTGAATATTTTTATAGATTATTTTTATAATTTTTCATATAAGTTTATAAATTTAAATTTAAATTATTTACATACCAAGCATAGTTATGCATCCTAGATAGAGGCAATTACTATTATATATGTATACGAGAGGCTAAAAAAAGTCATTTCAGGATTTTAAAAGAATGCCCAATCCTTTAACGATTATAGAGTGTTGTTTGTTTGTGAAAGAAAATCAAAGTCAACTTTTGGCAGCCGATGAAGTTAGAAAACTAAAACAGACATAGCCACCGGGGGCCGGGGGTGGGGGGGGGGGTGGAATGAAAGTGCAAAATTGACAAATAACACCAAACACCACTGTCGGCAAGCAAACACCACTAATCAGTTATGATAATAAAATAACACCAATTATTTCCACATTGTATTTTAATAAGATAATTCTCAAATTTAATGAGATTATCAGTTTTGTATTTGTTGCTTTCGTGGAATATGATTTCTGGATCTCCAGAAAACAAAGGTGCTTGGGACTAGGCAAACATCGATTTCACATCATTCAAACTCTTCCCGATTTATTTGGGGCCCAAAGTTCTTTGGCATTAAGGCCCCGCTTCGATACGGGGAAAGTCAGCGTCTAAACTTATTCTTAGTCATACGGGTGGATCCTACCTTTTGTCATGATTTGGCAACCAAATAATACCCCCACTCGGGTCTTCACTTTTTCTCTCGCGCGGTATCTCCAGGATAAATTTTGGCGAGGAATTTTGGGCACCCTCGATCCTCGCCAAAATTTATCTGGGGGAATGGATATTATTTTAGCCTTTTTAGCCTTATTAATTTGAACAAAATAAATATAATGTTAGTAAAAAAAATAATAAATAGGCCAATAAGTCAAAATAAACATAATTAAAAATAAAATTAGATAATAATCAACCATTCAAAAGTATATATTTAAAAAAAATTATTTAAATAAATTTATAAAAAATTAAATTTTCAATAAAATAAATAATATAACTTCAAATTGTCCAAAAATAATTAAATGGAGTGAGTTTTGTAATTTAATATTTAATTTAATGGGTAATTAAGTTTGGGACACCACGAGGGAAAAAGAGTCATTTGATTACTTTTTTCATCATTCAACCCCTCTTATTTATAAAACATCAAAATCAAGTCAAAAGTTATCCCCTCCATAAACAAAAGTTGGCCTTTTGTAGTTATATATTTATTTCTAATTTATATAATAATGACAATATTTCTTTAGGATTTCAACGGTCTTTTTGATCCCCTTTTTTTCTTTAAATTTTACCCTTACTTTTTATTTACATTTATTGTCTTTTGCATATTTTGAATATGTTTCTTTGGGATTTTGATAATTTTTTTATTCCATTATTTCCTAATTTTATTTTTATTTTTTTATATCCATTGAAATTATCCTTTATATAATTTGAATATATGTATATATGTTAATCTTTTTTTATTGTATCGTAGAATTAGTTTTGTTTATTGTACCGTAGAATTAGTTTTGTCAAAGATTTCTTTATAAACAAAAACAAAATGAAAATTGAACCAAAACTTTCCTCTCTTATTCAAAATTTTTTTAATTTTTCACTTGCATCTTTATGTAAAGAGAGAGAAAGAGAGAGAGTGTGAGATATGGATTCAAAATCTTTTCCCTTGTTTAGATATATTTGGATCATAATTTTGTCGTAAGAATAAGATAAAATAAGGATTCAAAATTTCTTTCTTTTTTTCAGGTTATGATATAAAATGTAAAGAAAAATGTATGGAATTTAAAAAATTAAAATTAATTAAATTAAAATTTTTAATATATTAATTAATGCTTTTTGTTTAATTTTTTTAAATTCATTCATACAAAGGTAAATATTTAAGATTTTATAATTTTTTTTTTCATTTTTTCATATCTTTTTCTTTTTATTTTCATTTCTTTTTTTCTTTTTTACATTAAATTCTTACTCCAAACACACTTTTTTTTTAAGTCTTGGATTTTTTTTAAGAAGCTCAAATATTTTTTATTATCTCCTCTTTCTTTTTATTATTTTATTTTATATTATCTAATTTTCTTCTTACTCATGTCTCTATATTTGTCTCTCCATAAACAAATAGTAATTCAAAATTGTTTTTTTTTTTTTTGGTGAGTTAATTCAAAATTCACTCCCTTATTTGGGTTATGTTGAAAAATAAAAGAAAAATGAATGAAAGTTCAAAAATAAAATTAACTAGATTAAAAAATTAATATATTGATGAATATTTTTTTATTTTATTATATTTTTTAATCAATTCAAATAAGAATAAAGATATTTTTTTTTGTAATAAATTTTTCTATATCCTTCTACTATTTTGCTCAATGTTTATGCATTTCGCTTGTCTTGTTCTTTCGCGTCTCTCTTTAGACAATAAAATTAATATTTTCAAAAGTTTTTTCAATGGAAATTGAAAGCTTAAACTTATATTGGTTTGAATTGTGTTTCGATTAATAATTTGTCGTGAAAAAAGAATGAGATATGGATTTAATTTTTTTATTTTAAATTGTGAAAAAAAAATTAAGAAAAATACATAAAATAAAAAAATTAAAATTAATTAAATTAAAGAAACTAATATATTGTTGAAAAATTTTTGATTTATTTTATTTTATTTTTAAATTTTTTCAAATAATGGTATATTTGTGTTTTTATATTTTTTTTCATTTTCTTGAGTCTGTTTTTTATTTATTTTCTTTTAATTTTTCTTTTTTCTCACTAATTTTTTACTCGAAATATAATTTTAATAAATTTATATTCTTTTCTCTAAAAATCAATCCGTGCAGTTTTTACTGATATATGTATATATATATAAGTTGAGACGCCAAAGAATAGTCCACGCTAGTCCACGCCCACCGGTCACCAACGAGCACGCAATTAATTCGGGGACGTAGAATCTGGTCATGGCTGTCCTCTTCATATGGCCACTTGGTTAATCATTTGGCCACTTGGTTAATCATTAGGCAAAGGGCAGGGTACTGTCATATTGATTTGAAATTGATTATAAAAAAAATTTTTATTTAAAATTACCAAAAAAAAAATATTGATTTGAAATCGTTAAGGTTGCAGTTAGTTTATTTTTTATTTTTTATTTTTATTTTATGTGTTAAAAATTTTTAAATGAGAAAATAAAAAATATTTTATTTTTCTTATTTTGAGATTTTTTTTATTTTAAATTAAAAATTCTCAAAACGATTTTTTGTTATTTTTCATTTCATATGTAAACTCATTCATTTGTTTTCTAAAATAAATTTTAAAAATATAAGTAACTAAATAAGTTTTGAGCTATTTTCCTTATTTTCAAAAGTATAAAATGAAAAATAAGTTCAAAACCGAAAATAGAAGACAAAAAATAAAAAAACAAACCAAACGACACCAAAATTTTTGTTTTAACAATTTTTAATAGTTTCGATATATTTATATTATTTTAATTCACATAAAAATATAGATATATTAGAATTGTTAAATTTTAATTTAATATTTCTAATTATAAGTTATAGAACTGTTAGATCTTGGGCTATCCCTAATCCAATTATTAAGACCATTTCAAGAAGTTAGGAATGTTATGGCATTTTGACTTAGTTTGTCACCTCAAGAAGGTTGGAAGATCAATTTTTTACAAAATTTACCCTGGTGTTATCATGTTTTATACTTGAATATATAAAAAAATATAAAAAGTAAAAGGTATTTATATGTATGATTTATTTATTTCATTCATTTCAAATAAGTTATATCTTCCTTGCACTAATAAATAGAGTTGATGATATAGTTAAATCTACTAATAAAAAATCAAAATAATTAGTCATAGTTGTTATAGCAAGTATGAAAGAACTAAAAAATAAAAATAATTAGTTATAGTAGTTATAATAGGTATGAAAGAGCTGATTGAAATATATTCTTTTTATTCAAATATTTATAAAATATTTAGCTAATTTTGTTTTTATTTTTGAAAGATAGGAGGATAAATACTATATGAATGGAAAGAATAAGTTTAATTAAAAGTTTTAGATTAAAATTTTTATTTAATTATTTTCAACTTTTCCAATGTCAATTTTCTATTTTTTTTCACAAATTGATATGATGAGTGATTTTAAATTTTAATTTTTTATTAATAAATTTCTAATCCAAACATTACCTGGATGCGGTGACATATGGTACATTTGGATGGCAAAAAAAAAAAAAAAAAAATTTAATGTAAAAGTAAAACATGCTAACATTTGGTAGAAAAAATAAAAAAAAATAATAAAAGTTAAAATTTTCTATTGTGTGTGTGTGTTTTTTATTTGGGGGAGGTAAATAAGCATCCCTTTATAGATGAAGACTTGGTTTAAATCTTCTATATATATCAATTGGGACATATAAATTTTTTTTTTTTCACAAATTAAATATGATGAGTGATTTTAAATATTAATTTTTTATTAATAAATTTTTGAACCAAACGCTACCTGCATGCGGTGATATATGATATATTTTGATGGAAAAAATAATAATAATTAATAATGTGAAAGTAACACATACTAACATTTGGTAGAAAAAATTAAAAGAAATAATAAAAATTAAAATTTCTATCTTGTGTGTGTGTTTTGCCCCGGGGCGGCCCCCGGGGGGGCGGCGGTGGGTTAAAAAAAATCCGCCTAGTTTCCAATTTCCAGTTGGCGTCAGAAAGGAATAACAACAGGCCACTCTATGGAAAATTTGATCAGACGTACTCTGTGCATTGGTGACCTGTCAAAGCTCAGAAACAAGTCTACGAGGCATCCATGTGGGCCCCGTGAAAATTAGACGAAGGCTTGTTCCAATCCCCTATATATATCGATTGGGACATACAACGTGGGTGTGGAAAGAAGGGAAGTAGAGTTTGTAAATACTAGTACTAGTGCCGTCTAACCTGCCAAACAGGGAGGAAGTTCTAGTGAGAGAATCATGATGAGAGAGAAAAGGCTTTACGAAGCATCACTGAGTGGGAACGTTGAGTCACTGAAACAGTTGATGGAAGAAGATAGACTCACTCTGGCAAGAGTTTCGGTCACCTGTTTCAACGAAACTCCTCTCCACATAGCTTCCATGTTGGGTCATTCGGAGTTTGCCAAGGCTGTGTTGGGGTACAAGCCAGATATGGCGAAAGAGTTGGATTCAAAGGGGCAGTCGCCTCTTCACTTGGCCTCCGCAAATGGGTACATTGCGATTGTCAAGATTCTGCTCCGGTTGGATCCGCAGGTTTGTCTCGTGCGCGACGAAGATGGGAGGACTCCTCTTCATCTCGCGGCCATGAAAGGACGAGCTGATATTGTGGAAGAGCTGGCTGGCGCTCGACCCGAAGTGCCCGGGTACCGGTTGGGTCGAGGTGAGACTCTTCTGCATCTGTGTGTCGTACACAATCGCTTGGAAGTTCTGATGCGTCTTGTGACTCTTGTGGAACGGAGCTCGATTGAGGACGGTGTGAATGCTAAGGATGATGATGGCAACACCATTTTGCACATCGCTACCACCCTGAAGCAGCTGGAGGTAAAGAGTTTAGTTTCATGTTGTTTGATGCTGGTCAAATACGAGCGAATAGATATTTACGTCACTTTCTTGGATTCTTTTAATGGACCTTTTCTATGAACACCCTTGCCTCAATATTTTATCAACTAATATATATATATATATTGATAAATATAATCTTTTTGATCAAACTTTTTCATTTCCCATATTAGCAACCAGAAGGGGATTCGGAATTTTTACCAAAGGGGCACCACGTATTGTAGAAGTAGGCAACGACTTATGTTGAGATTAAAGTTGAGAGGGAAACCATATTACTTTTAGGGATTTGTTCGTTTGGATGTAGTGACATGAAAAGAAAAGAAGAGAAAAAATATTTTAGAATTAATAATTTGTTTGAGTTTTTTGAGAGAAAAAAAAAAAGAAATGAAATGAAAAGAAAAGTGAGTGTTAAAATTTTAAAATTTTTATTTTTTTAAAAGTGAGAAAAATTGAGAGGAGAAAAGTAAATTAATGAAACTTTTAAAATTAAATGATATATTTGCCCATAAAACAAATAATAAAAAATTTACAAATATATTCTAATACTAAACAAATTGATTATACTTTAATTTCTCAAAAGATTTAATGATAAAATAACCATTTATCTTTTTTTTTTTTTTACCTTCAATTTATTCTCAACTCACAAATAAAAAGGAAGAAAGTTATTGTTTGTTCTTTTTAAACTTACAAACAAATAAAAAAATGTAATCATTTTTCTTTTTTTCTCTGCTCTCCTGACTAATCTTTTCTTTTTTCTACTAAATTCACAAATGAATCCTTAAAGCGACAAAATTATTCTTAAATATTAAATCGGTAAATATATTTTTCACAATTTAATAGTTTAATTGACCTTTTAATTACACTTGAAGTTTAATAGGAGAGAGACTACACTTGAAGTTTAATAGGAGTGTTTCTCGTAACTAGAAAAAATATATATAATTATTATTAAGTTTATTATTTATAGAATTTGTTATGTTATATATTATTTTATTAATATTATACACAAAAGTATTTAATAGTGTAGTGAAAAATATATTTTATGTCACAAAAATATTTGATTTTAATTTTTATAAATTCTTTTTATATTAAAAATTTTAAGTTAATCTTAATTTTTTATTAAGACCTAAATATTTCATTTTTGATAATTCTGCATTTAAAATCAAGGGGATACTTCCCCCCACTTGCCTCTAGATGGTTCCGCGCAGAACGGCACCTATACATGTAGGTATACCTTTTGGCATGAATAAGAGCACAGGCAAAGCAAGCTTAGTTTACATTCAAACACTATTGTTTCTCAATAGATGTACATAATCATGTATATTGAACAAGAACTAGATGCATCTAGCAGTGCAGTGTTCTGAAAGAAAGATGGAAATTAAATAACTAGATGCTGTTGTTGGGTTTAGAAGAAGATCATGTAAAGAAACAAGCAATCTGTTACTTAGGCTTAATTACATTTTTGTTTATAATAATATAATATAAAAAATGTTACTCTACAAAAAAAAAATATTTAATAATAAAAATGCAATACCGAAAATTCAAAATGTTGCAACAGTGACTTTTGTAAAAATTTTAATCGTGTCGATGTCAGTGACATTTGTGTAATAGAGTGATACTCTCAATGGGTTTTGTTTTTTTTGTTTTTATTTTCCCCCAATATGATACTTTAATGTGTGTTTAATTTTTTTTTATGTAATAAATGTTTTCCTTTAAGAATATTAATTTATAACGTTACTCAAATTAGATGGATGAACGAGTGGTGTTTATAATAGATCCACAATTTAGGACCGACTTATGTTGATTGAGTCCAAAAATTAAACTCAAAAATTAGTCAAACTAACTAATTAATCTTATCAGATTGATGTAAGTACACAGTGTACAAGTAGTTTTATGCGCAAAATAAAACTCTAAAATTAAATCCAGTCAGGTCTGTTAATATTTATACTCAAAATTGAATCAATGTTAATTCATTAATAATTTTTTTTAAATTCAGAACCAAATTGAATCAAAGTGATTAGATTGTTAGGTCGAATATTTGTGCACCCCTAACTCATCTAATATTTGTGCAGACTATAAAATTCCTGTTGAGAGGAACGGGGGTGAAAGTGAATGCAGTTAATGGAAATGGCACCACGGCTCTGGACATCATCGAACATACACCAAGGGACTTAAAGGCCATGGAAATCCGAGAATTGCTCGTGAAATCCGGAGGTCTAAGGTCCAAAAACATACCAGCCGCTGCATTATCGGCTAGCAACGACGACAACAACATAAGCAGAGAGGACGAAAACGATGAACAACAACCCCCACAGCGGCGGCGACGGCGGCCGCCGCAGCCGCCTTCGCGAAGCAACAGCACTTTTGTCAAGTACTTGAAGAAGCAAGACAACTGGATGAAGGACAATCGCGATTCGCTGATGCTAGCAGCAACCTTAATCGCGGCAATGGCTTACCAGTCGGGGCTTAACCCGCCCGGCGGTTTTTGGGACCACGATGAGCCGGATCCAAAGTACAAAGACACAGTACTTAATGAAACCATGAAATTTAAAGCCGGAACATCCATTTTGGCTGCCAGCTTTCCGGATGATTACCCCGAGTTTTGGATTTTCAACACGTTGTCGTTCGTGTCCTCCCTGAGCATAGTCCTGCTGCTAGTGAGTGGGTTGCCTCTGAAGAAGAGAATTTTCATATGGATTCTAATGGTGGCGATGTGGGTGACGATATCGTCTATGACCCTCACGTATTTATTTACAATGATTGCCATTTCTCCGGAAATGAGTGCTATCCTACTCCGTGTTCTTTGGGTATCTATGGTAGGATGGCTGGCCTTGGTGGGCCTTGTTTTCCTATGCCACACCATCCGCTTCATCCTCTGGATCATTAGGAAAGTCCGCAAATCCAGAAATAAGAGACTTGTGAACCAGGTTAGTGGGCAAGTTTGATGAGTTTCAATGTCCGTATCTACACACATATAGATAAATAAGACAGTCCACTAAAAGAGATCGTCAGATAATAGATTTAGAGTTCAGTATTCAGCATTTTCTCTCTCTCCAATGTATAATAATGGTCTTTTCTCAACCATATGAACCTGTATGATCAGATTTGAATATATCGGAGTGTTTTAATAATGGACAATATTGATTACATTTCATTTCCTTTCAAAATAAATAGTTATTTTTCAAGTGTGAGTAGTTAAACGTGGAATAAATTTAGTAAGCGTTTTAGTAATTTGTTCAGAAGTCT
This sequence comes from Vitellaria paradoxa, assembly GCA_019916065.1. Classification (NCBI taxonomy): domain Eukaryota; kingdom Viridiplantae; phylum Streptophyta; class Magnoliopsida; order Ericales; family Sapotaceae; genus Vitellaria; species Vitellaria paradoxa. Next base: position 50,366,521 of record CM034234.1, on the reverse strand, counting down.
CCGATTTAGACTGTCAAACAACAGAATTTCTCCACTTAATGCTCCAATTTGATGTTTTATCACTTTTGGTAATTTTAGACATTGATAATTGTGTTGATAAATCTTTAATATTTAATTTTAGACATGGATAGTGAAAACTAAAAATATAAAATATCTATAATTTTTAAAAGTTTTGAAAAAAGTTATCATTTTTTAAAAATAAAAAATTGAAAATAAATTTATCAAATATATTTCTATTTCAATTTTTAGAATTTTAAAACCATAAACTAAAAATTAAAAATTTTATCAAACGAGATATTAGAGATCTTAATTTCACTTTTCAAATGACTTCAAGAAGATTTTCAAGCCCAAAATTGAAAACCGTGTAGCATTTAACCTCTTTTAATAATGGTTGCAAATCCGAACAAGTTGGAAGTATAAATAAATTATTCTATTAGAATTATTTGTCAGAAAATTTTATTTATTTTTTTGCATAATTTATTTAGAAATTATTCTGGTAGAAAAATATTTTTTATAAGTTTTGTTTGAATTAAAAATTTGTTGATGAAGAATAAAAAATGAATATGAATTCAAAACACTACTAGAGATTGGGCAATCCGCGAGTAGATGCGCGAGAGGCATCACTTTACACCGAGATGATGGCTGAGATAGAGAGGCGCCTCTCTCAGAGTCAGAGCCATCCACCTCCTCCTCCTCAAGTTAAAAATTTTATTTTTCGTTACTATAACTCATTAAAATTTTGTAAATTTATTTATTCATGTCTTTTTAATTATCACGTTCTAATTTCATTATTATTCCATTGTAGGACCCAGACGATGGCGGATGGGCCTCTTGGACTGATTAGGATCCATTTGTATATATTTTGATCAGTACATTTATATATATTTTTATTTTTGTACTTTGAACATTTGCATATAATAAAATATTATTTTAATTGTAATCTAATTTGATATTGTGTTTGTATATATAATCATAATTAGGAGCTATGTTTTTTTTATTGATTTTATGAAAAATTTCATTAATTCCATGTGCAAATTAATAAATTAAATTTAATATAAATATTTATACATAAATAATTAAATATAATAGTTATTATAAATAATTAATAACTATTAAATAAATGATTATTATAAATAAATAATAAATTATTATTAAATAGATTTTTTAAATAATTTGATTTGTAAAAAAAATTATTGAGATTTTATTATAATAAACCATTGAAATTCTTTTTTAAAAAAAATACTAAGTATTAGCGACCGTTTAAAGCAGTCGCTAATACCCCCAAACGGTCGCTACTTCCTTGGCGCCAAATGGCCATGGCTTCCACGCGTAATTAATTGCGACTGCTGTTCCGTATTAGCGACCGCTACTTACGGTCGCTAATATTTCGCGCCTTCTGGCGCTAGCAGTAGTATCTCCATGCCAAAAAAACAGCGACTGCCTTTAATTTTTGGCGACCGCTAATTGACTAACGTTTTTAACTCAAGCGGTCGCACACGCGGTCGCAAATAAGTAAGTGACCGCTTTGACGGTCGCTAATACTTTTTAGCGACGACTCAAATGCGACTCGCTTGACGCGGTCGCTAAACCGTCGCTAATACTTTTAGCGACCGCTATCTTTCATTTAGCGACCGCTTGGGGCGGTCGCTAATACCACTCTTTCCAGTAGTGAAATTACTCTTTATGTTTGAATTATGATGAGAATTGAAAAAGAAAAAAAAAATTCGAGATTTGATGAATAAAAAATAATTAAAATAAAAAATTGATTTAGTACTAAATGTCTTTTATTTTTTACGTTATTTTAGTTCATTCATATAAAATCATTGATTTAAAATTTTGTATTCTCTTTCTTTTTTCTTTTTTTTTTTCTGACCAAATACTCTAAACACACCCATAGCATATTGAGGCAACTCTTTCGACTTGTCACGGAGAAATGTATTACCATCGAACTCCCTTAATTAGTTACGATATTTAAGGCATCATCTCTTGCTTATCAAAGTTGAATTTCAAGACGTGCTTTATGAAGCAAAAAAGACAGTTCAACAGTCAATTTATAAAAGTAATTAAACCTTACAACCTTTTGTAGAGTTTTTTTTTTTTTATTTAGTATTTTGATGAATACTTATAACTTTAAAGTAATTGTCAAATTGATATTAAAAAAAAAAACGCAATTTGAAATAGAATTTTTATATTATAGTTGAAAATACTATTTTAAATTATAATTTTTATAAATTTAGAGCCTGTTTGGAGGATTAAAAACTAGCAAGAAAGTAAAATTTTTGGTAGTTTTTTGTGTGTTTGATGGAACAAAGTATAATTTTTAGTCATTTTTTTTAACTTTTAGGTACTTGGTAAATTTTTTACCGTAGTAAAGCAAAAAAAAAGTAACTTTTTGTGCATTTGGTAAGTTTTTTACTGTAGCGGAGCAAAAATGGGGCATTTTTGTTTGTTTGGTAAAATTTTTTGTTTTATTTTTTACTGCAGTAAAGCAAAAAAGTGAAAAAAATTGTGGTTTTACCAAACGCACCAAAAGAAAAAAAAATGTAAAACTAAAGATGTTTTACATTTACACTCTCGTAGGTGAAGTGGACTTTGGAGTACAAAGACTTTAGTTTAAGAAGATCTTTTATTTCTTTCTTTCTTTCTATTTTTTTTTAATAAAATGTAAAAATGCTCTTTCAAATGGCACTTTTTATTAACAATATTTTACTAAATAATTTTGAATTATAATTATTTATTTTTTTTCCAAGTCAAAAAAAAAAAAAAACTTTCCATTTGCTTTGAAGAGTAGTAGCCATTTGCAAAATGGTGTTGCCATCACCATCTTTGACTTTTACACAATCCTCGATTTATCAAATATCACTCACATTCCAAAAATATCAATCTATCAATTAAAAATTTATCAACAATTCAACTCAACTCAATCCAATATAGATTGCTAATACTAAGAAATGAATTCACATGCTTCAATCAAAAGGCTTAATCAAATGTCGCATATCACCAAAGACTCACCACACACACATTAAATGCATTTCAAACCATCGCTTAGACACTCATGAGAAGGGAAGACAAATGAGTTACCATAGAATTACATGTAAGAGGAAGGAGGTACAAGTTATTTGAAAAGCACATGTCATATATTTTTTCGGGTCACACAGTAACTTTTGCTTAGTGTCAAAGATGATTAAAAAGTACAATCTCACGATAGCTGCCGCTGCTTTTTCTCTAATTTTTTTTTTAAGCTTTAGAAAGCTTAACATTGACGAAGATGTATAATAATTAGCCCTTGCGTCGAAGGCAAGAACCATTCATTAATTCCCAAACAGCATTGACCAATGGAAATCATCTCATCAGCTGTTTATATGAAGCTTCTAAGCATAATTTGATTTGACCCTTATAGTTTAAATAACACTCGTTACATTCCTTTCAACACACATCTATCTTCCTAGATCATGAATTTCAATAACTCGATACTCTATTTCATTTTATTTTTCTTATAGATGCAGTGTCTGAAGTTACTAGATCGACAAACGGCGCTAGAGAATTAGGAAAGGCTGAAACAGGCATTGGAGGAGTTAGTGGAGGCCCAGAAGGAGAGGGATGTATGTTTAGACTAGGCATGAGAGAAATTGGTGGTGCCTCAGAAAGAGATGATGATGAGGTGTCGTCAGCAAAGAGATCAATAGAGGGATTAATAAAAAATGAGGGAGTAGCAGTAAAAAGAGAAGGAAAAGAGGATATAGATGAGAACATTTGTGTTCCCAGAAGACTACATGGTGGGAGATGCGGAGACGATTAGAGATTGGATCCCAACAACGATAGCCATTTTGTTCAATTTCATAACCTAAGAAACAACACATACGAGCGTGAGGTTCCAATTTAGTGCGTTTATGAGAGGGAAGCAAAATAAAACAAACACATCTAAAAACACAAAGAAGTTCATATGGAGGAGTAGACCCATATAACCGTTCATAAGGAGTTTGGTTATGAAGGAATGGAACGGGAACACGATTGATAGTATAGACAGTAGTAATAGTAGTTTTCCCCTAAAATTTTTTAGGGTAGGATGAGGAGATGAAAAGAACGCAAACATTGTCAAGAACGTGATGATGTTTACATTTGACTCAACATTTTACTGGGAAATGTGAGGACAAGACCGATGAGGGAGAGCACCTTATTGTCGAAGAAAGTCAAGAAAATCAAATTTTTAATATTCCATGGCATTGTCAGAATGAAAAATTTTAATAGTATGAGAGAAATGTTTTTTAACCATGGTAGCAAACTCAAAATAAATTTTTAGAAGTTGGGATCGATTGTGTATAAGATAAAGCCAAATAAAGCGAGTGCAATCATCCACAAATATAACAAAATAGCGAATCTCTCCTATAGTAGTAGTAGGGGAAGGACCCTAGACATCTGAATGAACAAGATCAAAAGTAGATGAAGAAAAACTATCACTTTTATTAAATGATAAAGTTGTTGATTATTTAAATTTATATCGAATCATCAAGAAAATAAATTAATGCGGAAGCGTACCTAAATCCATTGATGTAATTTTGTGGTTCTTGATCTTCCAAGTCTATACGTAGGTTTCTTTTCTTTATTCTCTCTAACGATGGGATCTCAGATTGATTAGAAAACTCTTACTTATGACATAGGGACCATAACCTATTTATAATAACTGTAGAAACCCTACTTCTATTCGGCCCATGATAAAATAGAAATATGGGCTTTGGTATCTACACATTAAAGTCCCATACAAAATTGAGATGTTATAAAGCCCAAAACCTTAAAACCTTAACAGACCAGTTTAAATAGGCTTAACCTTTATGATAGCCTATAACACACAAATAACATATTTGGCCCACAATTGATTATTTTTCAACAATCTCCCACTTGGGCCAGATATGTTAGTTTGTGCATTATAAAATTAACCTTATGAGCTCAAAATTTGCTATCATTATCAACCATCTCTATACAATCTGGTCCATCAATTATATCAATATAGGATTAAAGCGGCTTTCGTTATATGTATCATAACTAAACCCATCAATAGTCACATATATTAATATAATCAACGACATAGATCAAGTATGGATGTGTAGCATGGAAATTACATGTAATGTGATCTAAACATGCCTATTTCCAACTGATCCAACCTTATTCTTTAGTGAGATCATAATAAATACATTCAGAGTGCAAAGAAACCATAAACTTTATTCTGCAAAAAATAAATCCATAAAATGTGTCTACAACTGAAAAGCATCCAAATACAAACTCCCACTAAACCAACATCTCATCAAATGATACAACACCCATATGAGCTACGTGCTCATGAAAGACCTTGGGTGGTAAGCCTTGAGTGAGCAGATCCGCAATCATAGAGTTTGTGCCAATATGCTCTATAGATACCTGACCACTCTGAACTCTCTCTTTAACAACTAGGAACTTAATGTCTATGTGTTTAGACTTCGAAAAACTCCTATTGTTATTAGAATATAGCACAGCTGACTTATTGTCACAGAATAACTTTAATGGTCTTTCAACACTATCCAAAATTCGCAGCCCAGTGACAAAATTCCGCAGCCATATTCCATGATTAGATGCCTCATAACAAGCTATGAACTCTGCTGCCATAGTGGAAGAAGCTATGAGTGTCTGCTTGGCACTCCTCCAGGATATAGCTCCTGCAGCCAGCAAGTAGATGTAACCTGATGTGGATTTTCTACTATCTTGGCATCCAGCAAAATCAGAATCAGAAAACCCAATAATCTCCAACTGATCCGATTTCTTATAAGTGAGCATGTAATCCTTTGTTCTCTATAAGTACCTCAAAACTCGTTTGGCTGTTTTCCAATGATCCATCCCATGATTGCTTAAATATCTGCCTAACATTCCAACAATGAATGCTATGTCTGGACGTGTACAAACTTGAGCATACATTAGACTCCCAACAACTGAAGCGTAGGGAATCTTATGCATCTCCTAAACTTCAAGGTCATTTTTAGGGCATTGATTGAGACTAAATTTGTCTCCCTTAGCGACAGGGGTGTCACCTGGTTTACAATCTTACATGCCAAACCTTTTAAGTACCTTATCGATATAGGCCTTTTGTGATAATCCAAGAATACCCCGAGAGCGATGTCGATGTATCTGAATCCCTAATACAAAAGATGCATCACCAAAATCTTTCATCTCAAAATTCTTTGATAGAAATCTCTTGGTTTCATGCAACATGCCTATATTATTTGTGGCAAGCAATATGTCATCAACATATAAAACCAGTAAAATATACTTACTCCCACTGAACTTGTGATACACACAATCATCCACGGCATTTACCTCAAAGCCAAACGAGATAATTACTTGGTGAAATTTGTAGTACCACTGACGGGAAGCTTGTTTGAGTCCATAGTTGGATTTCTTTAATTTGCAAACCATATTCTTTGAGTCTCCCGACACAAAATTTTCTGGTTACACCATATAGATCGTTTCATTAATGTCACCATTAAGAAACACCGTCTTAACATCCATCTGATGTAACTCAAGATCAAAATGTATAACAAGCGCCATAATGGTTCTGAAAGAGTCTTTCGTAGAAATCGGAGAGAAAGTCTCTTTGAAGTCGATGCCCTCCTTCTGGGTAAAGCTTTTTGCTACAAGACGAGCCTTATATATTTCCACATTACCATTCGAATCCCTTTTGGTTTTAAGTATCCATTTACAACCAATGGGTTTCGCACCTTCTGGTAATGGGACAAGATCCCAAACTTTATTGTCTTGCATAGACTTATACTCTCCATTCATGGCATCAATCCACTGTTGAGAGTTAGAACCCTGCATGGCCTGATGAAAGTTATTTGGATCATCTTCCACCATTCTAATATCTTCCTCACGTTCTTGGAGAAATACTACATAATCATCTAGAATAGCACTTCTCCTTTCTCTCGTGGATCTCCTTAGTTCTTGAGGTTGTCGATTTTGTTCTTCTAGAATAATTACCTCATTCTGGATAGGGGGTTGTTCAACATTGTCTTGTTGAGGTTCCTGATTTCCTTCTTGATCAATGACAGGTATAGAAGCCTGCACATTATCATAAAGGATAGTAGGAATCGAAACCGATTCCTCCTCAAAGGCAATGTCTCTAACCTTATTTCTCCCCCCAAAATCAACATCCTCAAAAAATGTTGCAGTGCCCGTTTCAAAAATTGACCTAAGTGTGGGATCATAAAATTTGTAGCCCCTTGATCGCTCAAAGTAACCAATAAAGTAACTGCTCACTGTTTTGGAGTCCAATTTATTTTCATGTGGCCTATAAGGCCTTGCCTCAGCTGGACATCCCCAAATGTGAAAATGATTCAAACTTGGCTTTTTGCCTGTCCAAAGCTCATAAGGTGTTTTGGCAACTGCTTTAATGGGTACTCTATTAAGAATGTAAGCTGCAGTCTTAAGTGCTTCTCCCCAGAGTGATTCTGGTAAAGTAGAATGACTAATCATACTCCTTATCATGTCTTTTAGAGTTCTGTTTTGTCTCTCAGCTACACCATTCATGCTAGGGGATCCTGGCATGGTGTATTGTGGGATGATTCCACACTCCTCTAGGAATTTAACAAATGGTCCTGGACGTTGTTCTCCTAAACCGTCATATCTACCGTAGTACTCACCACCACGATCAGATCTGATGCTCTTAATCCTTTTGTTGAGTTGATTCTCAACTTCAGCTTTAAAAGCCTTGAACACATCCAGTGACTGAGATTTCTCATGAATTAGATATAGGTACCCATAGCGTGAGTAATTGTCTATGAATGATATAAAATATTGTTGAACATTCCAAGAAGCCGTAGGGAATGGACCACAAATATCCGTATGTATCAATTCTAAGACGTCTGAAGTTCTGTTGGCACCTAATCTCTTAGTTTTGGTCTGTTTTCCCTTAATGCAATTAATGCAAACATCAAAGTCTGAAAAATCAAGGGAACCCAAAATGCCATCAGACACAAGTCTCCCAATTCTATCTTTTGAGATATGACTTAACCGCTTGTGCCATAATGACGCTGAATTTTCTTTATTTAATTTGCGTTTACTACCACGTGATTGCACATGCAAAGTTTCACTATATGATGCAATAGTATCAAGCAAGTATAGGTTATTATATGCAGATAATGAACCAGTACCAATAACATTTGAATTCAACGAAAAACTAAACTGATTGTTTCCAAATGAACAATAATATCCAGATTTGTCCAACAAAGAAACAGAAACCAAATTCTGCCTAAAAGACGGTACGATAAAAGTGTCTTTCAAATCCAAATAATAACCAGTTCCTAATAATAGCCTAAAAGTGCCTATTGCATCAACTTCCACCGACTTGCCATCTCCCACAAAGATGTATCTTTCACCATCATTTGGCTTTCGGTAGCTCAGGCAACCATTTCTTTGCACGCCAAGCGTGATATTTGGCACAATTTTTCTTGAAATGTCTAGTTTTGTTACAAAAGAAGCAGTTGTCAATTTTCTGCTGCTGTTTCTTTTGTGCTGGACCCTTAGTAGCAGCTTCATATTCTTTCTGTCTTTTCTTGCCCTTATCTTTAGAGGTGCTTGCCAAGTGAGCACTTTCAGTTCTGTTTTGCTTCAACTTTTCTTCCTCTCGCACACAATATGAAATGAGCTCATTTAGAGACCATTTCTCTTTTTGGCAGTTGTAACTGACCTTAAAGTGACTGAACTGTGAAGGAAGTGAGATCAATACCAAATGCACGAGCAAGTCATCAGATAGCTCAAGCTTTAATCTCTTAAGTTTAGAAGCAATATTGGACATCTCCATGATGTACTCTCTTATGTTTCCTTTGCCTTTATACTTCATTGAAATCAAGCCTTGCAAAAGCGTGCTTGTTTCAGCCTTATCGTTTTTAACAAAACGCTTTTCAATCTCGGCAAGGAACTCCTTAGCATTAGTTATTCCCTTGGATACTGCGCCCCTAAAGGCTTCTGGAATGCCGTGCTTGATGATCATGAGACTCATGCGATTTGAGCGATCCCACTTCTCAAAGTTCCTTTTGTCATCAAGTGAACTTTCAGCCGTAAGAGAAGCTGGTTGCTCAATCCTATGCCCAAGGTCTAGATCCATGTAGCCAAGAACAATCAATATGTTCTCTTTCCAATCCTTGAAGTTTGTCCCATTCAGCATAGGAATAGAATTTATGTTTGCAGATATAGTAGTAGCAGACATATTAGCTGTATTGAGAACAAAATAATCAAATAAGAACAAGCTCACATTAATAAATAAAATTAATAATCAATAAATTCAAATAATGGTAAACCCATCTCAAGATACCCAGCACAACATTAATATCAAGTCTTTGGACAGTAATATTAATTGTAGGTGGTACTCTTGTTGTAGTGATCAAACATTGACAATAAATCCTGTCAAATAATAAGCCTATCTTTGGATTGACTTACTATTCACATGAAAACCTAATAATTCACATGTTTACCACCACAGGTGTGTATATAATTTTGCCAAATATTAGCTTTCCTTTGGGCCGATCAATATCCGTATGAATTACAGACACACAACTTTCTAATATTCAGAAATAAAATAATTTTCACAAGAGAGGTTGCTTTGACAACATGTTGCTTCAATTAATTTATTGTTGAATATTATGTACCAAAAATTAATAATACCAAAATTTGAATTTAATTGATTCCTTAAATCAATTCCCTTAAAATTAAAAGAAATTAAAACTCTTTAGGGCCCTTTTGAAATAAAAAATTAACCTTTGGGGGCTGTTAACTAATTTTTAAAACCTTTCATATAAGTCCACAAGAAAATTTCAAAGAAACTTCAAACTTTTAAGAATTACAAAATAGACCCAAGGATCCTAATTTTTTTTTTAAATCAAATCCGTAAATTCACCCATCAAAATCAATAGATCTGAATTGCTAAAAAAAATTTAATGAAAACCGACTAACCATTCGGATCGAGATTTAGCAATTTGATGTGTCTTTGTTTGGGTGAAACGACACATAATGGAGAGAGAGAGACTTGATTTTATTTAAAGCTATGCAAAACAAAGTTTGCAGGTTAGTTGCTGTAAGGCAAAAAATTACCCAAAGCCTTTAAAGCTTCAAAACCGAGACGACACCATCATGAAGGATTCAATTCAAATCAATTGAATCTTTTTTTTTTTAATATATTCTCGGTTTATATATATATATATATATATACATTACTGAAAAAGACAAAATTGGAAGGCTGAAGATAAAGACGAAAACTTTAATCTAAGGCTAAAGGCTTCTGTGTACGAAATTGGAAGGCTAAAGGCTTCCGTATACGCACACCAATCCAGTGAAGCTCGGTTTTTAATTGAAGCCTCGGTTTTATATATCCTAGATTTCAAACATGCAAGTATATATATTTGTATATATATATATATATATATATATCTATGAAAGCTCATATCTGAAAGAACCCGATAGCGGTAAAATAAATAAATAAAATCACAAAATAACCGAAGGACGACACTGCAACATCAAGAATTAGACAAAATTCTATATGTAATTTCAACTTCAAATGCACATGAAAGAAAGATCAAATAATCGAAAATTTCAGAATTTTGAGAATCAAAAATTAATCTCCAAAATTTTAAAGCCTAACCATCAAATCTAAATCCATAAAAAAAAATTTCTCAATGATTCAATATGAGTAGGCTCTGATACTACTTGTTGATTATTTAAATTCATATCGAATCATCAAGAAAATAAATTACTGCGGAAGCGTACCTGAATCCATTAATGTAATTTTGTGGTTCTTGATCTTCCAAGTCTATACGTAGGTTTCTTTTCTTTATTCTCTCTGACGATGGGATCTCAGATTGATTAGAAAACTCTTACTATGACCTGGAGACCATAACCTATTTATAATAACTATAGAAACCCTACTTCTATTCAGCCCATCATAAAATAGAAATATGGGCTTAGGTATCTACACATTAAAGGCCCATACAAAATTGAGATGTTATAAAGCCCAAAACCTTAAAACCTTAACAGACCAGTTTAAATGGGCTTAACCTTTATGATAGTCTATAACACACAAATAACATATTTGGCCCACAATTGATTATTTTCCAACAAAAGTATGTTGTTTTGCAAGTTTACATGACACACAATTAAGAGGTTTAATATGAACTGATCCTAACTAACCATTAGAAACTAAAAATTGTAAACGACTGGTTGAAAGATGTCCTAATCTAAAATGACATAAATAATAGGAGGGAAATAGCAGAAATAGTTACAGCAGAGTGTTAAGAAGTGGACGAAAGGTAGAGATGAACCAGTTCAAACAAGTGACCATGCTTGCGGCTTATCCTAAGGGTCCACCTCGACTGTGGATCCTGCACTAGACAACCCGAAAAAGAAAAGGTAACAGTACGTCCAAGATCATACAATTGACCGACAGAAATAAGGTTAAGAGACAGGTTAGGTAAATAATAGATTTGAGGGAAAGAAAGTTGTGAAGTAGATATATGGCTAATATACTGAACATGAATATGAGAACCATTAGCAGTTTTAATAGTAGATACATGTGAAGCAGATGATATTGTAGTGACGTAATTAGATTTGGTGTCATATGATTAGAGCAAGCAGAATCAAGAAACTAAGAAGAAGTACCTGTAGTGGCAGACATAGCTATAGAAGGATTACCAGAAATAGAACTAAGCTGACGAATGATATCAGCAATGTCAGTTGTGGTCAGATTAGATGAAGAGGATGGTGTAGCAAACTCAAGTAAAGTAGAGGCAACAGTAGATTGAGTAAGCTCAATGGATTTAGAATGTTGATTACGGCTATGAGACCTATTGGTGCGAGAATCATGTGGCTTCTTATGACACCAATGATATAGGTGGCTAGGACCCTACTTGTGGCAGTGAATGCATGTACGATTTGAACACAGTAACAAAGTGTGATCAGGTTGGTTGTAGTATTTGCACAGAGGTTGATTTGAAGGATGTCCGCAAGAAAAACTTGATGAAGTAGAGTGAGCAGCATAGGCAGTATCTGGTGACTGAATCTAAAAAGAGTCAAGACAAGTTTCTTCAAAAAGAAGCTCAGAGATTACTTGATCAAGGTTGGAAAGAAGCCTGTAATGTAAGAGAGATGCTCGAACTGGCTTAAAATTGTTATTCAAGGCCATAAGAAAGATAATCAACCTCTGATTATCACAATAGAGAGCAAATTTCTTTGCATCAATGGAATTAGTCCAATCAGGTTCTGAGGCCGATGGTTGATCCTAATAAACTTGCATCTGGGCCAGAAAACTGTGAATGGATTGGCCAGGTTCTTAACGAAGATGGTAACGTTAGGCCAGAATTTGATATTGGTGTGCAAGATCATCAGTAGTGTAATGAGAGTGAAGAAAATCCCAAACCTGTTTGGCAGTTCGTAACAATAAAACTAAGATCTAATAGAAGGAATGGAGGTGTTGCAAAGCCAGGTGATAACTTGATGATTCTTGTTATCCCATTTGTCAAAACGCTCATTAAATTTGTCATCTAATTCACTTTATTCTTAACTTGGGGATGGATGTCACTAGATACATAGCGCCAAAGTTTTCTACATTTTAGAAAACTAGACATAGCATGAGCCCAAAATAGATAATTAGTGTTGGAGAGGATGATAGTGATAGGTTGGACAATGTCCGTACACTGAGAATAATTGAACCACTAGTGCACTTTAGAGGCAAAATCTGACAAAATTGAAGTCAAAATTGGAATTAGGAGGCTGAAAAATCCTAGGAATCAGTTTGAACCGGCCCGTAATGGATCTAAAGAGGAATGAATCGGCCAAAGAAAAAAATTGAGCCTAGCTCAATTGAATCGGAATTGGACCAATGCTAGATGACGCATAGATAACATGGCTCGGTGAACTGAAAGCCTTGGACTATAATATATATATATATATATATATATATATATATAAGTAATATAAATATATTAGCAAATGCCCGTGCAAATCACGGATAGCCTATCTCCTAATTTAGTTTTAAGATTTTTTTTTAGCATTTTTGTCTTGTTTTTATTAAAATTTATTTTTTTCAAAAGTTACAATTTTTAAGTATATTAGTCGCATTAAAAAAAATTTTAAAATTCATATCTATTTAAGTAATAGCTATCTATTTAGATAAAAATAAACGAAAAAGTTAGCATTTTTATTATTTTAACTTTTAATGAATTTTTAACATTTTTTATGAATGTGATTAACACGTCTAAAATTTAAAATTTTTGAAAAAATTTATAAAAAAATATACAGAATAAAAAAATAAAAATAATTTTGTAATCACATTTTAACAAATTTTTATAATAAAAATAAGTGTAAAGTAACATAGTATATTTTCATGTAAAGTGATCGAAAAGACAACTAAATGGGGGAAAGATAAATAATTCTTACCATTAAATAAATTCAATAGTTTAAAATATGTCAAATTCAAATTATCTTACTTTATTTATTTATTTCTATTTATTTTACTACTTATTTAAAATTTGTCAAATTTTTGTCTCCAAAAAAAGTATCAACATTTTTTGCCTAGCGCCTCCTCTTTGTCTTTGAAAAAAAAAAATACCACGTATACAATGGTAAAATCAATAGATTTGGTTTATAAATAACTTAAATATAAATTTGCAAAACAAACTTACATGAAAAACTGTAAAAATTATCTATAAAAATAAAAATCACTAATCAAAATGTTAAAATAATATGATTAATAAACATATAGAATTTTATTATTGGTTACAATTATTGATTTAAAGTATTTTAGAAAAAAATATGTAATAAAAGATAAGAAGAGTAAAAGATTATATTTCCATGTGAAGTGACCGAAAGTATCTTAAATTTAAATTTTTAACTTTTTTGTTATATAAATGACACAAAAAATGCAAAAGTGTATTTATTTAAAATTTTAAATTTTAAGTACATTAAAATTGAATTTATTCCATAAAAAATTAAAATTTTAATTTAAATGTTTATTCTTTAAAATTAACTAAGTTTTTTTGTTTTAAAAAATAATATTCAAAATTTAATTTTAATGTACTTAAATTAAAAATTAAAAATATGCATTCATATAAAAATATTTTAAAATATAAAAAAATAGGAGAGTGTATTCTTATATAAAGTGACATAAAATACAAGTAAAGTGAAAAGGAAAAAAATAATTCTGACCATTAAATAAATCAAGTGGTTAAAAATATACCAAATTCAAATTATTTAATTTCTTTATTAAAAAGTCTATAATAATTAATAATTAATTTTTCTTATTTATTTATTTATATTTATTTACAAAAATTCAATTTACTTAAAAAAACTTTTCTGTTGTGCCAATAAACACCCGCATCACTCTCTCTCTCTCTCGTCAAACCCCCTTCCCAATCCTTTCTCTCTCCATGTCCTCTCTCTCATGTCAGACCCCCCACCCAATCCCCTCCCTCTCTTTCTCGCTCTCTCTACATGCCCTTTCTCTTTTGTCAAACCCCCCACCCAATCCCCTTTCTCTCCATGCCCCCTCTCTTCTCCCTCCTCTCTCTCTCCCCAGCCGTGTGACACACACATATCTATCCCGTCAACCAACCTAATTTATTATATAGATATATAAGTAACATATATTATGTATTAATATATTATATAATATATATACTAGTCAATACAGGCGCAAATTATGGATCGCTTAGCACCTCTCTCCTACTGCCACATCAACCGATATGTTTTATTATATAAATTGAAATTTCAAATTTTAAAATTTGAAAAAGACGACAACAATGACATGGTAAAGTTTTAGTGATGATTGAGACAAATATCAAATTATAAGTTATTTAACGTGTAAATAACTAAATTTTGAATTCATAAAACAAATTTATATGAAAACGTGTAAAAATAACCTATGAAAATAAAAAAATCACTAATCAAAAGTGATTTTTATAGGTTATTTGTACACACTAAATTATATTTCTGTTTAAGTTTCTATTTTTTTGAAAACAAAAAAAAATATAAACAGATTTAACAAACATTTTTCCATTACCAATTTACAAAAATTTAAAACCACAAATAGAAATTTTAATTTAAATTTTTAATTTTAATAAAATTTTAAAGAATATTAAAATCTAGGTATGTAATAAAAAAAATTTAATTAACTTTGTTAGATATAATATCATTATCATATTTTTTAAAATATTAATTTAAAAAATGTTATATATAAAAAATATTCAAAAAAATATATAGGAAGGGTTATGGATTATGGAAGAGTTTGGCGTACTGATTTTTCTTGAAAATTTCTGAAATTATTTATTTAATTTAAAAAATCTTTAATTTAATTTAATTATTTAGTAAAAATAAATTTAAATAATTAAAATAATTCACTTTAATATGATGCAATAAAATGTATAAAGTGTTAAAATTGACAAAATGTTTGCAATAGAAAAATAAAGTAAAAACACTTTTTTTTATTAATTTTTCTGTTTAAGTTTGTATTTTTTTGAAAACAAAAAAATATATATAAATAGATTTAACAAACATTTTTTTGTTATCAGTTTACAAAAATTAAACAACATAAATAGAAATTTTAATTTAAATGTTTAATTTTAACAAAATTTTAAAGAATATTAAAATCTAAATATGTAATAAAAAATAGAGAAATTAACTTTGTTAGATATGTTATCATTATCAAATTTTTTTAAAATATTAATTTAAAAAATTTTATATATAAAAAGTATTCAAAAAAAATATACAGAAAGAATGAGGGATTATTATCAACTTTATATCCAATCAAAAATTTCCATATATCACTTTTATTTTTACTATACTTTTTTAACAAAACACTCCTATAGGTCCCAGGCAGCCACCATTTGAATTTGAAATTAACTTTGAAATTCACTTATTTGAATTTCAAAAACCCTGTAGGTCCTAGGCAGCCACCATCTGTCAAGCCCCCCTTCTTTCTCTCGAGAAACGAAACCCCTGGCCAACCTTTCTTTTTCTCCCGTCTCACTCACTTTCTCCATCGCCTTTCAATTTCTTTCTTTCTCGCTAGCCAGCTTCTCTCTCTCTCTCTCTTTCACAACTCGCCCTCTGCACGCAACACGTATATAAAGGTCCTAGGCAACCACCATTTGAATTTCAAAAAATCCTGTAGGTCCCAGGCAGCTACCATCTGTCAGGCCCCTCTCTCTTTCTCGAGAAACAGAACCCTTGGCCAACTTTTCTTTCCCTCCCATCTCACTCTCTCTCTCTCCCTCGCCCTTCAATTTCTCTCTCTCTCTCCCCGCCCAACCTCTCTCTTTCTCTCTCTCTCACAACCCGCCCTCCACATGGACATGTATATAAATGTCCCCTCCCCCTCAACCCCCAACTTTTTGACCATCCTATGACCTTCCCAACCCCACCTCACCAGCTTTCTCTCTCTCTCTCTCTCTCTCTCTCACAGCCGCCTAACTTTCTTCCTTCCTCCTTTCTCTTTTAAGGTAATGATAAAAAAGTCAACTAAAGTGGAAAGAAAAATAAAAATAATCCTGTCTATTAACCAAATTCAATGGTTGAAAATATCACAAGTTTAAAATTTTTAGCAAATCAAAAGAGTGTAAAAGTGTATATATTTAAATTTTAAATATTAAATACATTAAAATTAAAATTGTAACTGTAAAAAAAAACTTTGAAAAGGCACAGAAATATAATTTGGCGTATAGGAGGGTGTTTGAAGTTCAAAAAAACTCAAAAAACTCCAAAAAAAATTTTAAAAGTTTCCACCATTTTCAAACTCCAATAAAGTTAAACTTTTTAACAAATTCTATTAGAACCAACAAATTTTGGTAGATTTTTTTTTTTTAAATTGGACTAATATTTGTGCCAAAAAATTTTATAAAACTCCAAAAATTTTTAAGATTCTTAACTAAAATTTTGTCACGTGTCATTTTTATACATCTCTTAACACCTTTATGTCAAATTAAATACAAACATCCAACCATCATTTCAAAATAATTTTTTACACTCCAAATTTCAAAAAAAAAATTTACTTTTCTTAATTTACTACACACCAAATTTCAAAAAATTTTCACACCACACACACTCAACCCAAAAACCCATTAAATCTGCGCCTCCTCCCCCCTCACACCCCTCTAACTTTTTGACTATTCCATGCCCTTCCCAACCCCCACTCACCAGCTCTCTCTCTCTTTCTCTCTCTCCCCTCCCCCTTTCCCTCTTAGGCTGCCACGGAAACAAATGTCCCATCAACTACTCTATCTTATTATATAGATATATATGTGTCTTGGCTCTGCGGCGCCGTATAATCCAAACCACACAAGAGCAACTCACAGTCTTGGACTCTTGGCTGAATGAGGTGGAAGCACACGGTCTTGGCTGGAGCAGACGAACCATGTGATACGTGCAGAGAGAAAAGCTTGTGTAGCTATGTATGCGCCAGGTTATCGAAAAAATTAGTTGTACAATGGCATCCGAATTCGCTGGAATCAGGGGCAGAGCCAGGATGATATAATGCCCTGTGCTACAAGTCAAAACTCAATAAACTAATATATATATATATATATATATATATATATATTAATTTAAAACTTCCTTAATTAATTCAAACCAAACTAGTGCAAAAATATAAAAAAGATAACAACTAAACAACAAAAAGAAACATACATTATTTAAGTTGTGCCCTACGGTCTTTCAAAGAGTAAAACTCATCTATTATCGCATCT
Source organism: Vitellaria paradoxa (assembly GCA_019916065.1). Classification (NCBI taxonomy): domain Eukaryota; kingdom Viridiplantae; phylum Streptophyta; class Magnoliopsida; order Ericales; family Sapotaceae; genus Vitellaria; species Vitellaria paradoxa. Next base: position 50,348,774 of record CM034234.1, on the reverse strand, counting down.
GTACTAATACTTTCAGCCAATTTTCTTTTAATGTAGATAACCATAGAATCTGTAAGGTAGTCTCCCTTCATTTTGTTATGAAGATCAGTTTTAACAATCTTCATAGCTAAAAATGCTTGTTTGGTAGTTGCTGTAGTCACAAGAAGAGTTAAAACCAAACGAATCAACCTTGCAATCAAATGATAGTGCTCTAACTTGTTTGTTTCAATTTATCGTCGACATAATTGAGAAAGAGAAACTCTGGATGACGAGTCATATTAAGCTCATAATGTTCTAACTGAGATTGTAGATGATATATCTCTTGTTTAGAAAAATCATCGGGATAGAATTTCCTGATAAGATTGCAAATTTTATTAATTTGAAATGATTTGAAGCTGTCCTTAGGTTCTAAACCTGAGCTAAGCATAAGTAGTTCCACTATCCCCTAAAAAAATCTAGAATTCAACTCCGCTAGCTGAAAATCTATAACAGCATTGAATATATCATAGTGATAATAATGCTTAACTATGATGTCGTCTCTTTGCTAACAAGAGTGACCTGTAGATCCATATAACAAGCACCTATATCTGGTATATCAATATTATACTTTGTGCACATATCATTGACGCTCATCAAGAGAACATCAAAACCATCTTGTCTCAAGTTCTGAAAGAGTTCTTTCATAGTTGAGACAAAATCCATAGCATTTAAGATATCTAGAGATTTATGTTGCAAGGCTCGGCAAAGCAAATCAGTGATTCCCATAATTTTAAGCATCATATGCAAAATAAATATGAACTAAAATGACCTCATTGCAATTAAAGCACCCATAGCTTCTCCGCATATGGATCTATCATCAAGCATCTCTTGAAGAAGTTTAATACTTGAACCAAACATGTCTATTAAGCTATAAATAGAATCAAAAGGGGAGCTCCACCAAATTTTTCCACCTCGTTGCAAAGAACCAATCTGGTTAGCTCCTCTACCCGTCACCCGTTCATTAGTAGCTAGCATTTTTGTAATTTCAGTAGCTTGAGCAGATTGTAACTCATAAAGATGTTTTGGAGAAGCACTAAGAAGATTGACAATAGTAGTCAACTTTGAAAAAAACATCCAAGTAGAAGGCTCATATTCAGCAGCCACCACCAATGCTAGTTGTAATCGGTGGGCAAAACAATACACATAATATGCATAAGGACAATCTCTAAGAAATAGAGCCTGCAATCTATTCCATGTATCACGCATATTACTAGCACCATTATACCATTGACCTCGTATATTTAGAATGTTTAGATTATTGTGAGCGAGATTATTACATATCTTTTGCTTAAGCGTTGATGCAATGGTGTTTGCAACACACACAATTTCAAAAAAGCACTCTTGTATAAAACCATAAACATCAACATATCTCAAAACAATGACCATATTGCTCTTTATTAGATGCATCATTCGCTTCATCAACATGAATACAAAATTTTGCATTTACAAGTTCCTAACGGATCTTATTTCTAACTTTGCCACCATAAATATGCAAAATCTCCTTTTGAATCATTGGTGAAGTTTACATTGTATTTTTTGGAGCCTTGTCTAGGATAACTTCATGAATACTATGATTCATTTTTCCTATAACCTTTATCATTTCCAAAACATTCCCACAGTTTCTTGAATTAAAAGATTCATCATGATCTCTTAAAGGACAGGATTGAGCAATAAGATATCGGATACTTTCAATCGTTACAGTAAGCCGTAACCTATTCTTCTGAATTTCTTCTGTAGTTTGTGCATTCATTACTTTGTTAATATGCCAAACTATGTTCTTTAAATCCTTAACATATTTCACAGAATTGTTATGTAGTGAAGTGGGGCCTCCTTCATGCAACAAGAAGGCACATCTATTTCCTTCGTTAACCTTCTTCTAATTTTTAAACCCTTCAAGAGTTAATGTGGGACAGTTTGTCATCATCTTTTCAAAAAGAAAGCATGGAAAACAAAAGGTTGCATCCTTTGAAGGGGAATTCTCTAACCAAGGAAATTGGTTGAACTAAGAGTATTGAAATTGACGATATTGAGTTCCAAACTTAGACCGTGGAAACTCTGAAAGTTTAGGATGATATGGCCCCATTTTGATATAAGCTTGTCTAACTGCATCCCGTTGATTAATTGGTAGTTCCATTATTGGAGTATGTAAACCCGAATCCCGTTCAAGAGAAGAAGCATCAAATTCAACTTCTTGAAAATTAGGAGGAGGTTGCTTATTGGTAAATGAAGTATTAACATTGGATAAAAAAGGTGCATGAGTGCAAGGAGGAGATTGCTCATCGAGAAGTGAAGTATCCATATTAGACGGAAAATATGCCTCATTTCTTGATATCTTAGCTCTTGGTTTAAAGAACGAAAAAATAGCTTTTGCTTTCTTCTTTTCTCGATGAGCCATGATGATGTAAAACCTAAAAAACAATATCAAACTTAACACAATATCCAATATATCACAATCACAAATCCATTAACAGTCAAATTCTCAACACAAACCAGAAAAAACCAAAGTTAAAAATCTAGAAGACAAGTTTAGTTGGAATGTAGAAGGTTATGTCACATGTCACGGACACAAAGACAAATTCATAATCACTTAATAAGAATGGGTTGACTAATTTGAATAGATTTAGGAGCTTTTATTTAAATCAAATTTAGGGATTTAAAATATATTGCATAAAAAATGGGCAAAACATCTATTCCAATTCAAAATATAACTACAAATAACTTAATGCACAACTAGTATTCAATATAATAATTTTGACATTTATACTCTATCTGAGATGAAAGTCCGATAAAATAACCCAAAACCACAAAAATTCTAAACTACTTGAGTTAGTTTTCCATCCACGTTGTTGGTCTCTTAAGGTAACACCGAACAACATTCTCCACCAATTTGGCAGCTAACAAAATGCCTGGGATATAAAAGGCAACAAAATTTTTAAATTGCTTCTTTCAGTTTGGGAATTGAACCAAGCAAGCCAATTTGAAAAGTTAATGAGAGTTGCGTGTCATTTTATTTATTTATTTATTTTTGGGACTCCCAAAAAAAAAATTCTAGAACTTTTTTTTTATAATTATTTCAATTTATTTATTTTTTCCTACTAATGAACGCATGACTTATACGTTTCCTAAATTTTTTTTACGAGTAAACCAAAGTTCAACCTATTCAAATAATTCCTTCCTAAACACAGAATCAATTACCACAATTTCTTAAAAAAACAACCACTGTATGCTAGCATGGATGCTCTAAATAGATACTATAGAAAACCAAAACAAGTCCTAGAGGAACAAGAAGCAAAAGTCATAAATTAAGCATAGTAATTGGCAGTCAACGACCAATTGTGGAGCTCAATCTTTAGTGGTTTTGTTAGTGATGAATTTGTGGATGTGAGGGATCACACCACCACCAGCAATGGTTCCTTGATAAGAGTGTCAAGTTTCTCGTCCCCTCTGATATTCTAGGATTTCTTAGTTCTAATTTCTTTTATTTTCCAATCAATTGAACAAAATCAAAATCATGGTGGGAACCACATATTTATCCAATCAAAGAGTTTCTTTTTTATATGAATATTAAAATGAACAAAAAGTAAAATAATACTTTTTTCAAAAATCTCTTTAATGGTGCAATGAAAAAGTGATTGACTCACAAAATAATTGATGTGTGGTCCCTCTTTTGTTTGCTTCTTCAGTTCTCCTGGTTCTATGACTTATGCTGCTGAATTTTTGCGTTCTGTCTCTTCCACTGCTATAGCCATTCTTTGTATTTTAGTGTTTTGGGAGGGTTAACTTTCTTCTCTCGGTTTGTTTCCAAAGAAAAATCAAACCACAATGCTTCTGTAAAAAGCTTTTGAGGGCCACGTTCAAGATAGTTTTCCAGCATTTTTTTTTTTTTTTTTTTTGTGTGGTTGGCATGTTGCTTTGGTAAGGGCAATCCACTGTGGAACAAAACAAAATGTAATTTGTTGACCTGCCCACTGTTGAAGATAGTGTGTGTAAAAAAGTTTAAAAAAATATATAAAAGTAAAAATATTCTTAGAATAAAATAAAAGGTTAATTAGAATTAGACTATTTAGAAAATGGAATGGGCTGTTCAATAAATGGGTTGGGCTAATTTTTTTTTAATCGAAAATTTACTTACTAATTTTTTTAAAAAATTTTTTGTACTGGGCTTGAGCCCACCGCAGTCCTCAGCTAAGCTCCACCCCTGGCCAGAATCGTTGGGTGATGCACCAGAACAGAAACCTGATTAATGGTCAGTGCCGCGACAGCTTGATGTTTGGTTTGTAGAGATAGTAACAGTGGAATCGACAGGACAGAGAAAGGCCAATGATTGAAAAGAAAAAGGGAGGATGTGTGTCTCTATCGGGACCCAGAAGAAGGAATAGTTGAGGGAGGTGAATTCAAAGGCAACGGTGTTGGTTTGTTGATTGCTGGCAGGAGAGGAATAGGATGCTGAAGGAAAGTAAGAGGGTAAGTTTTTGGTTGAGATTGAATATGGCTGGACCCAGAAGTTTTTGGATTGCTTCCTGTGATGGTGCAACCAGCTATGGAAAATCAATTGAACATTGCTCTGATACCATTTAGAAGAAAAAAATTATGGAGAGAATAATTGAATTCCCTTGTATTAATGTGTTTAGCATATACATGTATATATAGGCTTATGAATTTCCTAAAGACAAATCTCTAAAATAAGGTAACAAAGTATAACATCACATAGATAAGGTAACTAAATATTGGAGAATAATTAGAATATTTCTAATAGAAAGATTTGGAGGCAGCATTGCATAATTTGCCAAACATGGTGTTGGGACTTGTGGCTCATACGGAGAGGAACCAAGTGTTAGGAAGGAGGGGTGGATGCGAAACGGAGCAGAGTGGAGTGAGGGAAGTGAAGTGACCGAGCGGAACGGAGCGAAACGAAGCATCCACCCTCATCTCGGATTCAACATATAGTGGGCTGGGCCGTAGGTGTTTTGGGAATCAAACTACGTAATCCTATTAGGGTTAGGAATAGACCATGTAATCCTATTAGGGTAATGAATAGATGTGGCTATAAATATTCTCTATGTAACCCTGTGATCAATGAGAAAGAACTCTCGCTCATGTTCCCGTGGATGTACCTGAATTTTGGGGAACCACGTAAATCTACGTGTTGATCTCTTTTCTGTTTTCTTCCATATATCGTGTGTGTGTGTGTGAATCGATCTAACAAATGGTATTAGAGCAGGGTCGAATCACACAAAGAACGATGGTAGGAAGTTTGTTTGTTACAAAGTTTGATGTAGAAAAGTTCAACGGGACTAGGAATTTCGGACTATGGCAACAGCGGGTAAAATATCTGTTAATACAACAAGGTTTGGTAAAGGCGTTGAACGGGGTTAAGAAGAAACCAGAGGCAATGTCAAACGATGACTGGGAAGAACTGCAGATAAAGGCAGTGAGTACGATTCGCATGTGTCTTGCAAACGAAGTTATGTACCATGTGATTGGTGATGACTCACCTGCCAGTGTTTGGGCTAAACTAAAAAGCAGGTATATGTCAAAGTCTTTGACAAATAAACTGTTTTTAAAACAGAAGTTATTTGGACTAAAGATGGTCGAGGGTTCCGATCTTATTCAGCATATTAATACGTTCAATCAGTTTGTTAGCGATCTGCTAAGGATTGACGTGAAATTCGAGGAGGAAGACCAGGCTTTGATGTTGCTATTCTCATTATCATCTTCTCTCGACATGCTCGTTACAACTCTACTTTGGGGGAAAGAAACCCTAGAACTAGAGGAGGTCACTGCAGCCCTTCCGGTATATAACCAACGCAAGCAATAGGCTAATTTATCTCAATGTGAAGGACTAGTGGCAAAGGGGTACGAGAATTGTGGAAGAACAAAAGAGAGGGGTAAAGCAGGTGGTAGGGATGTCAACGGGGTGGGTTTGGGGCGGGTATGACCTTCCTCATCCCCGTCCCTATTTAGCAATATCCTTACTCGTCCCTGTCCACATCCCCGTTTTAGGGAAAAAAAATTTTCCCATACCCGTCCCCACAAAATAATGAATTCCCCATCTCCGTCCCCGTTTACCCGCCAAGTATATTAACTATTACAAATTATATATTATATGTATAAAATAAATATTTAAAATTATTATAAATATTATATATATTAAATAAAAATATATATTACATATATATATTAAATAAAATTAAAAATATATATATAATATTTGACTTTGACTAATGTAGTTAACCAAAAATGAAGTGGTCTTTATTTATAACCTCACAAGACCTTCACTTCTTTACGAGAAACCGATGTGGGACTTCTAAAGGAGTCACCACGCCAACAAAATTAACAAATAAATATTTAAACGGGTACAGGGCGAGGTGGGGACTATCATACCCGTTCCCGTCCCTGTACCCGTGCAGGTAAAATTTCAAATCTCCATACCCGTCCCCGCTATTAACATCCCCATACCCTCCCCGAACGGGGTGTGTGAAGCGGGTACCTACCGGGTACGAGTATATTTGACATCCCTAGCAGGTAGAGGCCGTGGGAGATCTAAGTCGAGGGGGCAGTCTAGCGAAGGGTTTGCGTACCAAGTGTTATAAGTGCCATGAGCTAGGACACATGAAGAAGGACTGCCCTAAGAAGGGCACAAACTAGAAGAAACAGGGAAAGACAGAGGAAAAGAAAGATGGACCGTCGAATTCTGTGAATATCGCACAGCAGAATTTGGAAGAAGATGGTGATATGCTTTCGGTTTCAGCCCATGTGGATCATCCGTCAGACTCATAGATTCTTGATTCAGTATGCTCTTATCACATGTCTTGTAACAGAGAATGGTTTGGCATCTACAGGTCAATGAATTGTGGTACTGTTCTTATGGGTAATAATGCATCTTGCAAAGTCATAAGAATAGGGACAGTTAAAATCAAAATGTTTGATGGTGTCGTAAGAACCTTCGGTGATGTTGGCATGTTCCAAATTTGAGGAAAAACTTACTTTTGATGGGAACCTTAAACTCTACAGGCTATAGGTACAAAGCAGAAGGTGGAGTAATGAAAGTAATGAAAGTTGCTATGGTGATCTTGAAGGATTTGAAAGATCCTGGAAATATTTATAAGCTAATAGAGAGTACAGTTGTAGATGGAGTTGCTGCCACTATAACTGAAGATGCTAATGATATTATTCTTTGGCATATGCGTTTGGGGCATATGGGGGAACGTTGGATGTTAGAGCTACATAAGAGGAATCTGCTGAAAGGGGTGAAAACGTGCAAGGTTGGATTCTGCAAGTTCTGTGTTCTAGGGAAATAGTGTAAGGTGTAGTTTAGAGGTGCTACTCATAGAACGAAGGGAATTCTTGACTATATACATTCAGATGTTCGGGGGCCAGTTAGTGTAGCTTCTAAAGGATGATCTTTGTATTTCGTGACCTTTATTGATGATTTTCAAGGAAAGTTTGGGTGTATTTCATGAAACACAAATCTAAAGTTTTTTGATAAATTCAAGGTGTGAAAAACTGAAGTAGAAAACCAGACAGGGAAGTGAATTAAGTGCCTCAGGACAGATAATGGGAAAGAGTACAAGAACGAGCCTTTTCTGAAGTTTTGTGAGAAGCATGGGATTCAGCAACACTTTACAGTTCGTAAGACACCTCAGTAGAATGGGGTGACAAAAAGGATAAACAGAACTATAGCGGAGAAAACAAGGTGTATCAGATTGAATGCAGGACTTCCTAAGGTTTTCTAGGCAGAAGCAGTGAATATGGCATGTTTTATTATAAATAGGTCACTGAGTATTGCTCTGGATGGAAAGGTAACAGAAGAGGTGTGGACTGGAAAGATATAGATTATTCAATTCTACGAGTTTTTGGATGTCCAGCTTATGTTCATGTTCCCAAGGATGAGAGGTCAAAACTTGATGCAAAATCCAAACAGTGTATCTTTATTGGGTATGAAAAAGAGGTAAAATGGTACAAGTTTTGGGATCCAGAAACAAAAAAGGTAGTGATCAGCAGAGATATGATATTTGATGAAGCTTCAATGGTCAAGACACATCAGAAATTCGAGTCAGTGGAAGGTAACGAGTAGCAGGGTATACAGGTTGAGCTGAATGGTTCTGACACATGTGGTTTTGAGACAGAAGAACAACAGAAACAACAGCAGCAAGAAAGCATAGCCACAGGGAGACCCAGACGTACTATCAAGGGACCTGAAAGGTATGGGTTTGAGGATATGGTTTCTTTTGCTCTGACTACTACCAGTGGGGATCCGTCTACTTTTCAGGAGGCTATCATTAGTTCTGAAAAGGACAGATGGAGGGAAACCATTATGGAGGAAATAGAGTCATTGCACAAGAACCAAACTTGGGAGTTGACAGATCTACTTGAGGGAAAGAAGACAATGGGTTGCAAATGGGTGTATAAAAAGAAAGAAGCTGTGTCAAAAAAGGAAAAAGAAAATGAGAAGTTCAAGGCTCGATTAGTAGCAAAGGGTACTCACAGAGAAAGGGAATTGATTATGATGAGGTATTTTCTCCAGTTGTAAGGCATACTTTGATCAGAATTATCTTGGCATTGGTAGCTAGCTATAATATAGAGTTAGAGTAGTAGGATGTGAAAACGGCTTTTCTTCGTGGTGATTTGGAGGAAGTCATTTATATGGAGCAGCTTGAGGGGTTCAAGCAACCAAGGACTAAGTACCTTGTATGTAGGTTGAGGAAGTCACTTTATGGGCTTAAGCAGTCTCCGAGACAATGGCACAAGAAGTTTGATTCGTACATAATTCAGATCGGGTTCACACGCTGTGAGTATGATTTTTGTGTTTATTTTAAGAGTTTTGATGATGGCTCCTATATTTTCTTGCTACTTTATGTGGATGATATGCTTATTGCTACGAAGAGTTTAGTTGAGGTAAACAGGTTGAAGTCTTTGTTGAGGAAGGAATTTGATATGAAGGATTTGGGCGCTGCAAAGAAAATACTTGGAATGGAGATTAGCAGAGACAGGTCCGCTGGGAAGCTGTGGTTATCTCAGAAGGATTATGTCATGAAAGTGTTGGAAAGATTTAGCATGAATAATGCAAAGTCGGTAAGCACTCCTTTGGCAAATCATTTTAGATTGTTTTCAGCACAGTGTCCAAAATCAGTTGAAGAAATTCAGGACATGTCAAAAGTGCCTTATGCCAATGCAGTTGGTTGCTTGATGTATGAAATGGTATGTACAAGACTCGATTTGGCACATGCAGTTAGCATAGTCAGTAAGTACATGGCCAATCCAGGTAGAAAGCATTAGGCGGCAGTTAAGTAGGATTTCAGATACTTGAGAGGTACAGTGGACCATGGGATTATGTTTGCTAGGCAACAAGATCAGATTTCAGTTGTAGGGTTTGTTAATGCTAATTATGCTAGAGATGTGGATGACAGAAGGTCTACGATAGGGTATGTGTTTACTCTTACAGGTGGTCCTGTTTGTTGGAGATCCATGGTACAACCTCTAGTGGCTCTATCTACTACTGAGTCTGAATATATAGCAGTGACTAAGGCTGCTAAGGAAGCATTGTGACTAAAGGGTTTAGTGAAAGAATTGGGCATAGATCAAGGTGGAGTGCAGCTGTTCTGTGATAGTCAGAGTGCTATTTATTTGGCAAAGCATCAGGTGTATCATGCGCGGACCAAGCACATCGATGTGAGATTTCACAAAGTGAGAAAGTTGGTTGCTATGGGTGATTTGATACTTAAGAAGGTGCACACTTCAGAGAATGCAACTGACATGTTGACAAAGACGGTTACCATGGACAAGTTCAAGCATTGCTTGGACTTGGTTAATGTCTCTCGGTGCAAGAGAGGAGACATCCCCCCAAACCAGTTAAATGAGGTTGTTTGACTCCTGAAGGGGCGAGTATTCGCCAAAGTGGAGAATGTTGAGACTTGTGGCTCATACGGAGAGGAACCAAATGTTAGAAAGGAGGGGTGGATGTGAAGCGGAGCGAAGCATCCACCCTCATCTTGGATTCAACATGTATTAGGCTAGGCCGTAGGCCTAAAGGTTTGGGGGTGTGGGGGGCAACGCCCCCGCGGTACGGTACGGTACAATTAAGGGTATTTTGGGAATCAAACTATATAATCCTATTAGGGTTAGGAATAGACCATGTAATCCTATTAGGGTTAGGAATAGAGGTGGCTATAAATATTATCTATGTAACCCTGTGATCAATGAAAAAAAACTCTCGCTCATGCTCCCATGGACGTACCCGGATTTTTAGGAACCACGTAAATTTGTGTGTTGATCTCTTTACTGTTTTCTTTCATATATCGTGTGTATGTGTATGAATCGATCCAATACATGGCAACAGGGGTGGTTTCTCCAGAGGGTTAGAGTGACATTTTTTATAAAGAAAATCACATGGAGGTTAAAGAAAACTATAAAGCAAGTAAGAAGGGAAGGTCACTTAGCTTGGATGATGTTACAGATTCTATAGCTAGTGAGCTCTTAAACATGCTGGGTATAAAGCACGGTCCTTTTGGCTTGAGTTTGGAAAGTGAACCCGAGTCCCCAAGAGAGCGTCTTTTGAGACAATTTGAGGACACCCTAGCTGCAGGGTGCTCATTATTTGATTTTGATTCTGAAGCTGGGAACCAGGTCTGGATAAGGGACCTTTAGTGAGGACTTTAATCTATCTCTTGTGACTGAAGCTGGAAATGAGAATCTTAGGCTACCAACTCAGGCTGCGAGGAATAAAACTAAGGCCTCAATGTGGGAAGACTTGGAGACGGAAGCTTTAATGCGTGAGTGGGGTTTGGATGAGAAGGCTTTCCAACATTCTCCACCTAACAGCTCTGGTGGGTTTGGGAGTCCTATTGATCTATCTCCTGAAGAGCCTCTCCAGTTTCCTCCCCTTGGAGAAGACTCAGGCCTATTTCTACAGACCAATAATAGAGGGTTTTTGCAGTCTTTAAATCCTATACTCTTCAGTAATTCTAAAAATTGTGGTAGTTTGATTATGCAAATTTCTAGTCCAGTTGTGGTGCCTGTAGAGATGGGTTCTGGTAATGGAGATATTACAGCGTTTGGCTTTGGTTGGAATTGAAAAACTCTCCATGCAAGCAGATAAGTTAATGCCATTGGAGGATATTATTGGGAAGACAATGCAACAAATAGAATGAGAGGCGACTGCGCCGAGTCTGGAGGCACCCGAGAGGTTTGTGACTATTTTTCTGTCTTGTGTTGTCTGAAGCAGTACTCTTTTGTTATCTTAAGTTTTGTGGACTTGTACTGGTGGTAATTGTTTTTCTTTCTTGTTGTAGGCAAGCTCTGCTACATCTTGAATCAGAGGTTGAGCAAAATATAGGTGATGGACAAAAGCAAGCTAAAGGAAATCCTTATGGATTAGGTCAAACAAGCTTGACTCAAGTTCAGTTGGCAAGGAAATGGACTCAGAACATGTATCGCTAGAAGATCTTGCTCCTTTGGTAACGGATAAGATTGAAGCTCTCTCAATTGAGGGATTGAAAATTCAGTCTGGTATGTCAAATGAGGATGCACCTTCAAACAGCAGCCTGCAGTCTATTGGTGAAATCTCTGAACTTGAAGGGAAGAAAGTAAACATTGGTTGGTCCTTAGGTTTGGAGAGAGCTGGTGGATTGCAGCTGTTGGACATTAAAGACAGCAGTGATGACCTTGATGGACTAATGGGATTATCACTAACACTTGATGAATGGATGAGGCTGGATTCTGGTGAGGTTGAAGACGACGGTCAAATTAGTGAACGTACTTTCTAAAATTCTCGCAGCCCATCATGCTAACTCCTTGGATTTTATTCGTGAAAGGTCAAAAGGAAAGAAAAGACGTGGTAAAGGCTCTGGTAAAAAGTGTGGTTTGTTTGGGCACAGTTACAACTTTACAGTGGCACTAATGATGCGGCTTCATGATCCTTTGCGAAACTATGAGCCAGTTTGTACACCGATGCTTGCTCTTATTCAAGTGGAAAGAATGTTTGTTCCCGCGAAACCAAAAATATATAGCACTATTTCAGAGGCAAGGAACAATACTGAAGAGGATTATGAGTCTGAAGTTGCAAAAAAAGAAGGAACGAAGGAGGAACCCAAAGAAGAGGAAATTCATGAAGACGGAGGCGTTCCTCAGTTCAAAATCACTGACGTTCATGGTGCAGGCCAGAAAACAGAACCGGGGAAAAAGAAGATTGGGGGGTCTGCAACTCAACAACAGTCTGGTTCCCATTGGTTGCTTGCCATTAATGGAATGAGGAAGAGCAACAAGCATCCATTTATGAAGTCAAAGGCTATTGCTAAATCTGCTTCCCCTGTAACCACAACAGCCCAGCCTGGGGATACATTCTGGCGCATCTCTGCTCGTGTTCACGGCACTGGGACTAAATGGAAGCGGTTGGCTAAGCTTAACCCACATATTCGGAACCCAAACATTATCCTCCCTAATGAGACTATCAGGTTGTGCTGAGCACAGGATGCATTTTAATCCATTTTTAAATTTTAATCCATTTTTAAAAGGGGGTGAATTGTGGGTTGCATTGTAATTAGCTGTGGAGCTGGATCATATCAATTGGAACACTGAGGAGATGACTCTTTTAAAGGAATTCACACAGAGGATCATTCCAGTGGCCTGGTAAGATCAACAAGTCCTTAAGGAGATTAAGTTTGCATATGTATAAACATGGTCAGCCAGTCGTGTTTGTGCAATAAATGGTAATGGCACATGATTTTGCTCATTGTAAGGGTAATTTTTGTTAGCAAGCAAGCGCATCTTTTGCTTGTTCCTTGGGAACATTTTTTTTTTTAAAATCTCATGCCTGAAGAAAATAGAGCTTGTCTATGACTTTTGATAGATTTCCCCGGTATTTCTATCTTAATCGTGTAATGTGAAGAGTAGTGAATTTTATCTTGGTTTCTGTTTTTGACCATCTTTCTTCCTATCTTGGTTTTTGCTACTATTTTCTTGTTTTTTTCTACTTTCAAATGCTTCTTTTATTTTGCTTGTCCGATCATATGTGTGTGTGTGTGGATATATAATATATCTACGTTTATGTGCGTCCTCTTTGTCTTGAAGTTCTTCCTTTTTTTTTTTTGGTAATTAGTTCTTCCTTTTGTTGCCTTATTTTTCATTAGAAGCAAGGTTCCTTCGCTGAAAGCATATGATGCCTTAAAATCTTCATGCTGAGGTACTTGGGACAGAGAGCTAAAACTTCAAAGCTAACCCACAATATTTATACGGCATTGAGGATTGGAGTCGATCTTTGTGGAGAACTACCATTTGATTTTTATTTTTTTTTTAGTTGGACCCTCCTTGGTGTTTACAACTTAAACATAAAAGTGCACTTAGCATTATGTTTTTTTTATTAATTATTTTTTTAAAAATAAATTACTTTTATACATTAAAATATTTTAATAATACACGTAGTGATTCTATGAGAGAACTATTACATTATAATATATTTCAGAATACAAGTGCATTGCATTCTCGTTTCTTTATTTATGAGTTAAAAGATAATTATAAGTCAATTGTAGATTATAAATATGAATGATTAATAATTTGAATATTTTAATGTTGATGTATGATTGAGACGGCCACTCTTGCAAAGGTGTGGGGTATGTATATATATTCTTCTAATGATTTTGAGTTAATTATTTTCATTGTTGGATTTTTGATATGTGGTTTTAATATTCCTAATCATCATTCAAAACCCATATATCATGATATTTAAGATGTACGATGAGACTTGACCCAATTATATAATTAAACTCGTAAATCTTCAATTATAACTTATTTAGGAATCATAAAATATTCGAATCTATTTGAATTATTTTTTTGTTGTATTCGAATTATTTTTTTGTTGTGTCCCTCATATTGATCTATATCGAAAAATTAATTGGTATGATTTTTAATAGTGAGATATTTGATATTTTTTTTACAATTAAATAGTCAAAAGTTTTTATTTGAGTTCATCTGTACGTGAGTTATTATTTCTAATAACTGGGAGGAATTTGTAACAAATATTAATTGAAAGTAAATTTGTAGCGCTATTTAATTGGAAGAGACATTTTTCATATTTTCAATACAATATCGGTATAATTTATTAGTGCATTATTAATAATGTTTTGATGTTATAACATTAAAACCAATGTAGTGTCGTTAACAAATTTTGATCCACTAAAGAATGGAATAACGGTTCAAATGTATATTATTTTTATATTACAGGACATAGTAATTAAAGAGCAACTGCAAATATAAAAATTGATTAGCTAAAAACTAAATTAAAAAATTATAATATAATTTTTAGAATGAAATATAATTATTATGATATAAATACAAAATAAATGTATTTCATATTTATATTATTTAATTATACATATTAAACTAGTTTGGCTTCTTAAGAAACTGAACTAAACAATATCTCAACTTGTTTACAAGATGAACTTAATTTTTTTGAACCCAACCAATTTATTAAATCAACGATTCAAGTCCAACCCGAATGTATTCCTAAACGACCCGGTTCATTTATATTCCTATTCACCTGGTTTAATCAATTAAGAGTAAGAGAGTATTGGCAGCTATTAACATACTATACTCTTAAAAAAAAAAAATATGGGTGCAGCCCATAGGTTTTCTTCAAATTCTATTTTAGTCCCCGCAATTTTAATTGTAGGATTTAAAATTAAATTTGTCGTAACGAGGCGTTCTTTATCATTTGTTACAATTTTATCTACATGTGTATTTACTATCCTATCCTTGAGTTAATAACAACATTTGCATTTAATGGTGGATTTATAAATGGATGGCCATTGGCTCTACAGACTTAGGTAGCATTTGATTTTTTTTTATTTTTTATTTTTGTTTTATGTGTTAAAACTCTCAAAATGAGTTACAGGGACTTAGGTAGTAGTTAGTTTATTTTTCTGTTTTTTATTTTTATTTTATATGTTAAAATTCTTAAAACGAGGAAATAGAAAATGCTCTGTTTTTTATTTTTAGATTTCACTTCCAATGGTTTAACTTTTCCATCTTGTATTCCACGGCCAGCGCGGGTGTAATATGTTACAGCCTACTTGGAGATGACGAAGATTGTGGTATTTTTATGATAAAAATGTATTGTGATAAATTATGTTTTAAAAATAATAAATTTATAATAAATCACTTCATTCTATTTGTTTGGTTATTAAAAAAAAAGTTACAATTTTTTTTTTCGTATTATATGACTTTTTTAATCAAAATGTATTTGTTTTATAAAAATTTTAGTTTTTAAGAGTATTAATTGCATTCGTAAAAAAAAAAAAAAAAGAAGATCAAAAATTTATGTCTTGTTGGGTAAAAGTTATTCATTTAGATAAAAAATTAACATAAAAATTGATTTTTTTTTAATTTTTATCTAAATGAATGAAAATTTTTATTTTTTACTGATGCGGTTAATACATACAAAAACTATAATTTTTTTAAATACTTCATTGTAAAAAAAAAAAAAAAAAAAAAGCATTTAAAAAAACTACTAAAAAAATGAAAAACCTATTTTTTATAGGTTACATGAAGGATATGAGGAGAAAGTCTTTGCAATTAGAAAGGTTGAATCATTTTTTTTTCTCTTCAATTTTAACAATAATTATTAAAGATTCTTCGTATTCATTATTAATTTCATAATTGATTGACTTGGAAATCTTCAAAGTCAATCGTGGCCATTTTGTTGCTCTTTAATTTTAAGAGATATTTGATTGGCAAAAAATTTAATTAAAAGTACAATAAAAATATAAATATTTAATATAAAAGTGATATGTGATAAAATTTAATTGAAAAAAATATAAAAAATTAATAAAATTTAATAAAATTTAATTAATTTTAACTAACCAAACATTCCCTTAATAATAATTATTAAGGATTCTTCGTATTATTACTTTCGTGACAGATTGACTTGGAAATCTTCAAAGTCAATCATGGCTGCTATTATATTATAAAAAGAATGTTGGGACGCCTAAGAATTGGAAAAGGGGAGCTTATTTGGTACGCCAGTTTGTAACATTGATTATTTTAATTAATTAATATAACGATTCTAAAGTACATATATTTTTTAATTCAAAAAAAAAATAAATATATTTTAACTGTTAAATTAAAAATCAACGATTCAGAAACTGAGATAATATTACAGCATCAGCTACCGAATGCTTAGAATGGTCCGTGCTAGACCACGCACAACGGTTACATACGTGGAAGACTGGAAGTTATATCGCGGAATTTATTATATATCCACACCGTTTTCTCACAGTTGTTGGAAAAATTGACACTATTTAGGGCTCGTTTGGAGTCCCAGAAGATTTCAAAAAAAATTAAAAGATTGATTTGATGTGATGTAAAAATGATAGGTGGTAAAATGTGATTGGAGGGAATTGAAAATTTTTGAAGTTTTTTGATTTTTTTGTGGCTCCAAACAAGCCCTTAGTATGAATTATTTTTACTTAGGGGTCGTTTGGAAGTATTATTTTTAGTAATTTTAATTTTTTTTGTCAAAAATTACTAGTTATAATTTTTGGTACATTTGATAAAGTAAGTTACAATTTTTAGTAATTTTTAGCAATTTTTTGTAATTTTTAAGTATTTGGTAAAATTTTTAGTAATTTTAAGTAACTTTTGTTAATTTTTAATAACTTTTTCTAATTTTTGAGTTGAGAAGTCATTGTAGCAGAACAGCAGAAAAGTGGTAAATTTTGGTGTTTTGCCAAACACCCAATGAGCAAAATTTGATACTTTTTTGCTAAAATTTTTGTCGCCAAACGCAACCCTAAGCTGGTGGACTTAGAAGTAGGGTTTCCTTTATCTAAATAAATGGTCTAAATACAAAGTGAAATGAGTTATGAAAATTTAGACTGAATAAAGGATTTAAAATGGGGTAAGTTAAATTATAAAAATTTAGAATGGATTAAATTTAAAAAAAAATTAAGTTTAATTGTATTTTTGTTTAAATGTTTATTTTTGTACATTTAGACATAGACAATTATTAGTATATATGTATATAGGACGCCAAAAAAGTTATTTTAGGATATTAAAAGAATGTCCAACCCTTTAACGATTAGAGAGTGTTACTACTTTCTGAATATTTTTATAAATTATTTTTATAATTTTTCATATAAATTTATAAATTTAAATTTAAATTATTTACATATCAAGTATACTTATGTGTCTTAGATAGAGGCAATTACTATTATATATGTACATGAGAGGCCAAAAAAAGTCATTTCAGGATGTTAAAAGAATGTGCAACCCTTTAACGATTATAGAGTGTTGTTTGTTCGTGAAAGAAAATCAAAGTCAACTTTTGGCAGCCGATGAAGTTAGAAAACTAAAACAGACATGGCCACATTGGGGGTTGGGGGGGGTGGGAATGAAAGTGCAAAATAGACAAAAGGACCTATTTCCAATTGGTGACCACTTATTTATGTGATAAAGGCGGTGGCCGATGAGATGCTCTCTTTGAAGATGTGGATGCATCCTCAATGGTAGTGGTTATCAAAATTCCACAGACACGCCAAAAATGTCATGTCAATAATTTTCGGTAATGGGTAAGTAGAAATTTGGATATATAATAAATAGTGACACTGATAAAAAATAGTGACACTGATTTCTGGATCTCCAGGAAACAAAGGTGCTTGGGACTAGGCAAACATCGATTTCACATCATTCAAATGCTTTCCTATTTATTTGGGGGCCCAAAGTTCTTTGGCATTAAAGGTAATTCATGATGCGTAGAAAAAAAAAAAGACAATCCATCGCTCAGGTGGCACTAGTGCGTGTTCCATATAAATGTGAATGGAACTTGACGATTTAAACCTCGATTTTTGGACTTATTTTTTCAATTTTGTCCCTCATTATATGAATTTATTTCTATTCTGTCCCTTCTCTATCTTCCCCTCTTTTATTTTTTATTTTTTTAACCCTTAATGCTTCAACGGCCTTTTTGGACCAATTTCTTCAATTTTACTGTTCTTATTTTTGATTTATTACTATTCTACCTTTTTCTGATATTTTTTTAAAGAGTAACGATAAAGGTTTTTCTAAACCCATTTTTTCATATTTTGACCTTTTTCCTGTTTAATTTAAATTTATTATCATTTTGACCTTCTGTGTATTTTTTTTATTTTTTAAGAGTTACTTTTTTTCAATTTTTATTTCAATTTTTTTTTTCAGAATTGCTATTTTTTCTATTTTTATTCTATCTTCTATATATTTATTTCTATTTTATATAATAATGACAATATTTCTTTAGGATTTCAACGGCCTTTTTGATCCCCTTTTTTTTTTTAATTTTGCCCTTACTTTTTATCTACATCTATTGCCTTTCGCATATTTTGAATATGTTTCTTTGGGATTTTAATAATTTTTTTGTTCCATTATTTTCTAATTTTATTTTTATTTTTTTATATCCATTGAAATTATCATTTATATATTTTGAATATATATATATATATATATGTTAATTTTTTTTATTGTATCGTAAAATTAGTTTTGTCAAAGATTTCTTTATAAAACAATAAAATGAAAATTAAACCAAAACTTTCCTCCCTTATTCAAAATTTTTTTAATTTTTCATTCGCATCTTTATATCTCTCTCTCCATGTAAAGAGAGAGAGAGAGAGAATGAGATATGGATTCAAAATCTTTTCCTTGTTTAGATATATTTGGATCATAATTTTGTTGTAAGAAAAAAATAAAATAAGGATTCAAAATTTCTTTCTTTTATTTAGGTTATGATACAAAATGTAAAGAAAAATGTATGGAATTTAAAAAATTAAAATTAATTAAATTAAAAGTTTTAATATATTAAATAATGCCTTTTATTTAATTTTTTTAAAATTCATTCATACAAAGGTAAATATTTAAGATTTTATATTTTTTCATCTTTTCATATCTTTTTCTTTTTATTTTCACTTCTTTTTTGCATTAAATTCTTACTCCAAACATACTTTTTTTTTAAGTCTTGGATTTTTTTTAAGAAGCTCAAATATTTTTTGTTATCTCCTCTTTCTTTTTATCATTTTATTTTATATTATCTAATTTTCTTCTTACTCATGTCTCTATATTTGTCTCTCCATAAATAACTAGTAATTCAAAATTCTTTTTTTTTTTGTGAGTTAATTCAAAATTCATTCCCTTATCTGAGTTATGTTGAAAAATAAAAAGAAAAATGAATGAAAGTTCCGAAATAAAATTAACTAGATTAAAAAACTAATATTTCGATGAATGTTTTTTTATTTTATTGTATTTTTTAATCAATTTAGATAAGAATAAAGATACTTTTTTTTGTAATTAATTTTTCTATATCCTTCTACTATTTTGCTCAATGTTTATGCATTTCGCTTCTCTTGTTCTTTCGCGTCTCTCTTTAGACAATAAAATTAATATTTTCAAAAGTTTTTTCAATGAAAATTGAAAGCTTAAACTTATATTGGTTTGAATTGTGTTTCGATTAATAATTTGTCATGAAAAAAAGAATGAGATATGAATTTAATTTTTTTTAGTTTAAATTGTGATTAAAAATTTAAGAAAAATGCATAAAATAAAAAATTTAAAATTAATTAAATTAAAGAAACTAATATATTGTTGAAAACTTTTTATTTTATTTTAATTTTTTTCAAATAATGGTATATTTGTGTTTTTATATTTTTTTCATTTTCTTGCGTATGTTTTTTTTTTATTTATTTTCTTTTAATTTTTCTTTTTTCTCACTAATTTTTTACTCGAAATATAATTTTAATAAATTTATATTTTTTCTCTAAAAATCAATCTGTGTAGTTTTTACTAATATATATATATACTAGTAAATACTCGTGCAAAACACGAACCGTCCATCCTCTAATTTGGTTCTAAGTTTTTTTTTTTTTAACTTTTTGTCCATCCTCTAATTTGGTCCTAAGTTTTTCTAAAGCTATAATTTTTAAGTATATATTAATTGCATTCAAAAAAAAATTAAAACGGTGATATATATGCAACATTTTAATATAGATTATACTAGTTAAAAAAATGCACATACACATATATAACAATGATATTATATTAATTAATAGAATCAGACCAACCAGAAGGAGAGAAAATCCCCATTAATATAATATTTTAGATAGTTTTATCCTTGATCTAATAAAGCATATATACATATGATGTATTAGTTTTGATCACTTTAGAAACAGTTATTAACGATTTTATTTTTGTTGTCCAAAAAACTGCCAAAATAACCATTATATATTTTTTTATACATATGAACACAACACATGATGATCTCTCTCTCTCTCCCCTCTCTCTGCGCCATTTCAAAGCATCCCACGTATATTATGTTTTATTAAATAGATATAGATAATCACAACAAAATAAACATATTCAATTTTATTAACCACAAATCAAAAGAGCTTAAAATATGTATACAAAATAAAAAAAATTTTCAAAATGAGAAAATAAAAAATACTTTATTTTTCTTATTTTGAGATTTTTCTTATTTTAAGCTAAAAACTCTCAAACGACTTTTTGTTATTTTGTATTTCATATGTAAACTCATTCTTTTGTTTTCTAAAACAAATTTTAAAAATATAAGTAATCAAATAAGTTTTGAACTATTTTCCTTATTTGCAAAAGTACAAAATGAAAAATAAGTTTAAAATCGAAAATAGAAAATAAAAATAAAAAACAAAAAATAAAAAAACAAACCAAACGACAACAAAATTTTTGTTTTAACAAATTTTTTATAGTTCTAATATATTTATATTATTTTAATTCAAATAAAAATATAAATATATTAGAATCGTTAAATTTTAATTTAATATTTCTAATTATAAGTTATAGAACCGTTACATCCTAGGCTATCCCTAATCCAATTATTAAGACCATTTCAAGAAGGTAGGAGTATTATGATATTTTGACTTAGTTTGTCACTTCAAGAAGGTCGGAAGATCAATTTTTTACAAAATTTACCCTGGTGTTATCATGTTTTATACTTGAATATATTAAAAATATAAAAAGTAAAAGGTATTTATATATATGATTTATTTATTTCATTCATTTCAAATAAGTTATATCCTTCTTGTACTAATAAATAGAGTTTATGATATAGTTAAATCTACTAATAAAAAATCAAAATAATTAGTCATAGTTGTTATAGCAGAGAGCTAAAAAATAAAAATAATTAGTTATAGTAGGTATGAAAGAGCTGATTGAAATATATTTTTTTTATTCGTAAATTTATAAAACATTTAGCTAATTTTGTTTTTATTTTTGAAAGATAGGAGGATAAATAACATATGAATGGAAAGAATAAGTTTAATTAAAAGTTTTAGATTAAAATTTTTATTTAATTATTTTCAACTTCTCCAATGTCAATTTCCTTTTTTTTTTACAAATTAAATATGATGAGTGATTTTAAATTTTAATTTTTTATTAATAAATTTCTAATCCAAACATTACCTGGATGCGGTGACATATGATACATTTGGATGGCCAAAAAAAAAAAATTAATTGTAAAAGTAACACATACTAACATTTGGTAGAAAAAATTAAAAGAAATAATAAAAATTAAAATTTCTATTTTGTGTGTGTGAGTGTGTTTTTTTTTTTTTTGGGGGGGGGGGGGGGGGGTGGGTTTAAAAAAATCCCTTTTATAATGAAGACTTGTTCAATTCCTCTATACATATCGATTGGGACAGACAATCTGGGTGTGGAAAGAAGGGAAGTAGAGTTTGTAAATACTAGTACTAGTACCGTCTAACCTGCCAAACAGGGAGGAAGTTCTAGTGAGAGAATCATGATGAGAGAGAAAAGGCTTTACGAAGCATCACTGAGTGGGAACGTTGAGTCACTGAACCAGTTGATGGAAGAAGATAGACTCACTCTGGCAAGAGTTTCAGTCACCTGTTTCAACGAAACTCCTCTCCACATAGCTTCCATGTTGGGTCATTTGGAATTTGCCAAGGCTGTGTTGGGGTACAAGCCAGATATGGCGAAAGAGTTGGATTCAAAGGGGCAGTCGCCTCTTCACTTGGCGTCCGCAAATGGGTACATTGAGATTGTCAAGATTCTGCTCCAATTGGATCCGCAGGTTTGTCTCGTGCGCGACGAAGATGGGAGGACTCCTCTTCATCTCGCGGCCATGAAAGGACGAGCTGATATTGTGGAAGACCTGGTTCGGACTCGACCCGAAGTGACCGGGTACCGGTTGGATCGAGGTGAGAGTCTTCTGCATCTGTGTGTCGTACACAATCGCTTGGAAGCTCTGATGCGTCTTGTGAATCTTGTGGAACGGAGCTGGATTGAGGACTGCGTGAATGCTAAGGATGATGATGGCAACACCATTTTGCACATCGCTACCACCCTGAAGCAGCTGGAGGTAAAGAGTTTAGTTTCATGCTATTTGACGCTGATCAAATACTAGCCTATAGATATATATTTTATATTTATGTGACTTTCTTGGATAGTTGGATACTTTTAACAGACCTTTTCTATGAACATCCTTACTTCAATATTATATCAACTAATATATATATATATATATATATATATGTATATTCATACATAAAATCTTTTTTATCAAAGGTTTTCATTTCCCATATTAGTAATCAGGAGGGGATTCGGAATTTTTACCAAGGGGCACCAAGTATTGAAAAAGTAGATAACGAATTATGTTGAGATTAAACTTAAGAAGGAAATGATATTACTTTTAAGAATTTGTCCGTTTAAATGAAGTGAAATAAAAAGAAAATAAGTGAAAAAAATATTTTAGAATTAATAACTTGTTTGTGAGTTTGTTTAGAGGGGAAAAAAAAAAGAAACGAAATGAAAAGAAAAGTTAGTATTAGAATTTTAAAATTTTTATTTTTTAAAAAATGAGCAGAAATGGAGAGGAGAAAAGTAGATTAATGAAACTTTTAAAATGATATATTTGCTAATAAAATAAAGAATAAAAAATAAATTACAAATATATTCTAATACTAAATAAATTGATTACATTTTAGTTCTTAAAAGATTTAATGATAAAATAATCATTTATCTTTTTTTTTTCCTTCAATTTCTTCTCAACTTACAAAAAAAAAGAAAAAAAGTTATTATTCATTTTTTTAAACTTACAAACAAATAAAAAAAATGTACTTATTTCTCTTCTTTTCTCTTTTCTCCTAACTAATCTTTTCTTTTTTTCTACTAAATTCACAAGTGGACCCTTACAGAGACAAAATTATCCTTAGATATTAAATCGCTAAATATATTGTTTATAATTTAAAAATTTAACTGATCTTTTAACTGCACCTGAAATTTAATAAGAATGTCTCTCGTAACTAGAAAAATATATATAATTATTATTAAGTTTATTTTTTGGTAATTTATTATTAGGTTTATTATTTATAAAATTTATTATGTTATATATTATTTTGTTAATATTATGCATAAAAATATTTAGTAGTGTAGTGGAAAAATGTATTTTTTTTCACAAAAAATACTTGATTTTAATTTTTGTAAATTCTTTTTATATTAAAAATTTTAAGTTAATCTTAATTTTTTATTAAGACCTAAATACTTCATTTTTAATTAATTTAATTATTTTAATAAAATTAAAATACAAGAGATATTTTGATAATTCTGCATTTAAAATCAAGGGGATACTTCCCCCACTGGCCTCTAGATGGTTCCGCGCACAACGGCAACTATACATGAACGTAGACCTTTTGGCATGAATAGGAGCACAGGCAAAGCAAGCTTAGTTTACATTCAAACACTATAGTTTCTCAATAGATATACACAATCATGTATATTGAACAAGAACTCGATGCATCTAGCAGTACAGTGTTCTGAAAGAAAGATGGAAATTAAATAACTAGATGCTGTTATTGGGTTTAGAAGAAGATCATGTAAAGAAACATGCAATCTATTACTTGGGCTTAATTACATTTTTGTTTATAATAATATAATATAAAAAATGTTAATCTACCCAAAAATATTTAATAATAAAAATGCAATACCAAAAATTCAAAATGTTGCAGCAGTGACTTTTGTAAAAATTTTAATCATGTCGATGTCAGTAACATTTGTGTAATAGAGTGATACTCTCAATGGGTTTTGTTTTTTTTTTTTTTTTTTTTTCCCCAATATGATACTTTAATGTGTGTTTAATTTTTTTTATGTAATAAATGTTTTCCTTTAATAATATTAATTGTATAACGTTACTCAAATTAGAGGGGTGAACGGGTGGTGTTTATAATAGATCTAGAATTTAGGACCGACTTATGTGTATTGAGTCTAAAAATTAAACTCAAAAATTAATCAGACCAACTAATTAATCTTGATCAGATTGATTTAAGTTTGTACAAGTGATTTTATGCACAAAATAAAATTCTAAAATTAAATCAAGTCGGGTCTGTTAATATTTATACTCAAAATTGAAACGTTGATTCATTAATAATTTTTTTTAAATTCAGAACCAAATTGAATCAAAGTGATTAGATTGTTAGGTCGAATATTTGTGCACCCCTAACTCATCTAATATTTGTGCAGACTATAAAATTCCTGTTGAGAGGAACGGGGGTGAAAGTGAATGCAGTTAATGGAAATGGCACCACGGCTCTGGACATCATCGAACATACACCAAGGGACTTGAAGGCCATGGAAATCCGAGAATTGCTCGTGAAATCCGGAGGTCTAAGGTCCAAAAACATACCAGCCGCTGCATTATCGGCTTGCAACGACGACGACAACAACAACATAAGCAGAGGAGACGAAAAAGATGAACAACAACCCCCACAGCGGCGGCCGCCGCCGCCTTTGCGAAGCAACAGCACTTTTGTCAAGTACATCAAGGAGCAAGACAAATGGTTAAAGGACAAACGCGACTCGCTGATGCTAGTAGCAACCTTAATCGCGGCAATGGCTTACCAGTCGGCGATTAACCCGCCCGGCGGTTTTGGGAGGAGGATCAAACGGATCCGGCGGACAAAGCCTACATAGAATATTATGCCGGGACATCCATTTTTTCTGCCAAATTTCCATATGCTTATGCCATGTTTGGGATTTTCAACACGGTGTCGTTCGTGTCCTCCCTGAGCATAGTCCTGCTGCTAGTGAGTGGGTTGCCTCTGAAGAAGAGAATTTTCATATGGATTCTAATGGTGGCGATGTGGGCGACGATATCGTCTATGACCCTCACGTATTTATTTACAATGTCGGCCATTTCTCTTGATATGAGTACTACCCTACACTATGTTCTTTGGGTATCTATGGTAGGATGGTTGGCCTTGGTGGGCATTGTTTTCCTATGCCACACTATCCGCTTCATCCTCTGGATAATTAGGAAAGTCCGCAAATTCAGAAAGAATAGACTTGTGAACCAGACTAGTGGGCAAGTTTGATGAGTTTTAATGTCTGTGTCTACACACATATAGATACATAAGACAGTCCACTGAGAGAGATATCAGAGATTGTCAGATGATGAATTCAGAGTTCAAGATTTAGGAATCTCTCTCTCCAATGTATAATGGTCTTTTCTCAACCATATGGACCTGTATGATCAGATTTGAATACATAAGAGTATTTTAATAGTAGACAGTGTTGATTGTATTTCATTTCCTTTCAAAATAAATAGTTATTTTTAAGTGCGAGTAGTTAAACGTGAAATAAATTTAGCACGCGCTTTAGTAATTTGTTTAGAAGTCTCCGACTTATTAGATTGTCAAACAACCGAATTTCTTCACTTAATGCTCTAATTTGATGTTTTATTACTTTTGGTAATTTTAGACATTGATAATTGTGTTGATAAATCTTTAATATTTAATTTTTGTTGAAACTTATTCAAATACATACATATATATATATATATATATAGCTATCATTCAGATCTCTATCATCCACATTTGTTTAAAATTTTATTTTTTATTTCCAAAGTCATTAGAATATTTTTTTTTCACTCATAAAAATAACTTGTATAAGAGATGAAATGCAGTGAGATTTGCAGTCGCATGCAATACAAAATACATATAAATGTCTTGCATCTTAATTTTGATCCTCAAATTAGCCCTGTTTGATAATACTTTCAATCAATTATATATTAGTGATCAATTAATAATGTCATTTTTCTGTGTTCTACTCTCGGAAAACAAAAACTAAGAATATGTTTGTTAAGGTTGGTGTCATTTTAAAATAGCAACAAGAGGCAAAAGAACTTGCATATATGAATACATGCAGTGATCAACTCAAATTGATAGCAGAACTTGAACGGCAAATATAATCTTTACAAATATGTATATACATAAATAGATATAGATATATCCTCGAGTCCCCATCTACACTTAACAAACATGTAGCAAACATAGTATTTAATCTAAATGGCAATTGAGTAATTTTGTATTCTTTTAGGTTTAGGTTTACCGATGGGATGAGTCACTCGCTGGTAGTGACCGGTTGTGAATAGTAGCCTAAGGTGGGTGGATTCACCAATAAGATGGATCACTGGTGAATAGATGGCGATTGTAAATGAAAAAGGATGGAGAGTGAAAATTGAAAATATAAAATACCTATAATTTTTGAAAGTTTTGAAAAAGTTATTATTTTCTTGATATAAACAACTGAAAACAAATTTATCAAATATATTTCTATTTCAATTTTTAGAATTTTAAAACCTTAAACTAAAAATTAAAAATTTTACCAATCGAGAACTTAGGGATCTTAATTTCACTTTTTAAATGAGTTCAAGAAGATTTTCAAACCCAAATTAAAATAAAGACCGCGTAGCATTTTTTTTTTTAATAATGGTTGCTAATCTGAACATGTTAGAAGTATAAAATATATTATTCTATTAGAATTATTTGTTAGAAAATTTTATTTATTTTCTGCCATAATTTATTTAGAAATTATTCTTGTAGAAAAACATTTTTTATAAGTTGTGCTTGAATTAAAAATTTGTTGACGAAGAATAAAAAAAGGAAAAAGGATTCAAAATTACTCTTCATGTGTGAATTATAGTGAGAATTGAAAAAAAAAAAAAAAAACTCGAGATTTGATAAATTAAAAATAATTAAAATAAAAATTAATTTAGTACTAAATGCCTTTTATTTTTTACATTATTTTAATTTATTCATATAAAATCATTTATTTAAAATTTTATATTTTCTTTCTTTTTTCAATTTTTTTTCCCTCCCCAAATACTCACTCTAAACAGATCCATAGCATATTGAGGCAACTCTTTTGACTTGTCATGTAGAAATGAATCACCATTGAACTCCCCATAATTAGTTACGATATTTAAGGCATCATCGATCTCTTGCCTATCAAAGTTGAATTTCAAGATGTGCTTTATGAAGCAAAAAAGACACTTCAACAGTCAATTTACAAAACTAATTAAACCTTACAACCTTTTGCAGAGTTTGTTTTTTTTTTTTTTTTAATTAGTATTTTGATGAATATTGATAACTTTAAAGTAATTGTCAAAGTGATATTATAAAGAAAAATCGCAATTTGAAATAGAATTTTTATATTATAGTTGAAAATATTATTTTAAATTATAATTTTTACAAATTCAGAACAAAAAATACTATTTTAAAATATAATTTATACAAATTTAATAAAAAATATTATTTGAAATACCAATTTTTTAAAAAGATGTTTTACGTTTGTGGTTAGGTAAGTGAAGTAGAATTTGAAGTATAAAGACTTTATATTAAAAAAATCTTGTATTTATTTTTTTTATAAAATGTAAAAATACTCTTTCAAATGACACTTTTTATTAACAATATTTTACTAAATAATTTTGAATCATAATTATTTATCTAATTTCTCCCCAAGTTAAAAAAAAAAAAAAAAAAACTCTCCGTTTGCTTCGAAGAGTGGTAGCGATTGCAAAATAGTGTTGCCATCACCATCTCTGATTTTTACAAAATCCTCGATTTATCAAATGTCACTCAATCAATCTATCAGTGAAAAATTCATTCAAAAAAAAAAAAATCAACACAAATTGCTAATACCAAGAAATTAATCCACATGCTACGATCAAATGGCGCAATCAAATTAGGTGCAACCAAATTAGGTGGGTGGTCCAATGCGAAATAATGCTAAACTTTGATTGCTCTGATTTTAACCCAATCTCATCTCATCGTGTAAGGAGAATTCAACCCAATTAATGCACAATTAGGGCACGTCTTGATTTGTGATTATAGCTATGTAATTGATGGCACGAAATATAAATTTGATATATAATTAAATTTCGATCATATATTTAAGGATATGCTTTGAGTTCAGAATTAGACCAGGTTAGATAGACATGTATTTTGATTGAAAAAGTATAATCATAATTAACTTATAATAATATAGTTAAAAAATGATTAAAACAATCCATTATGATTATTAGAAATGATAGAATAAGAAAAGATCTTTCATAAAATGTCACATCTTACTAACAATTTGAGACTCACCTACATTAAATATATCTTAAACAGCCACTTATGTATCAAGGAAGAGGGAAGACAAGTGTCCCTTCGGAGGTGGTCGAGTAGGAGATCGGGGGCGCCTAAGGGCCTGGACCGCGTGCAGTCCCAGGTTTGACTCTCCTTCGGAAGGGTACCGCTTTGGCGGGTTTCTAACAGCTCTCCTCGATCGAGCCGGTCAGCCAGGGCTTGTTTAGGCTGGTTTACCATCTCGTGAGCCATTGTCGGCTTAGTTCAGGGGACGGATTTCATCCAGTGCGCACTCTTGGGTAACGGCTGCGGACTTCTTCCCGACCCCAGAAGAAAGAGGGAAGACAAGTAAGTTAAGAGATGATTACAATCAAATTTAGACTCTACTAATTTCTGCTTTTTACACATACAAATTCCAAATATAAGAGAGATTAGGTGATTTGAAGAGTAGATGCAATATATTTTTATGCCTCACACGGTAACTTTTGGTTGGTGTTTAAGGTGATTAACAAGTACGATCTCACAATAGCTTCGGCAGCTTCTCTTCTTCTTCTTCTTCCTCATTTTTTTTTTCTTTTGTAATTTTTAGCTCGAGAAAGCTTAACATTGACGAAGATATAGGTAAGGGATGTTTGTAGTGATAAAAAGTGAGATAAAGTAAGATAAAATGAAATAAGTTATAAATTTGTCATTCGTGCAGTGAGATAAAAAATAAATAATTTTAAAAATTTTTCTAAAATTTTTAAAAATTTATAACAAAGCAAATGAAGCCATAATAATTGGACTCGGGGGGCTGCAGTCGACCAAAACGACGCCGTTTCGGCGTTTTTCTCCTCAAAACGACGCCGTTCTACTTAAGTTCCCATATTCGAATACATCCATTTATATTCGAATATGACATATTCGAATACATCAGTTCATATTCGAATATGAAGACTTAAATGAAACGGCGTCGTTTTGATGAGAAAAACACCGAAACGGTGTCGTTTTGGATCGACTGCAGTTGGGGGTCGACTGCAGCCGCAGCAGTCGACCCAAAACGACGCCGTTTGGGCATTGTTTTCCTCAAAATGACGCCGTTCCACTTAAATCCCCATATTCGAATATGAACTGACGTATTCGAATATGCCATATTCGAATATGAATGAATGTATTTGAATATAGGACTTAAGTGGAACGGCATCGTTTTAGTCGACTGCAGCCCCCGAATCCCCCTCTCCTATAATAATTAGCCCCTGCGTCCAAGGCAAGACCCCGACTTTAATTCTCAAACGGCAACGACCAAAGGAAATCATCTCATTAGCTGTTTATATGAAACTTCTGAGCATAATTTGATTTGATCCCCACAGTTTAAATAACACCCGTAGCGTACCTTTCAATACGGATCTATCTTCCTAGAGGTGGAACCGAGTTTTAATTTGTTCGAACTCGGCTTGAATTTTCGATACTACGCTCGAGCTCAATTCGAGTTTTTGTGTAGGCTCAAGCTCGTCTCAATAAAAAAAAAATTTAGATTCGATTAAACCAAAATAATGTTTTAGTTTAAAATATAATAAATAAAATATTTAAAAAAATATAATCAAAATATTATTAAAAAATATAAAAATATTATTAAATATATATATATATATATATTTATTATTTTAACAAACTTGCTCATCACGAATTTTCGAGCTGCGAGCTTTTGAGTCAAGCTTTCCTAGGCTCGAGCTCAAATTTGAACGAGACATAAATCAAGTTCGGTTCGAGCTCATTTTAGTTACGAGACTTGAGCTCGAGTAACTCGCGAACAACTCGATTCATTTCTACTCCTACTTCCTAGATCATGAATTTCGGTAACTTGATGCTATATTTTATTTTATTCTACTTTTTCTTTACCTTTCTAGTTGGGTGAAATATTTGGAATATATATTTATATATATACTTTTTGACATGAAAAACCTACAAATGAAAAGAGATTTTTAGGCCTATCTCTAGATAGTAAATTATCCGAAGGTCCCACTCCACTTATCAAGGTAAGTCATGAAACTGTGGAGAAACTCAGTGAGATAAGCCGTTTGGTGTGCTAAAAAAATAAAAAATAAAAAATCTCTAACTTTTTTTAATTCTTTTTTAAATTTTTTCTAACTATTCTCCACATTAAAAAATTTCCAATTTTCTTCAACGTTTACTATCTCCCTCCAATTTTCTCTAATTTTTTTTAGGTTTCTCCAAAAATCTCAAACTTTCTCTAACTTTTTGAAAAACATACTAAACACCTAACAATACAAAATTTGACACACCAAACAAAGCCAAAATTTGAACTTATGTCCTCTTGGAAATTAATGACTAAAAAGCTCTGACCAACTAGGCTAGTGCAGCAGGTTATTTGGACTTCTGACTAGGCATAACGCAGAGAGTTACGACTTCAAAACAGGTTATAAGAAGCAGAAATTAACTCCTTACATGATCCCATTTTCAAGCATTCTAAGCTGTCATGGGGCCAAGACAACGGAGAAAAAATTGTCATGCCCAATCAAAGCCAATGAAGGGTACAAGCTTTCACATCTAACATTTTCATTAACCATGTGTTCTTATACAAATGTTGAAAAAACTATACATTACCAATAGACTTTGCATTCCACCAAAACAATGTAGAGAGAGACAGAGAGAGACTATTTACCAATTAAAAAAAGAGACAGAGACTATCTAAAGCCAATGAACCAAATATTCAGATACAAAAGTTGAAAAACTTGAAGTTACCAACAGTCTATTAGACTATGCATTCCATTTCTTTGACATAATGAACTAATAGTTCAGAGCATAAAATGTAATAGAAATTATATTAACAACGGTTCTATTCACAAAAGAGTTTGTAAACTTTTATATCTAATCTACATCCTGACCTGCTATAAATTATAATCTTACACAGGATTACATTTAGCATCCTGCCCTCAAACATCTATATGGAAAAATGAAATATACACTGTATTAATAAATGTTGGTATAATATAGACAAACTTACAAGGAGGAGAATATGGTAGGCAATCTCTACAACAGAAGACTGACACTCCTTATGTTCATCTCAAAATTCTTCTTGGTCATCCCCAATTTCTGCCGAAGGTTCTCTCTCCTTTTCTTTAATATAGCCATACTTCCTGAGAATCCATAAGTTCATCCGAACAACATTTCCTATGAAAACAACACCCATCAGCGTCAACCACGTCAACACCGCTATCTCGGTCACTTCGTGCAGTACGTTTCCAAGAGAATTCGGTGACATGTGTCGCAGAGAGATGAAAAAAGTTGCCACTTGTGCACTGATCGCGATCCACATTATTACCATTTGAACCCACATCCATCTCCTCCTTTTTAGAGGTAGGCCGCTGACAAGTAGCAGAATTATGCTTAGAGATGCTAGGAACGCAATTGTGTTGAATATCATGAACACGCCATATACTTTCGCATCTTTGTATGCCATTACAGCTGTTCCAACCTTGTGAGGATCCTGAACAGCATTGCCATTGGAATCTACTTGATAGTCATCTTGCCAAACACCTCCGGGTGGGGTTAGTCCAGCTTGAAAGGCCACAGTCGCGATCAGAGATGCCACCACCATCAACACACTTCGCTTCCTACCAAGCCAATCATGGTGCTTAGGTTTCACTGCGGGCTTTGTTGATCGGCTCTGTTCCAAGGATAGATGATTTGCCATCTGAGGAAACATTCTTGGACCACATTCGTTCATGATCAAATGCAAATCCTTTGCACTTAATCCTCCAGCACGACAGAGTGAATCTTCAATTTCCATATCTGTCAAATCTCTGGGACTTTGCTTTAGGATATCTAAAGCTGTTGAACCATTTCTATTCAATGCATTTACCTCCACTGCACCAGTAGTAAGCAAAAAGTTTATGATCTGCACAATATAAAAGCACTTATCATAACAACTGAAATGCAGGAACTAAACAAGTTTAAACTATATTGGATGATCAGTAAGAATTAAATAACTACTTTTTTTTTTTTTTTTGTGGGAAAGGTTGATACCATTAGTAACACGTAAAGAAAATATCAATACATCTTACAAGAGGCATTCCCCTGGCAATCCATGGTCGTGAAGTACAAACAGAGGACCAAAAGGCAGAAATTTGAAATGAAAAATGGACAGCCAATGACTACTGTATCAGAGCCATATGACCTCTACCCACTCACTCAATTAGGAAGCAAATCGAAATCAATTAGTAGCAATGCCCACGGAGGCAAGCTTGCAGTAGGCAGCAAGGAGAGGCCATCACACCCCCCCCCCATTCAACATTAACATCCCCACACTAGGCCATTCTGCAAAAAGTTCAGCTACTCGGCCAGTATAGATGAAGGAAGATCCCATTCCCTGACAATCCAAAGGTTGCTTAGGGAGGTTTGACTTTGTTTAGACCCGCCATTTTCCCTTAAACAACCCCCATAATCTCATTTTTAACTGACAACTTATCTCTATAAATATTCTGAAACATACAAGCATTCCTTTCCTTCCAAAGTGTATAACGGTGGCTACCAAAGCAATTCTGACAGAAGTCATACACAGGTTTTTTCCTTTTATATTTCTGCCGCCCAGTTAATGAGATCATTCCAAGGCCCCAAGTGCCACTGGATTCGAGTCTTAGCTGCTACAGCAGTCCATTTTGGGCAGAATAATTGCATTCAAAGAATTAAGTAGTAATGATCGTTGCAGGCCTGCCTGCATTGCATAGCACACAACTCATTGAATTCACAATGCAAAAATTGTGTATTCAACCTATTTTGAATTGCACACCATAGAACAAAGGCATGCCTGGGGATTGTTTGTTTGTACCATACAAATTTACTCCAACTCACAATTGGTAATTTGGTTCTGCATAATTCCCAAACTGAAACATTTGAAAATGAGCCACTATGCATAGGTCTACTTCACTGCGCGACAACAAAACAATTCACCGGAGAAAAATTCATTTCCAAAACTACCATTGATTCATGACAGATAAAATTACCTCCTTCAATACCCGAAGTGTATGACCTTAACACTGCAAAGTCCATAGGCTATACCTAACACTCTTCCAAGATGGTAACTTGCTACCAAGCAATCTTGTTTCAATACTTAAATCCTCTCAACATCAAAATTTCTTTATTAAAAGCTATCATGTTTCTCTGGAAAACTTCCATAATTTTTTTGGAAAGAGCTGTTTTTGAAGATTCAGTGGCATAATTATGTTAAAACGCCTACTGATTGAACCTTTTCCATACCAGCTAAAACATTTCCAGTTGCTGAGGCACGCCTCTTGGCTCTTGTCATAAATCTTCTTTCCTGGAATCCGTATCTGTCTTACTATATCTAAAAGCAAAAAGGAGCATCATTCAATTATATTATTTTGACATGCCTCAATCTATATAATCTGAAATGAGATCCTTCCAATCTATCCAAACCACCCACCTCGAATTTTTTTTTTCTATTTCTAGGTCCAATAAAAGGAATTATTTTAAATATCATTTCATCTGCATCCAACAAATTTCTATCCTCCTGTGGTTACTGGTTGCCCTTTGAACTCATCCACATCCACCTATCAGATTTTCATTTTTTTTTTTTTAACGGTCACCCATTAGAGAGTCATATCTCTTTTTGGGTAGTTTGAGGCTTTGAGCCTTTAGGGTCATCCAATTTTTGGGTTGTATATAAAGACATACAGATACACAATATGTATATACACATATATAGATATAGAAATAGAACTCCCAAAAAGATTACCTCAATTTGCTTCTTGGCCACAGCAATATGTAAGATAGAGTTGCCATCACAATCTTTCCAATGCACCAAATCATCATCCTTTCTCATGGCTTCAAACAGCAATTTCAACCCTTCCAACCTGTTATGCCTCACACACAGGTGCAGACCCGTCTCCCCTCGGTCCGTCAAGACGCGGGTCGACTCAGGACTGACTCGGACCAACTCAGCCAGCACCTCAACCCGTCCCTTAATGGCCGCCACGTGCAGAGGCGTCCTCCCCTCCGAGTTCCTCACCATGCCCATCTCCGGATCTGTCGATAGCAACTCTTTTACTATCTTCAGGTGGCCCTTCGCCGCCGCGAGGTGGAGCGGCGAGCAACCTTCCGAGTCCAACTCAGCGGCGAGCTCGGGCTTCCGACTGAGTATCTTGATGGCGAAGTCAACGTGGCCGAGGATGGAGGCTGTGTGGAGAGGCGTCTCGGAGATGCAGGAGACGATGGTTTTGTCAAGAATCAGTGGGTTTTCTTGAAGCAGCTCGAGTAGTGTCCCTACATTTCCTTTCATTGCTGCTTCCGAAAGCCTCTTCTCCATTTTCTCACAAATAATAACTCTCTCTCTCTCTCTCTCTCTCTCTCTCTCTCTCTCTCAATCTATCATCTCTGTATCTGTTTATGATCTTCCCCAGTTTCTCCTCTCTGGTTCTTTGGGTGCTTAGCGGTCAAAGTGAACTCGAATGAAGTGGGACCCGTGAAGAAGCTTCTGCGCGTGATTGACCAGAAAACAATTCGGTGGTTATAAAAGCATCCGAGGGGCTGAGTCGGCTGACTTCTGAACTGCCTAATAAAAAATAAAGAAATTCAAATATTGATAAGTCTATTTTGCACTTGATGCATTAAAATTAACCGTACTAATTTAATCAAATTATTTTTATTTAATTAATAAATTTTATTTGATTAAATTAATAAATTATAATTAAATTAAATTAAAATAATTTATTTAAACGCTTCAGCCTTTAAGTACAAAAATCAATTTACGTTAAATATTTAACGAGGAGTATTTAATTTTTTGTGAACGGGTCAATTTTAATCCGAGAATTCACGTTTTGCTATTAGCGTGGCAAATATCGCCTCCATTTGTCTGGAAGGGCAAAAACAACTAATGGCACATCACCAAAACCAACCAACCCCCTCCCCCCCCCCCCCCCCCCCCCCAAAAAAAAAACAAAAACAAAAGAAGGAAGAAAAAAAAAACAAAAAGGTAAATTATACCTATTACTTTAATATTTAGATAATTATACTTATCACTCACAATATTTAAAAATTATATTTATCTTTCTTTTTTTCAAATATTGTTAACATTGACTCCTTCTAATAAGATCAGTCATCAAAACTTAACATAAAATGTCAAACTAATTAAAATTTCAGGTATTTTTTTATTTTATCCCCCCTCTCTCTCACATGTTGTCAGTTTTTTTTTTACAAAAATTCTTAAAAATTATTTGTTTTTACCTTTTTTCCCACAATTTTTCTAAAGAAAACTGAGAAAAGTGTGAGAGATGGAAGGATAAAATAGGAAAATATTTAAAATTTTAATTATTTTAACATTTTTTTTGTTAAGTTTTAATAATTGATTTTATTAGAAGGTCAATGTTAGTCACATTTCAAAATAAAAAAGATAAATATAACTTTTAAATATCGTGAGTGTTAAGTATAATTATCCAAGTGTTAAAAAAATGTAGATGTAATTTACCAAAAAAAAAAAAAAACAACAACCAATGACTCCATTTGTCTTAAAAAGGTGGTAAGGTCCGTAATAGTGACCCGGCCCGCATTATTATATATTTGCATTAATATCAGAGGTATTCTTGCTTTTAATGGGATTAATTATATATTTACTTTTTATATTAGAAATGTTTCGATGAGGCTAATTTTCTAAACCTCTTGACACACTATAAGGAGTAATTGAGGGCATGTACTTTGTTGGATATAAACTTGTGCAGGAGAGAATATATAAATAATATTTTAATTTTAAAATATTAATGTGAAGCATGGTAGTTGAAAATATTAATATAAAAAAGATTCACAAAAAATTTAATAAATTAATTATAATGTAATTTTTATTTTCATATTTAGTTTATTAGATTATTAATAGAAAAAAGTAATGATAATTCATATATATAAATTAATATATAATAAAAATTTAAAATATTAACGCAAAATATAATAATTTAAAGTATTGATAGAAAAGGGTTAAGAAAATTTTAATAAATTAATTATAATATAATTTTTATATAAAAAGATATACCATATCATAATATATATATTTTTATTAATACTAAGAGTATAAAAGTAATTTAATATTATTGAGTTCGTCAAAAGTTACGTTTTAGGAGATGTTTGTTTTAGGGATAATGAAGGGTAAATTTTACTGAGGTAATTCTTATCCTCCATTACATTAGTTCAGTTTGGATGATAGAGATAATAATTATTTTGAGTTAATAATTACTTTCATATGGAGGTAAATTTTTACTCTATGAGGAGGTGGGTAACGAGAGATAATGGATAAATTTTACCCTTTTTCTCATGACTCCCGAAAAATATTTCTTTACCTCAATGTAAAACCTTAAATAACGTTCCTTTATAAATAATTGTAATAAATATTATAAAATAATAATTTATTTAATCAAGTTAAAATTAATTAATTATTAAATTATATTATCAAATTAATATCTAATAAATAATAGTTTATTATTATAATATTTTATTTTATTTTATTAAAATAATACTATTGAAACATTAATTTATGACTAAAATTATTTATTTTCTCAAATTAAAATTAATGTTTAATAAATAGTAATGACTTATTAAAATAATTTATTTTATTAAACTATTCTATTAAATGAAAATTATATCTTATAGATAATAATTTACTAGATTATGTATTGCATTAATATAATTTGTTAAAATCAATAATTTATTTAAATAAATTAAAATTATTTGTTTTATTAAATTATATTATCAAAATAAAAATAATTTTTAACAAATAATAATTCACTATTAAAATTAATTACTATTGAAATATTAATCTATGATAAAATTATTTTTTATAATTAATATTTTTATTTAAAAGTATATATTTTAATAATATATTAATTATTATTAAAATAACAATGATTATGATGATTTATTTTATTATAATATTTTTTAAATTAAATATTGACTTTTACTCATGATTAATTTATACTCATTCCAAAAATAATTAACTTTTATCTTTTCAAAATTTTAACATTTCAAACATAATATAATTATTATCAGATAATATTTACTCTTTTATTTTAAACATAAGTACCACAAACTTATTATTCTAGTAATTATTACTAACGTTACAATTACTTCTGTAATCTTTTATCTTCAAATTTTTTACTCCATACCAAACATATTTTTTGATGAAAAATCTAATAGAAGGGGTATGAATGAATATAATGTAAATATTAAAGGTTTAGGCATGCATTTATGAAAATTGTAAAAATAAGATGTGCAAAACTAAAACCACAAGGCTATAGTAAACACTAAAAAGTACTATAATAAAACTAAAATTAAAAGTGGAATTATATGCCGCCTATCCAATGAAATGAAACAAACGCGGTATTTCCCCATCAGGAAAATGGGATACAGTGACAATCACACTTTCACTTCCATTTATTACCACACTTCCCATCTCCCCAAACAAACAAAACTAAATATGATACAATCACTCATCAGTCTATTTATTCTTATTAGTAGAATCAATAGCGCTAAATTAGCAGAAGGAGACAGGAAGAAGAAAGAGGAGATCTCAATTCTGGGTTATCCCAATTAAGCATTTCATCAATACATCCCCCAATCTCCCTTCATTGATCGCCTCATACACCTTTTCTATGTCCTCTCCAGGGCTTATCTTCTTTGCTCCACTGAGAATCCCAGTCCCAACCTCACTCCTCACAAAATGGTAAACTGGGTAAGTCCTGCACTTCTTGATCCTGTTCTCTACTCTGAAATCGCCATTCTCAAACCTCTTCCTTTCCTTCTCCACCTCCTCTCCCAGCCTTCCCTTCAATTCCTCCAAAAATACCGGAATTCTCTTGAAAACCGAATACCCGTTGTCACCGCCATTGATGACGACTTCTTGATCTGCTTTCGAATCCTTCAGTGCTCTTTCAACCAGAACTTCACGCAGCTGCGACAAGAGAGTGTATGAGGGGTTTGTGGGGTCGTCCAGATAGCTGAACACCGGCTGATGGTCGATGACTCGCAAGATCTCCTTCTCGCAGAATCGCGATTCGAGCATTGATCCATCGTCGGCCGCGTAGAGAGTTTTCCTCACTGTTTGATGGACAATTTGTTTCACAGCTTTTCTCATGTTCTCTTCTAGGTGTCGCAGATCAATTGCTTGACAAATTGCCACCATGTAAGTTGCAGACATAAGCTTCAAAATCTCAATGGCTTCTGCGCTCTTTCTTGCCGAGATTAACCCAAGAGAGTTCACGTCTTGGTTGTGTTGCTCTGCGCTCTGGACGTGCGTTGTGACTGGATTTGCCAAGTATTGGAGCTCGGAGCAATACGCCGCCATGGCGATCTCTGCGCCTTTGAATCCATAGTCCAGGCTCGGATTCGGCCCGCCGCTAAGATTCGAAGGCAACCCATTGTTGTAGTAGTCGCAGACGAGCTCTGAGAACTGAGCAAACATGAGCTTCCCAATCGCTGCAACAGCGATTCGGAGATTGTCCATGGAGACTCCGATTGGGGTCCCCTGGAAGTTCCCTCCGTGAAGAGCGAGGTCGCGAGAGACGTCGATCAATGGGTTGTCGTTCACAGAGTTTATCTCTCTCTCGATCGAGTGTGTTGCCATCCGAATAACTTCAATCTGAGGCCCCAACCATTGTGGGGAGGTTCTGAGAGCGTAGCGATCTTGCTTAGGCTTTGTCAAAGGGTCTTTTTCGTGACGAAGTTTGGATTCTTTCATGTAATCGCTTTCGTCGAGAAGGTGTTTGATGATCGAAGCTGATTCGATCTGACCAGGGTGGTGCTTCAGATGATGAGTCAATGGGTCTGTGAACTCCGGCTTTCCGTGCATGACTTCGCAGAAGAGAGCAGAAAGGACTGTGGCTAAGAGAGCCAGAACATTGGCGTCGAAACACACGGTGGCTGCAACGGCGGAGCCTACGGCGGTCCCGTTCACAAGAGCTAGACCTTCCTTCGCTTGAAGCTCAAAGGGTGCTCCAATTCCAGCTCTCTTCATAGCTTCTATAGCTCTGATCTCTTCCCCTCCGGGGGTCACCACCTTCGAGTTATGCCGGCCGGTTAACAATCCGGCAATGTAGGACAACGGGACGAGGTCACCGGAGGCGGTGATGGTCCCTCTGAGAGGCAGTTTCGGGATCAGATTTTGATTCATGAGCTTCGTTATGGCCTCGAGGATCTCCCAACGAATACCCGAATAGCCCTGCATCAGAGTGTTGGTTCGAAC
The DNA here is from genome assembly GCA_019916065.1 of Vitellaria paradoxa. Classification (NCBI taxonomy): domain Eukaryota; kingdom Viridiplantae; phylum Streptophyta; class Magnoliopsida; order Ericales; family Sapotaceae; genus Vitellaria; species Vitellaria paradoxa. The sequence continues at coordinate 50,309,108 of CM034234.1, read as the reverse complement.
GAGCATCGCCGCCTTGGAGTAGCTCGATGGAAGATAATCTTTTCCGATCACTCCGGCATTGAGGAACCGAATGAGCTCCGTCTGGAGATCAGCGGCCTTGGTGGTGCGCCGGTGAGAAGTGGCACCGAAACCGGTGGTGACACCATAAATGTCTGTTCCCCGGGAGATTCTGTCGGCAACCCATTTAGCACTCTCGGTCACACGGTCACGAGCCGCCACCTCATCGAGGCTGACTTTCACCTCGCGCCGGCGAGCAACGGCAGTGACCTGAGCTGCAGTCAGGGTTGTCCCCTGGATGTCGACAGCTCTGGTAGTGGCATATTCCGATAACATTTTCTTAACTTCATCGAAATGGGAGCAGCGGAGGGCCTCTGCGGCCTTTGCCCAGCTCTGTGGTGCCGAGGAGAAAGGGTGCTTCTCGGATACACAAATTGGGTTGTTTTTGTCATCTTTTGGGAGATCAGAGGAGAAAGTGTTGGTTGGGTAGGCTGCTCTCTCGGTGGCCATTGCTGGAATTTGAATAAGAATTGGCGGGGAGGAGCAAAGATTTGAAGAGTAAGTTGGTATATGAAAGCTCCGAACTTGGGAGGGAAAGAAAAGGGTTGGTGGCTATTTATAGGAGTGGTGGTGGGAGCAGCGTCAGTGGTCAAGTCTTTGCATGAGGAGGGTTGTACAGTAGAAGTCTGCGTCACTCGATGGTTGTTGGGTCTTTTGTGTGTGAATTCTACTATGGTTTTTGTTACTTTAATATTTCTTTATTTTCTTCAACGGGCCATCTGATCTGAAGTGTGGTTCTTGTTGGTCCATGTGAAATTTGCATCTGATGATGACCCCTTGACTCATTAGAGCCACCACTGACTCCCAACCATGTTCATTGCATTTCTTTTTTTATTTTTAATGATTATTATTAGTGTTGTTGTTGCTTTTTTTTTATTTTATATAATTTTTTTTTTATTATAATAATACTACATTCACAAGTGATATGTGGGTGTGTTTCTCATTTAACAGTTACTGTTCACACTGGGTTCGTCCCCATACAAGTGTTCAGATTAGTTTTACTAACTACCCTTCGGACGAGTCCTTTCGCCGTTCACATATACGCACACACCTAAAGATACATTTGCATCTCAAGCATCAACTACCGTAAAACACCCAAAAAATACTCGGAGGACCGAACAATGGAAAATAATAATATTGTAGAGTAATATATGAGATTAGACATAATAGAAGTATAATTTTTTTTTTATGTGAGATTATTTTATTAGTGTTTGATTAGTGGGATATAATATGGAATAAAAGGTGTAATTTAATGGGAGATATGATAAAAAAATAATTTAAACCTGTAAATTTTAGCAAAAATCAAATCTAGAGTCCTGGTATTTCTAATCTCTTTTTTTGATTATTACGTATGAAATTTAGGAAACTCATGGATGACAAATCGAGTCTCGCAGCCGCAGTCCCCCAATAAACAGAGTCCCAACTATATTACCTCTTCAAAAAGCTCAAAGATGGGTAGATCAATTGTCTTTGGCTTTCCCTCTTCCTTTTGTATATTACCATCGTAATTTAATTTATTGTATTTTCCATATTCCATATGGTGCTATAAAAGGGAATTGGGTCTCTCGGGATTTATTTGTACCAGAAGATCTAATCCCAGAACTCTTTTTTTTTTTTTTTCCTCATATGGGAGTTTCTCCACCGTTCAGCCTTGAAAAAAAAAAAAAAAAAAGAGAGAGAGAGAGAGAGGAGAGGAACAATCCGTGGATTCCAAAGTTATAACCATTGGTCAAAAGTTACAAGATTCTTATAAAGCATAAGCCATCCCACAATTGAATACATTGACTCAGCTGGATGATTATCCAAATTTTTTTTTTTTTTTTTTTGTCACACCACCTTTTATGGATCTGGAGCAAACTCTCCAATGTTAGATGCATAAAATGAATATAGGTAAGATGATCGAGCTTAGTTGAACGGACGCCAAAACGAGAAGCAAGGACGAGGCATAACGAGAAGATAGGATTAGAAATGCAAAGATCCACGCAATGGTCAAAATAACACAAATTGAAGATGAATGAAGGGAAAATCAGTTAAAATAATTTGAACACATATAACAAAAATCGATGGACGCAATTGGCAGATGTGATATCACTCAACAACATAAAGAATATACCCACATACGTATATCAATGTAAGGACTCTATTTATTTGAGAAATAATAAATTGAGTTGTTCTTTTGATACACCATATGTGGTATTATGTGAGGACCACAAACATCATATCCCCTTGACCACTCAATCCTATGGATCAAACATGGGTTTTTTGCTATACCTTTAGCAACCATCCACCTCACATGACCTGCCATAGAACTTAAGGCTACTAATAAAATGCCAGACCATTCAAATTTGAAACCCATAAAAACTATTCATCATCCGAACAACAGTAGCAAAACACCATCCAAATGCTCAGCTAGCACCTCATGAATTACCAATTGGAAAGTTGACAATCCCAGTAATAAAACTGTTATGTATCCCAAATCAGAATCAAATTAAAGATGTGTTCGAGAGTTGGGTGGTATATCTAAATTGACAAGATTAACAAGACCACGATTCTGAATGCACAGATAGACCTTCCTAGCTAGGTAAAAGAAAGGAAATCTTAACAACTAAACAGTTAGTTGAGTCTTCTAGGAGACATGCACATATGAGATCTAACTACATAAAAGGGGGTATTATCAAGGCCGTGCTCTCTTGTTGCTGCATGATGGGCATTTGTACTGCTTAATGTGCTCAGCTCTGGCCGGCGTGATCTTCACACACTTCCCGTGAAACCACCTCTCACATGCGTCGCAGCAGATCCAGAACTGATCAGAAGTATAGTTCTCTCCACATGCCCCGCACAAAGTATTCTCGTGCTCATCCTCATCTTCCTCATCGAAACCCTCCTCCTCATCCTTTACCTTAGAATACTTGCCCTGGGATTCAGAGCCTCGCTGTTATCATCTCCACCAAAAAAAAAAAAAAAAAATGGTTACACAATGTAGGCGAGCAACTATCATGAAATAATAATTTTTTTTTCCAATAAACCAAAAACTAAAAACAACAAAGGGAAGAAATAAAATCCTCCAAAATTCTAGAGTAAAATCAGTTGCGTCTTCAAAATATATGGAACAAAGTGCTACCACCAGGGGCTGGGGACAAAATAAACTGGCTAAAAAATGGGGAAAAGGGGAAAGAATGAGGTAGGTTTCCAAAAGCTACCAAGTAAAGACACTAGGTTACAAAATGATTCCACATATGAATGGGATTGTCTACATGTATTTATACTGATAAAATAAATATTATACAGACTACATTACCCTATATTACCTATGTATATGCATGAATATACATAAACAGCATCCACACCCAACTGAGATATGCCAATCTCAGGGTGCTTTACTCCTAAAAGAGAGGGGAAAGAAACACTCAACCCTTGAGAAATAAACAGATCAAGGGCACTTCTGCCAAAACCTAAGGAAGACAACTTGCATAGGGACCGCAAGCCTAGCAAAGTGCATTCATATTTCAGGGCTTCAAAATATGAATCACAAACACAAGATCAAGATGATCCAACATGGTTCCATGGTCGTTAAAATGCTATGGCTAAAGCATAACAGATCCATTGAAAAAAACAGTCAAAATGAAAATTGTGAGAGTACACATTTTTGGTGCAATACATGTGCAACAATTGCATTGGACATTGGTCCGTCACAATGTAACTTAATTATGTGAGGTTGTTTTAGAGGTTCTTGACACTACCCTATAACAAAATACACATAATTTCCCATGACCGTCAAACTATATATTATTGCTTTAAGTATCGCGTACTTGCAAACAAACAAAGATGAATGCATATTCCACCCTCATCAGTAATTCTATAACAAATAATCCCTCCCATAAAAGAAAAGGTTCCACCTCAAGAGCTCATTCACAAGTATTTTGTTCAGCTGGCTAGCCGATGGAATGGAGCTAGATCATTACACTTCTTTAAATTTCATAGAAAATATCTATACCTGTTGATAGGCTACGAACCTCTGTACTTAGAAAAAAGCTTTGTTGTAAGGGTGGCATCCCCTTGAAGCCCTTTTTAATACAATTTCATCTACTTATCAACCAAAAAAAAGGGTTCCACCACGAAACACAAGTGGGAACATTTACCAGCACCCCGAATACTGTGGGATTAGTTTAAGAATTGTACTTTTTTATCACATAAAATCAAATAGAATAAACCTAAAGACCAAAAAAAAAAAAAAGAAAGGGCTGCGGTGTCTTTCTGTCCATTACATATGCTTCTAATATGACCTCAAGACGAAATAACTTCTGCAACGGGTGCAGCGGCTCTATTTCCCAAAATTGGTCAACACTGTTTTGAAGAGTAAGTGAGACAGGCAAAAACAAGAAAAAAGGAGGATATTATTGTTCCAGAGCACAGTCAAGATGATAAACCTGGCCATAATTACTTGCCTAATGTTAACATTCAACATTCCAAATGTTCATACTGCAATCTTGCCAAACCTTCAAATGTCTAATGAATTAAGCCATAGCAGTCAAAAGACAAAAATAAGCACCTAGCATATAAAATGAATAATCATGATATTACTTTAATAATATAGAACCTTGAGGAAGAATGTTTTTACCACTTTTGAGTTTGACTTGGATTTGTTGCTGCTGTGATTAGAGACGGATGACTTATCCTTTACTTGTTTCTTCGCAGTCCCTGTCACAACCTCAAATATTGTTGGCAGTTCATTTATCATATTGAAAAGGCGTTTCCTGCATCACAAAGAGCAACAAGATTCATTGTAAATTCAACTCCGAAAATTAGCATACAAAGGACACAAGACAACGTTGTTTTGCATTTTCCTCTATGCATATTCAGCATTCTGCTGTTTCAAGTTGAATTTAGGCAAGGGGAAGAATTTGGTTGGAATAAATTTCCTACCATCTGTATTCTCGTTCCTGTAGAAATATAAACCTGGGAATTTCACAAATGGGCATGCTGGATCCTACATCTGTTTCTATGGATAAACAGATCAACCTCTAGATTCACATCTCATATCTTTCTACCGAAGGCATCCTCGGGTGATCTCATATTTCATTCTATTTTAAAAGTCAACACACAACTCCCTAGTGATTTGGATTAATGTACGAAATTGATAAAATTTGCCAAGTTCAATTAGATTTGTACCTCATGTGACATGAAGATTCATATGTAAATGCGTAAAAAAACATTGTTGAGATTAATATAAGGAAATTTGTCTAACGGATTTTGTATTGAGACTCTTTAAAGATAAAAAAAAACGTTTCATTTTGCATTGGGTAAAAATGTACTATAATTTATTCAGACACAAATCCATTTAAATTTAATAGATTCCATCGATTTTGCCCTTTGATCCAAATCAGGAGGGAGTTGTGTGTTGACTTTTAAACTAGAAGGGGGATCATGTGTTTTTTCGACAAACCCCAAGTGGCAAAGTGTGATAAGCCCTTAATAATATACATGAACACAAATTGATCAATGCATGGGTAGAAGAAAAAACAAAAACATCACTACCACATAATGGGTAGAGAGGAGAAGCACCTGTCAGCTTTATCAAAACCAAATCTAGCACCAAAATAGAAGGCCACAGAAAGCAACCATGCATCACTATGGACAGCAACTAGAGACAACCAATCCTTGTCTTGCATCCCATCCCTGGCAAAGTTAATACCCAATGCAGGCTCTGGCAGCTCAGGAGGCACTTCTTCAGCAGGCAAATTAACCTCCCATTGCTCACTTGGAAATCCATATAGGCAAAGGTTTTCCTTATCTGCAAGCCAAATCAGTTGCTTAGAGACCCAAAAAAAAAAGTCAATATTTGAAACTAGGTTGCCACAAAAGTAGCTATATAATCACATTCACTATTGAAAGAAAGGACATGAATATTTAGCTTTTTTTAAACGGACATGAATTTTTCAAAATTTTGCCATTTTTTCTTTATAAATGCGATTAACACGCCTAAAAACTACCGAACCAAAAAAAAATAAAATTTTAGTTAAAAAAAAAAAAAAAGCCATATAAGATGAAAATAAGCTACCAAAAAAAAAAAAAAAAAACCATCTTTTGGAACCCAAACCAACCCTTAAGATAGCAACATTAATGAGTACAAAGGTTGAAGTTTGATAAATAACTATGTGGTCCAATAAGAAGTTAAAGCAGGGCCTAGAAACTTCTCTTGAGGAAAATTCATGAATTCAAAGACATTCACCCAATGAAAAATCATCTGAATGAATCACTAACTTATGCTCAAAACAACCAAACCAAATGCCTTGTTTTACCTTGGAGAATGTTAATAATCCAATTTTTAAAATGATACAGGCAGCAGGGCACCAAGATTATTTGAAGACCGAGCTTTGCCTAGGCTTGAAAGGAAGTATCATGATGAGTGCATAGTATATCTACACTTAAGATGATGATTTAGCCACACGGCAGCCAACTAACCACTATGCCAATCCATTCAAAATATACAAGTTCTTCATTTTGCACAATATCAACACATAACATCATGGTTACACCAAAAGAAGACTTTACTAACCCTCAAGTGGCCAAGTACTACAATCCTCCCCCTTATGGCCACACGGCACACACCTCCGCGGAGGTTGCTCAGATACCAATTGTAACATTGCGAGCCACCCTAGCACATAAGATACTCTGGTTTTTAGAAGATCTCTTACCAAGTAGAGAGAACTCATTTGTTATAAAACTCTTAAGATCTCCCTCACCATCCAATGTGGGATAGGTAAAAGGCCCCTTCAGCACTATTAAAGCTTGTTGGTGCCTACCGCATACACTAAAACAGGACTTTACCTGCCCTCAAGTGGTCAGGTACCACTGAAGTTATTCTTAGCAATTAGCATTGTACATTCCCATAAAACCAATTATTATACACCAATCTAAGTTTGATCAATCTTGTAAAGATATGTTAAATTACACAGACTTACAAGAGTGAAATACAAATAAATGTCTCATAGTTGAATTCATTAATTTTCTAATTCAAGATACAAAGACACAAGAAATATTCATAAATTTAATATAATTGTTTATTTATTAGGATAATATGGTATTTACAACATACCATTAGGGTATTTTGTGAGTAAAAAATAAGTTTTATGTATGAATATCTGCTAAAATTGAATAATTAAATATATTTTGTAAAGATGTCCAATTTTATATATGGGACACATAACATCATACACTTACTCCAGTGCCATTGTTCAAGTGTCAAACATCGGGTGCAGCTTTGTTGTACATTTAGAAGAGTTCATGCAACAAGCAAATTTCCAAAAAAAAAAAAAATCTTAATAGTTTGTAATAGAGCTGATCATAAGGCTAAGCCCTGACAGGCATGACCTTTATTTTGAGAGGGCTTGTGCTAATATTTTAAGCCATTGGTCCAAACTTGAGAAAAAACATAGGCCCGATTTATATTTCGATTTGGGCTTGAGATTAAGGTAAGCATAGGACCGGCGCGGCAATTTTTCAACTAAATTGAATCTATATTATAGGTATCGGGTCGAGCCCGGCTTATGTATGCTATACCCCTTCAAATCCTGGACCAAGCCTAGATTTGATCAGCTCTTAGTTGGGAAATATAAGAAATTAATTTGTACAGCCCCCCAACAGAACAATGCAAATAACAAGAACAGAACATACAAGTATAAGGAATGCCCAACAAATTGTAGATAAGAACGAAGCAGACAACAAGGTCATGGAGTGCCTTGGTTGTAAGTGAAAGTCTCCCGCAAGACTCAGAACTAAACTCACCTACCATATTATACCAAACAGAGGCCATTACAACGGAAATACAGAGAGATGTGAGAGGGGGACAGCACATTAAACTGAGACCCAAGAGCGAGAGACCAAAGCACTCAAAAATAGCTACAATGCAAAAGAAGGATTCAAATTCAGTTCTGAATCACAATAGGACCCAAAGTTCAAAAAGGCAATGAAATGACCGAATCGACGTAGTTAAAAGCCCGGATTACAACAAGAAAGCAAAAAACTCGAAGCATCGTTTACCCCAAAAACGAGAAAACATCACAGCAAAATCAAGGTGTATTTTCTCAATCACCACATTGCAACACGAATAGTAAGAATCAACACGAAAACCCTAACTAACCAGGATCGCACTGCTGATAAAACTCGTCCACGTCTGCAGAAAAAGGCCAAAAAAGAATAGAACGCATCAGTAGAAGAAAAATGTACCAGAGACGAAGATGTACAAAACCCTAAACTCTGGACACCTACACACAAAAATTAGCGATTATAGATGAATGTGTGTGTGTGTGTGTGTGTGTGTGTGTGTGTGTACCAGTGGTGAGGGCTTTGATCATGCCGGCTCGGCGGCCCTTGAAGTCCCTGAAAACATCCTCCACCGTGCGAGGGTTGTACGGTACTCCTCCGTCCATGGCCGCCGCGCGCGCACAGAGAGAGAGAACTTCACAACACAGAAGTTTTCAAAAATAAAAGAAGAAAATTGAGACGAATTACGAGCAAAGGTTTATCAAGAATTGAAAACTGATGGGGGATATAGTCGGAATTAAAGTGGTTTTCCAGGTGATTTTTTTACCTTCCAAAAAAAAAAAGGGCAAAAGTACGGAGAGATCAAAATATGCTGGGCTTGCTGAAACTGATGGTCCCGTCAGGTTGATTTACCCCCTTTTTCTAATTATTTGTTTCATTACTGATCGAAATATATTATTTTTATTTATTATCTTGTTCACATTCTACGCTGATGATTCATCGTTCGCACGTGGACGGGAGGGCGAGTCGCTTGCTTGTACACACGTGGCGTTCCAGCATGTCGGACTTGAATAGTTCTTCAAAATTCGATTTTGCGGAGAACGGGAGAAGTCCGTGGTAGCGGGACATCCTAATGTACGCTGCAGGTGCAGAAATGGCCGAGATATAGAAAAAAAGGATCCATCCTTGCCGTACACGTGTACGCATGGGACTTGACCTCGTTGTAGCTTGGTAAGCCTTTTGGGTGCACTGACAGGCCCATACACCCGCAGCGGGTTCACTCAACCCCGCGTTTGTTAAGAGCTAATAAGCAAAAGAGCGTTTAGAGCCACATTTTTTTTTTTTATAACTTTTAATATTTTTCGTTAAAAGTTATTAATTATAATTTTTAATATGTTTAATAAAGTAATTTTTGATAAATTTTTACAATTTTTAAGTGTTTGTTAAAATTTTGATAACTTTTAATAATTTTTTAATAAATTTTAACAACTTTTAGTAATTATTAATAATTTTTGATAACTTTTGAATTGAAAAATTACTGTAACAGAATATAAGTGATAAAAATTAGTGATTTGTCAAATACTCAGACATCAAAAGTTGGTAATTTTTTTTTTTTTTAAATTTTGTTATCAAACGCTCTCAAAGTAAACATTTTGTCCCGCTTTGAACTACAATAATATCCCTTCCTTGCTGGTCGCAATTTCTGTTGAGAATTTAAGAATTAAAACATACAAAAATAAGTGACTTCGTCTACTTTCATCTGCCCTTCTCGCGCATTTACTCCACTTTTTTTTTTTTATTTATTCCCAACCTCTCATTTATACACGTGGAGAAAAAAACTCAATGGACATACCTGATATCACCATCAAACAAGTAATAATGAAAACTAAAAAATTTAGTCTCTGAATTGATTTCTAGAAGAATACAGTGAATTTTCTATTCAATAATTAAGATTTATTAATTTTATTAAATAATAGTTATTAATTTAATCAAATTTATTTTAATTATATCCGGACCCTTCCTTTGAACACGTCTACAGTAAAAATAAAAAATCTATTGGAGTTCCCTTGAACCACTCTTAGCTGCCCGACCAATACGGAGGAATAACTAACAATTAAAGTAACAGTTTAAGCATTAGTAAGATTTTTGCTCCCGTCACAGGGCCTTCTCTGCGGATAGAAACAGTTTGTTGTGTGCCGTTGCCAATGATTAATTAAAACGGGGGGCAGCCCTGGCTTTCGTAGAGGCAAAGAGTAATTAATTTAAGGGCAGATTTGTCTTTTTAAGATTGAGGGTCCCTCACAATGTAGTTAAGTTACTTCTTGAATTAGTTTGGTCAAGTTCCCCAGTTAAAGGCGAATTCACTTTTTATTCGCTATTTAAATGATAAATAATATAATGATTATTATAATACAGTAAATTATTGAAAATAATCTTGAAATGACTTATTAAAAAATATAATAATTATAATGCAAAATTTATGTACCCAATAATATAATTACGTATCAAATTCAAAAATGAAAAGATCGGAAATATGTTTTATGTTCAGTATTATTTTATACAAAAAAATGTATTTAAAATATATATTTAAATATTTTTTAAGAGAGGCTCTAACAACCATCTCAATCTTATATTTTTTCCAAAATTAACCTAGCTCACAAGTGCCACCATTCCTGCAAGTTACCGGAGGAATTCCAATTTGGATAAAAGTCAAATCTGTAGAGAAAGAGATAATATACGTACACACACATACATATATGAAGTCCAAAATCGGTATTTCCGGGTGGTTTTTCTTTTCACAACAGCCATTCAATCAGAGCCCAAAACAATAATGTGATCCAAGTTTAAGTCCACTAGAACTCATCTCATATAAGATAGGATCATCATCTTCATCATCCAAACAAACAAACAAACAAATAAATCTTATGATGTTGAAATCCTTTTGAAACTATATTTAAGTAAACACCCCCCCCCCCCCCAAAAAAAAATAAAAAAGATGATGAACATGAGACAGCAGATAATCCGAATGCCATTTGATTTACATGTTCTCACCAGAAAGTTACAAAAACTGCTCTAAGCCTGTATTGTTAAACCAACAAGTGGTCTAACAAAAAAACAAAGGCCTAATCATAATTCATCAAAATAGAGATACAGACAGTTTGGATCATCAATTTGCAGTAAAGTTTTCAATTTTTCAGCTTATTTTACAGCGATTGTCAGTCGGAATTGATTGAAGCTTCAAGCAGAGTATGTCAGGTTTGTAGAGTATTCCAAAGGGCGTCCAGCTTTCGCGCTCTTGGCATCTACTGCAATTGGTAGCCAACCCCCCCCCCCCCCCAAAAAAACAAAAAAAAAAAAAAAAAGACTCCTAGACCAAAACCTGAGGCAGCAGCTCTCAAACCCAATCACAAAGAGCTTTCTTCAGTCACTGCAATGTCAAAAGATACAAATAGTTTTGAGTTCCGGGTATAATGGATCCACAAGAGTCTCGAACATCAGCCAGTCACTTTGCCTCAGAATCTGATAGCAGAGTAAGATAAACATCCAAGAAAAGGGTCAATGTTGAGAGCAAGATAACCATCAAAGACAAAATTTAAATGCCAGTGAGAGTTGCAGGTGTAAGTGACTGCAGCAAATGTCATTAAAAATACTAGAAATTGGAACTACGCAAGGCTAGAAATCAGACCCAATAATAAGTATTACAATGGAATACTACTTGGAACATGATGCAACTGAAGAAAATACCCACTAAAAGTTAAGGCAAATTAAATGGGTCAGCCGATTAATTTTAAGCCACAATTCAAACTGCAAAGAGATAAGCCTCCAAGTCAGTTCTATCAAAATTAAACCAATGCACCTGAGTCCTAAGCCATGCAAAGCCTCGCAAAACAGCATGTCTCTCACAGTTGGCAAAAAAATTATTTATTAGAGATCTATGAATCAAAGGATGAAATCGAGTGGTCTTGTTTTCTTCTTTAACATGTGTTCATTTTTTAAGTTTGGAGGGGGGTTGAAGGAAGTGAAGGACTGATGTTGATGGGAGAGCTAAGCAACACAGATACGGACACAATATAAGCACTGATACGGAGATTTTGAAAAAATAAGAATACAAACATGGCAAAAAATATATATTAGAATTCTAATACATTTTATTAGTTATACATATGAACATAATATTCACAAAGAAACTAATTCAATAGATTATTGAACATATAAAACATATGAAACTATTAAATAGAAGATTTTATAATTTAAAGGTTTCGACTACTCAAATCCAAGCTTGTCTCGGTAATATGTTTGAAGAAGAAAAAGTAATAAAATAATTAGATACACTATGTTGCATATCATACGTGTCTTTTAGTGTGCCTGATACATTTTGAATACAGATATGATACCAACATATGGGGAACCACAAGAAGCTAATATATAAAAAATCAATTTTTTTTTTTTTTTTTTTTGATAACTCAGATAGCTTGAGCACATCTCAAATAATGCCTGAAGCCGTAAAATTAATGATATGATAAGTCTCCAATAGTTCTAAAGCGACTTGAACTAGCGATCATTGGAAAGCAAATCCAATAACTGACCAACTATGTTAACCCTTAGGATTTATGAATATCAATAGTTTTTAAGTGAATAGTGTTATTAGGCTGAAATTTAAAAACTCAAAAAAAAATTATTAGGTATCTTTTAATAATGGTGTAGTATTTTTCCCCTTAGGGATTTTCAATAAATTTAATGGTAGGATTTTAAGCTGCTTGGCCATCTGTGTTAGGTAAGAAGTCTTTTTGTAAGCTCTCTATCACATATTTGAGACTTGAGTTTCTTAAGACTATAGTAAATAGGCTACTTTAATGATTTTGGTCTCCTAGGTTTGAATAGAATTTAAATTTAATTTATGGATCTTAATGGTTGGCAATATGCTCTGCATGCATATTCCTAGAATTTCCTAATGTTGCATACATTTGATGTTCCTCATACCCCACAATGTGGAAGTCTCAAGCACTGCGTTGCCCTTTGCCCATTTATCACTTGACAATATTAGGAATTTAGGACTTTAGAAGATTTGATATCTAAAACTCAACTTTGTTCTTAACTCCCCATTGTTCACAAAGATTCACGGTTATTGCTTTCCAAAACATTTTCATTTTCCCTTGCAAGAGGATTTAGTGTCTAAGGGGCCGTTTGGAAGTCTAATTTTTGCAACTTTTGACATTTGGGGGGGGGGGTTTAAAAGCTAGTAGTTGAAATTTTTGGTGTATTTGATAAAACAAGTAGCAACTTTTGGTAATTTTTGGGTGTTTAGTAAAATTCTAGTAATTTTTGAGTTGAGCAACTTACTATTGCTGAGCAGAAAAGAGGCAAAATTTGGTGTTTTGCCAAACACCCAAATCCTAAAGTTAGTGGATTTATACCAAAAATTGCTCCTCCAAACAATACCCAAATTTTAACATTGTCCTTGTAGAACATTTTACATTTTGTGCTTTTCTCAATTTTGAAGGAAGGGTTGCTGTTGGAGGCAAGATAGGTCACTAAGCTAGCGGGGCCCAGGGGGGCAACCCTGTATTTTTTAAAATTTTCACTTCCTTCCTTAAAGTGCTAATTTTTCAATTACAAAAAGATAAAATTAAATTTTTGAGAGAAAAAAATCATTTCTCATCATATAATTTTAAATTATTTTGGTAAGTTACTCATTCTAGTTTTTTTTTTTTTTTAAATCATGTTCATTATATGATAACTAGAGATTTCTTGCCAATACTAAAATTTTAGTTATTTTGGTGAATGTAAATTAATATTCTAAGAATGACATAGTATAATGATATATATAAAATTTTTATTTGGTTAACTTAGATAAAATTGGTTCAAGTCAAACAACCAAAACCTAAAATAATACTATTTTAGTGATAAAAATTTTAAAACTCTTATTTTAAGAATTATTAGACTTCATATCAATAGGGTTATACATATATATAGTAGGAAAAAAAATAAGTATACTGGATTAATTAATTAAGATAGGAATTAGAATGGTGATCCAATCCACAGGTTTGCTTGAATGGTTTTAAGCAATTTCTCCATTTTTGTTTAAATTTACATTTATTAAAACTCATCCATATTTTGAATTATTCTATTAGTGATGAATAATTTGGATGGTTTTTTGTATTTACATGAATATATATATATATATATATATATTTGCAAGTATAATTCTGTTCTATTAGTTGTTATGTAAGGCATGGAAAAGCAGAAAATTTTGCCCCCATCAACCAAAATCCTATCTCCACCACTGGTTGGAGGATGTGAGCTTGCATTAGTATGAATTTGAAATTTTGACTAGTGGATGTGGGCTTGCAATAGAATGACTTTTGAAGTTTTGATGTCGAAAACTTACTACCCTTGTGCGAAGATGCATCATCATCCCTTTTCTCTGGAATATATTGTTCCAAAAACTGTTGAATTGTTCTCCAGTAGCGATCACCACCAGCCAGCCAAGTGTCCATATGCATGCCAGTTGAAAACTCCCCAAGAGTGCACCGGCTATTACGTGCAGCTGCTTTAGCATATAGCATTTGCATATGCGATGGAGGGACCATTTCATCTTGTAATCCAGAAAGGAAAAGGATTGGCTGCTTGATCTGCAGGTGGAAAGGCAAATTGTGTCATGAAAATATGAGCAGATGAGAAGAAAGACCATCAGACTCAAAACATGCAATGTTACAGACACTGATAAGGCAAATTTTTAGGACAGAAATAGGAATCTTAATATCAAAGTGAAATTGAAAGAGCATGGGTTCATGACATGGCAGGTTACAAGGATTCTGTTATAAACCCAATTTAGTTGGCAATTAGTTAGTTAGGGTTTCAAATTAGTTAGTTAGGATATTGTTAGTTAGTTGATTTAGTTGTTGTAATCAAATCTATAAATAGGGGAGTATTGTAAGAAAGAGGGGAATGGAAAAAGAATTTTCAGTGTGAGATTAATTTCTCATTTGGGAGAGTTTTGGATTATTCTCGAATTTAATCCAAACACTTTTATTTTCTCGTATTTTCCTTTATTTTCTCACCAACCAAACATCCAGAGATGGGTTCATCACAGATTCAGTCTATTTAAGAACATTTAACTGAGCAAACAAAAGTATCAAAATAAAGAAAAAGAGGTTACAGAAATACCTTCAATGGAAAATTACAACAACATGGACATGGCATTAAACATGCAATAACAACACAAGACATACAAAGCTTCTAAGTCCTATTTTCTTGTTTTATTCACTTTCAAACCGATCATAAACACGACCATGGTTTGTGCCAATCACAGAACCATGTAATTAAGTTTAGAGACAAAAAAACTAATATTTTGAGAAAAAAATGCTGTTCACAGGAAGATAGTGACCCTTTTCTCATTCAGGTACAACATTTCAGGAGTGTCCATGCACACAGTTCAAAATTCTTACAAGTTAAAGCAAGAGCTCAAGTAATATGTTGCTCACCTGGCCAACAACATCAATTGTACTCCATGGAGAACGAACAAGAAAATTAAGAACTTTGGGACCTTTTGAGGCACTGCCCCCAATAAACCACTTCAGAAAGGGTAGAAGAACTCCAGCCATGTCCAAAATAGATGTAAAAGTGTTCTCCAATATCAGTGCAGCAACCTGCAAAATTATATAACCAAAGAATGATGAGAGCATAGAAAATGGTTATTTAGCAGATGGATTTTGAAAATCATACAATTCATTCAAACACAAAATCTCTATGGAAAATGATAGAAATTGGGCAAATTGGAAGAAGATGTGATGAAAACTCAAATTATTATTTATATAAGTAATATAGAACCTCAAGTTATACATGTAAAAATTACATATTACTGGTGCCTAGTGAAAGAAATTTTATCCACACAAGCATCTAGCAAAAGCATGCCTAAAAACAGACTTCCCGATAAAACAACAATCGATTTTAAAGTATTTTGAATATCAATTACAAATTATAATAAACCATTCAATTAGGCAATCCAAGGCTACCTATCAAAGGCCGGTACACTCCAAAGCATCTGGATACGCTACTCATGTGAAATGCACAAAAAGTGTACCACTACAAAGTTATCCAGGAAACATGCAAACTATAATAAAGGTGTTAAAGTCCCATAAGATTCACAAGCCAATGCATCTTCTTTATCAGGCCACAACCATCCATTCCTGAGCCGTGTTATAACCATCCAAGAAATCTCAATTCTCACTTTACATGGAATATTCAAAATATAAGAGCACAGATTAAACACCTGGGCAGTATTACGACCAAAAGGCTTATTTGTCAATAAATGGAAAGATTTAACAGGAAGCATGCAATTTCCAAGTGGAAACTAGAGTCAAGTAGCTCCAAATTAAAGAAAGGAATTAAAGTTCTACCTTTTCAGGGTTGTTTTTGGTAAGCACAGCCCCCACAGCACCCCCCAGTGACCTTCCAAAAACAACTATTCTAGACTTGTCAATATCAGTCCTCTGAACCAGATGATCCAGTGCAGCCTACTCAAATAGAAACGGATGCATGCTCATTGATATTTGATGAAATCCAAATGCTGGAAGAATATCATATAAGATCAAAAAATCAACTGCAACACAAACCTGAGCATCCTCTGTGATACCATGTTGAGAAGGGTAGCCATCACTAGCTCCATAACTGTTTGTAATTGAAGAACATAAATAGTTGTTTGACAACCAGCATAGCATCAATACAATTTCAGTGACCAGTATCAGACTAACGGCACTAAAAAAACCTGTAAATTAAAATTCAACAAGGGCATACCCTCTGTAGGAAAGCATGAAAACATTACATTGCAGTTTCTGTAACATTATGCGAACCATTTCAAGACGATGTGCAATATCTGCAGGAAACTTGTAAAGGCCTCCAACAGAAATACATCCCATGAACCTTCAAGAGATCCCCCAAAAATTACATAAAATAAACAAAATGTAAACCCAACAAAATGCATTTCCACCGGAAAACAACAACGAAAGGATACTTCCAGCATTTTCTTGGAAAAACAGAATGGTTGGACCTGCAATACAAGTAGCAGCACTTTCTAAGCATTGGAAAATATTACAAGCTACAATATTTGCAGAAGATACAGCTAGGAAAGAAATGGGCATAATAACATGGGAAAAGACCAGCAGCAGCTAATCATAGCCATAATACAGTGATTGTAAGGGTAATAATTAATCAAAATGTATTCATTATTGCTTACCCAGGTGGCTAGGTCACACATACTCTGTTTGAATTCATGAAAATAATGGAACAACCCATAATATTGAACTAGTGTAATGTTCACCAATTTATACCATCTTGCATCAAACTCAATTCTTCATTTAATTAAAAAAAATGAATAAAATTAATCAACATCAATCACACCAATAGGTTCAGTCCCTCGGACCAGCCAAATTGAAAAAAATGATTCAATTCTGAGGAAAGAAAAATAAGAATTCAAATCTGAACCCTCATTTAGCTCTCCTCAATTGGTTTCCGTAAACAAGTAAAACTACCACTAAAAAAAAAAAAAAGGAAAGGCCCTGAAACAACACCACCTTAATTCTACTTCCTTCGACAAAAAATCAGCTCATAATTGCCAATTTCATTTACCACAACAGTGAACAGTGGACCCTAAGACCACCAATCGAACAGAAAACAAACCCTAATTCACCAGCAACCGGATCTTGAAACGCAAGTTTAGAATCCAAAATACTAAAACATACACAGATCGATTCATAGACACGTAAAATAGAGAGAGTGCGTGCAAGGACCTCTGCAGTCAGGGACGAGCTTGATGAACCAAGCATGTAGGCGGACTCCGTCGGAAGATCTGAGCCAGACGTCCTCATAAAGGAGGCGGAGACGAGCGGGGGTGATGGCGTAGGACTTGGTGAGACCAGGCAACACCGGCACGTAGACTAGCCGCTCCTGGAGCGCCACCAGCAATGCCACTCCGGCTACCACTATGCCTCCTACTCCGTACAGCAGCACACTCACGTACGACACCATTCTCTATCCCCCCCTTCCCTCTCCCCTCACTTTCTCTCCCTGCTTTCTCTATCTATACATACAAATATACGTATTAGATACACCGCGTACACTCTCAGAGGAAAGCAGGGAGCAGATCGCGTGTTGTGGTGCAGGGGCCGCAGAAAGAGAAAGAAAGGAACTTTGGTGGGGAATTCAATTCCTGCCAAAGTTATAGACTGCTGTTTGGTATCCCTTTAGACGACATCGTATTGGATATTTTGGTAGAAAATTTGCTGGAAGATTTATTGTTATTATTATTATTATTATTCTAGGGGAGTCAATTCAGTAATCATTTGTTCGTAATATTAATGGTAAGATTAAAAATAATTGTTGAAGGGTAAAAAGTCAGCCGACCCAGGAATTTTATGAGGCCAACCATCACCTCACGTGGTGGTCATGAGCATGATTTACTTTCCCTTCGATGATCCCAGGTAGAGCTCTCTCTCTCTCTCTCTCTCTCTCTCTCTCTCTCTGATCATTGACAATCAAACTAGGTTTCAACGACTGTCTCTTCGATAATTAAATTAGAGGAGTGTTTGGTTTTAAAAAAATATTCTTATTTTTTAATTAGATTTTGTTCTACAATTATTTTTATATTAATTTTTTAAATTTTTATCATCCAAACACCACTTAAAATTTTATCAAAAAATATATAATGTTTTGTATATAAGTAGCAAAGGTGCTTTCTAACCTTTATCAATTTTTTTAATTAAATTTTATTATGTATTATTTTTTATAATGATTTTTTATTTTTTTGGAGAAACCCAACGCCACCTCAAATTGCACCCACAACCATCATGTCCATTGCTCGGCTAATTTTGACTACTCACATTTTTATTATAAAGACCAATATGCCCCTAGCTTACTCCGCAATAGTCTAACGTTCTCTCAATCACCATTCATACTCTCTCTCTCTCCATGTCTTCTCTCTCTCCAAAACCTAAATCTCAAAAGACATAAAAAAAAAATCGGACAATAAAAAAGAAAAAATGTGATATAAAAGTGACAGATGTTAAAATTTAATTAAAAAATATAAAAAGTAATTAAAAATTGATAAATTTTGATAAAATTTGATAGATTAAACAGAACCGTTATAGAAATGCTCAAATATGGTCTGGAATCGTGGATTAATGGCAACGATATCATAAACATATACTCTTGAAACATTCCCGTCCCTAAAATGCAGGTAGAATAAAGAAAGTAGCAGAGTCACGTGATGGGAGTCTCCATGCTTTTCACAAAACCACAAGAATAAAATTTTGTAAAAATAAATTACCAAAATGACGTGGAGATTTTTTTAGCTTATCATGAAAATACTTCTGGATATGCATTATGACTGCAAGATTACCATCATTCTGTCAATTTATTTCAGTTTATTCTAACAAAATAGCATCACTCACACACATTATGCTTGAGGACAGCTTGGGTTCTGCAGAAGCATTACATTAAATATGCCACCAAACACAGGCATTGAAATTAAAGGTGACAAGAGCCAAGGATGAATTGCCGGGCCAGTGAGATTCTTGTTCCCCACCTCTCACCGGACAACCGGAGCTTGGTGCTGAGTCCCGTTGCTCATGAGCCCTCCACTGTCCCGAATAGCGACACTCGGGTGAGGGGAGACGGCAGCAAACCTGTGATCCGGTGGCTGGAAGAAGATATCGCTGCTGGTCACACCGGCGATGCCAGGGAAGGAAGTGAGCGACCCACCGTATTTGCTGGTTTCTGACTGATGGACTTCGAACTGTGGTGTCTCCCTTTTTAGACACGAGGGAGCCGATTCTGAGATGCACTGGGAACCAGTTCCGGGAGTCGGATCAGGCTTTTGAAGCTGCTTCTTGCTGAGAAAGCGTCCCCCGGATCCCCTAACTCTATTTAGTGCATGCTGATGCCGGGATTCATGAAGATAAGGCTGCACTTAATCAAATTCAGCCATGAAATTATGACCAATTCAAAAGAAAACAAATGCTGACTGAAGAATGCATACACTAAAATAATAATAATAATAAATAAATAAAAATACTTTTTTTCAACTTGTAAAATTTACAAAAAAAAAAAATTGATTAGAATAACGCAAAATACTTGAAAGCCTATCACTTAAAAGTAATAAATTATAAAAGTATACTTTTATTACGTTGACCCTGTTCTGATTGAACTTTTTGGTAGTCTTTTGATAAAATAACATTTCCATAAAAAAAAAGAAAAGAAAAAAAAGGAGTGAAATGAGAGAATCATTCGAATGGGACACTACAATTACCAAAGCAGAAGGCAAAATAAATAAAAATGCAGAATCTCGCAACACATCCCAAAACTAACAGCGGGTTGTGTGACTAGTGGTGGAATCCCACAGCGGGTAAGTTTTGTATTTGCTTTTCATTCTTGTACCGGGTTGAGAATAATGGGAGTTAAATTCATGAGATAAATCAAGAGCAAACTTTCACTAAAGAGCAGGTGCGGTGGAATGGGTGTACGTACCCTTCGAGTTCTGGTTAGTTTGTTTTGAGCTTCAAGCTTTGCCCGTACCTGTCTCCTCCTGAGGATTCCATGGTATTGTTTTGCATTGACATATACAGCACCATCTTCTGCTAGATCAAGGGGCAGTTGGACCCGTGCCGGTGCCACCCCTAACATCTGTGGTTGGATCTGCTCAAATTTCAATAGAAGAAACAGTGACCACAGCACATTGTCAAAAATCATTCTTTTTTTTCTTTTCTTCTTTCGTCGTGATGGTGGTGTTTTTTTTTTTTTTTTTAAACTATTATTTTCATCTTAATAAAAGAATTAATAGGACAAACTGGACAGCGCACTCCTATATATTGCCAAACCAATGGACAACACAAACAATAGACTTCAGATTACTTACAATATGTTGTGGTCCATAGGCAGCGAGTAATTGACCATAGTAAGGATCAGCATAAGGATATGAAACATGATTCTGAAATGAGAATAGGTTAACGACAAAGCTGAGAAGCAAACATACATACATCCATAACAGCTCAACTTACAATTGACTTGCTAAAATCAATTTGTGAAGGATGGGTGGTGACAAAATCTGGATTGCCCATAAAGAAAGCGGGCTTCATTTGACCTTCAATGTGCTTCCCATAACTTCCATCTCGAACTGCGAATATACGGTAGAAAGAGAATTAATTGATTTTAATTTAACCAAATGATAAAAAGAATAACGAATCACAGCAATCAAGAATATATATGCAGACGTCAATAGACATGGACCTTTTCTTTTTTTGGTCAAGAAGACTATCACAGTAGATGACATAAAATTATCATTTCAACACTAACAACGGAGGTAATTTTAGTAAGAACTAGATTCTAAAACAACAAGATTAATCACAACCCTTTGGTCAAAAACTATGGTTCCAATCATTCGATCGATAGAGGTTTGGGATACTATTTACTGCTGTCTCAGTACCTAATGTCACCTTGTGTATAGTTCTAAACAAATAGGAAAAGACAGATTTAAGATCAGAGGCATTATTAAAGGTTCATATTACCCGCATATGGCATATGGCACGTACTATGGACATAACCTAGTGCACCCAGAGGACTATATAATGTTATTTAACTCACATGATTACAAGACCTAAAAAAAGTATTGTACCCCAGGAATTCGAGTGTGATGCGTGACAAGGAGTTCAAGCACCTCAATAACGAGTAACGGGCACACTGCAAGTCTGATTAAATAAAAAAAATGGCACATACAAAAGTAATCAAGAATTAACTCATCAGTACCGGATTCTGATGAAACACATTGATCTTGAGAACTCATCCTTCCCATAGCAGTCACTGCATGATGAGATTGTTCAGTCGATTGAGTCGAGGATGAGTCCCGGTTATGTTGTTGAAAGCCCGAATGCGTTGCCTGGTGGCAGAGATGGGACTGATATTCCATTTTCAAGATCAAATTCTTGGATAAGGACTAAGAAATTTGTTGTTCATTTGAATTGCACCATATTTGGCAATTATCAGCAAACCAGGGATCTTTTGCAACTCATATAGCTGTCTACTTTATTGGAGCTTCCTGAACCGTGAGCAATTTTCTTGCATTGATATTATTAGCTGCTCAAGGGCAATATATAACAAATGAAGCTGCATCAATAATTGAAAATTCAATATGAAATGATAGAAGTTGCATCATGAATGAAATCAGCATATCACAATCAGTGGATAGACCACAAATTCAACAGACAAACCATTAACTTCTTCACTTAACCCTATAACCAATCATCTCCTGTCACTCCTCTAGAAAACATGCTAAAAATCATAGTCTATTAAGCTCCAAATGAATGCATGGACTTTTGGTTATAAACTCTAAATTATATCGACATCTGCAGTCAGCTCACATCATAATCAATATTTTTGCATCATCACATATGGATAGTTTTAAAAAATTAGTTTCACACTTTTACAGTTAAAACCTGAGTTCACTCCTAACATCCTTTTTTTTTTTTTTTTAACTGGTTCCATGATATTTTTTATGTATTTACATGTATTGGTAGCAAAAGAGTAAAAGAATATCAGCTTATCTTAATGGTGGCTTGCTATAACATACTTATCTAATATATGTTGGATGAGGACTATTAGAGCTGTTGCTCACACTCAGGCATCTACCCTTTCAAATTCACATTAGTTCGCAAAAACATAGAGAAAGTTGAGAGGTGCCTAGTATGATACAGCCGTCCAATAGTTTGATGGAAGCTGCTGGTAAAAGCCAAGTGGTGTACATGTGTAGAAGAAGCTCACTAGATAACTCACTAAATATTACAAAGAGCACAGCATCGTAGCAAGGTGCTCACTCGAAGGGCCACTACCAAGGTAGCTAGTTTCGCTTTTTTTTTTTGGGGGGGGGGGGGGGGAAGGGCACTGCATCGCAGCAGATCTTTTGGTTGGGAACCTGAAGTGGACCCAATTCTTTGATTGGCAAACAAGAAAATAAAAGAAAAATAGAAAGAAAAATGGGTTTGATTCAAGAGTTAACCCTTCTCTCCCAATTGAGAATTTAATCCCAAAATGAATATTCTTCTTCGTTTCCTTTTCCTTACAATATTTCTCTATTTATAAATTAATACAACAACTAAATTAACAAACTAACTAATTTGATATTCTAACTAACTAACTAATTTGATATCCTAATTAACTAATTTGGGTCCATAACAGAACCTCATCCCAGCAAGCAGGACGTTCCAATTATATTGAAAGTGATTTTTTAAGTCAAGTTTTGATCGAGTTTTTTATCTCTATATATTTGGCACGTATTATCCATCAACATTAAGTTTAAATTAAGGTTTTTTAAGGTTATGGTTGAGAGAAAAGTTAAGACAAGGTGATAGATTTATCTAAGGGTTCTTTAACATATCCTCATCTCTTTCTTATAATTTTTCTTACTCCATTGTTGGAGTCTTTGGTGAAAAACTAAGTCTTACTACACATGTGAATGTAGGCAAATTGTTAAACCACATAATTTTGTGTTCTTTTATTGTGTGTTTTCTCCTTGTGTTTGCTTATGTTTGCCATTGTTTGCTAGTGTGTTGCATGAAGGGGATCTAGTATTCCACGCAACAAGCACCTCGAACCAAAGCATGAAATTATGCACGCGTTTGCAAAAATATAATTAAATATACTTCTGGAGATAAGACATGAAACGAATTCAACAAATTAATTGGTAGCCTAGGAATGGGTTAGGCTCCTTTTCATTGATCATAAAATCACTCAACTGTTACTTGGTCACTAATTTAAGTTGGTTGGCAATGTTTGGTTAATGCCAAAATAGATTTAACTATAAGCGCATTAAAGATAGATCTTGGTTAAGCACTTAATGCTCTAAACCATACAAAAAGGAATCCACTTGATCTAATTGAAGGGTTGGTGATGTTAAGGAGTCCATTGCTAAGCATCCATTGGTACTTATTCAAAAATAATTTCTAATAGTTGTATTAGCAGAAAATTAATATTACCGTAAATGCTTTGGACATGCCCTATTAGTATAAAATCATAAGGAACCACAAGCCTACAGCTTAAAGAACAAATGTGTCAATCACAACAAGAGCAAACAAGTGCATCAACTAACATAATTGTAGTTGAAGAGACAAGTGATCGCAATCACTTGAACGTTTACACTTTCACAACCCATATTGGTAGAAGCAATTACCCAACATGGGTCCTTTAAATGGGATGATGAATGGGTGTATTAAATATAAACCAAATATTTGGGGGTTTTCATCGATAAAGGTGTTTGTCATCAAACTTGAGATAGGCTCACAGGAAACAACCTGAGGCTCTACAGAAAAATGCATTTCTAGCTTTTTTGGTAGATAGAGTTCTTGTGTATGAGAATATTCCCCATGGAAGGACATGCTAACCAGCCTAGCAAGCATCCCGACCAACTTACCTACCGATCATTATTACCATTCACTACTTCTGAAGTATCTTGTTCAAGGAATTGGAATGCATGCAAAATTAGGTATACTGTGTTCCTTTAGGGCACTATGATTGGACTAACCGAAACACTAAGATTATATTTGGATGGAGGATTTGATAAGGAAAAAAGAAAAATGATAGGGATTCAAAATCATTCCTCAGATTTAACTTAGTTTAGTTTGGTTTAATTTGTGATAAAAAATGGAAGAAAAAAAATACAAGATTCAAGAAATTAAAAATAATTAGAATAGAAAATTAATTTATTGATAAATACGTTCTATTTTTTATTTTTATATTTTTTAAACTATTCAAGTAAAATCATGCATTTAGGAATTTATGTTTACATTCCCTTTTCTTATCAATTTTCTAATCCATTTTCTTTTCCATCACCAAATTCTCAATCCAAGAACACCCTAATATTCCAAATTTGAATTCCAAATACACGAGAGCAATGCAAAGTGGTCTCCGAGAAATTTCCAACTTATTGCAACTCAATGCATGCTCCAATGGGAAACATTCTGGCCAACATTCAAAACCCTAGGTTAAAAGTATTAAGGAACATTTCAGCATTTTTTCTTAATTAATGGATATAGGAGGCATAGGTTGAAACATACAATGAATGGAGAAATAACATATTTCCTACAAACAAACATTCATTCTGAATATTTCATTCGTAGGGTTGTAACTTTTGAATATAAAAAACAAATGGGTCATCACAATTTTAGACCAACTAGTTGAGCCCCAAAGCCAATCGAAAAGTTCATGAAGTAAAACGGCATCAAGCTCAATAACTCATTTAATACAATATATGCAGTGATTTAGCAAACGACAGCTAATGAAAGCCGAAAGGGGTCATCACAATTTTATAAACACAGACTGGAAATATATCCGCACATACATACACAAATACAGCAAAAAATAGAGTCATATATCCTATTGGACAAGAAAGAAGGGAAAGTAATCAAACTATAGTCCTATTTGACCTAACCCCAGAATTGAAGGGCACAAACATGAGGGCTTAGGAGAGGTCCCCCGTGAAGTTTCAGGAAAACGGGCAGTCTAGAGAGAGAGAGAGAGAGAGTTCCAGCAGAAAACCCAAAAGAAGAGAAAACAAAAAACATATCCAACGATAGCAACAACATGATCTCAGACCTCACGTGCATTAGCAATTTAGCATCTAAACCCCAACCCCATCGATTCCATATTACCTACACCCATAAAACGAGAGAGAGAGAGGAGGAGGAGGAGGAGGAGAAGAAGAAGCAGCCAAAAGATAAAGCAAATGAAAAACCAGAGAAAAAAATTAAAAAAAAAAAGATGAAAGCTTCCGCGTGCAAACATATTTACTGTACAGATACAGAGAGAGAAGAGGGAGAGAGAGAGAGAGGAGACCTTTGGGATCTGGTAAGGTGAACAAGAAACAAAAGTGTTGGAATGAAGTTGAGCATGTCTCCACCCTTGAAACCCTCAAGTCTTCTTTCTCTTTCTCTCTCTAAAACTATCTCTTCCCCTCCCTCTCCTCTCTCTTTCTCTAATAGTTTCTGTGCCTTCTGTAGCTTAATTGTGACGGACCAACAAAGCTAGTAATCCCAATAAAGACACCCACCACCTCTTCTGCCATTAACAAACAGTGAATCCCGTGGTTTTCTGTATTTTTCATGAGCATTTACATCGTCTTATTCTGAGAAGCTTTCCCCTGCCGCACACGAACACCCAAACAGACCCTTCACAGACTTTTGTCTCTGCTGTCCCCCCAGGTCTCAGCCGCCCTTCACAGTCCCACGAAGAGAACCCACTTCACGCGCTTTGCCACACTTCAGGGGAAGCGTACAAAAACGCGCGATGTGACTGGTGGGTACTACTGTTGGTGATGGTAGTGGATTGTTACCTAGATATTTTAATGAAATTAATTAAAATATAAAAAGGTCGATCGAGATATTCATGGATGTTATTAATTTTTCAAGTGGAAGGCAACCGAGGAGAAAATTCTATTTCTCTCCCCATAATTTACTAAAAATTACTAGCACAGCATCAACAGTTATTTCTGCGGGTCAACTCTTGCTACAAATTATACTTATTACCCTCTAATAATTATAAATAGTTATACTTAATATTTAAAATTTATAGTCACGTTTCTTATCTTAAAATATTTTCATAATTAAATATGCTTGATGATATGACAATTAACTTTGAATTGAAAAGTAACATGGTCGTATAGAAAAATTATATACAATGTCTCTTTTATTTTTTTTTAATTATATAACTTATTTAAAATACTTTCGTGATTTTTAAAAATTAAAAAATAAGTAAACAATGTGCAAATAAAATAATTCATTATATTTTTGATTTATTTTATATATTTTTCATTTTTAAATATTAGTTTTAGTTTTAGAAATGAACCTGGATTATAATCTACAATAATAATTATTATTATAAATGTTTGAAAATCGCAATGCGCTTTTGACTGCATTGCTTTACATTTAAATTTTCATGTATTATATACCAAAATTAAATTTTCATGCATTAAATTTTCATACATTTAAATATCTATTATTATTATTATTATTATATCAAATGACATACAATATATGTGTATAATATGTACATCGGATAACATTATAATAAACAAATATTATAAATTTTTATTATAATTTAATTTGTTATATGATATAATATATTATATTTGATAATAATATAAAAGTTACATATAAGCTAGAATTTTTATACAATTGAGAATATTTACATTTTTCCATTAATTTTTCGTACTCTACGATAGTTTTAATTTATTAAGGGGTCGTTTGAAGTAATAAAAATTGAAATAAAATATGATTTGTCTTATTATTATTGTTATTATTATTTGTGTTTGGAGTACAATTAACAAACCACAAAAGATAGAATTGAATAGTGAATATCTTCTGTTCGAACGTCTAGTAGAGAATTTTGATTTTTTAGGTAGAACTTTTAGAAATTTGTAGGGATGTGTACAAATTTATTAGAATTTACAGAGATTATAGAGATTTATCGAAATTTATAAAGATTTTATCAATATTTACGCAGTTTGAGACCAAAAAAAAAAGTTTATAGTAATTTGTAAAAACTTTTAATAACTTTTGTAACTTCATACACGACCTAAATAATAATAATATAAAATGAATGAAATTAGCGAAGAGGGGTGAATTTGTTCATAGACCAAGTGAGTAGATGTTTTTGTATTCTCAATTTTTCCAAATATTTGTTCCCAGTTCCCACATTTTCTTTTTGTTTAAGAACGGGAACAAATGAGACTAGTCTAATTATCAAACACATTCTTTCTCAGTTTTCAAATTTTTAGAAACGGGGATAAGAAAAACGAAATAAAAACAAATACTAAAAACGTTACTGAAAAGGCTACCATTCAATAATAATAATGGATTATGAAATTTGATGAAAAATAAATAACTTAACTACAGAAGTCATAAGTTATTTACTAATATAAGCCATAAGTCATTCAGAAGAAACCAAGTCTGGTACGTAGATTTTGATTTTTTTTTTTTTTTTTTTTTGGTTTGGGAGGGGGGCATACGTGAAGATCATCTATATGCAGGAGCGGAGCCAAGTTTTGCCCAAGATAAGCACGTGCCCACTCTAAAAGAAAAAAAAAATTATGTTATTTTTTTATATTATTTTCTATGTTCAATTGTGCCCACCCAAAAAAAAAAAAGAAAAAATGTTGAACTTAATATAATTGTGCCCATCCAAGAAAAAGAAAAAAAATTAATCCAATACCAATTGTACCCACCTAATAAAAAATAAATAGATTTTAACTCAATAATATTAATATAATTATACCCATCTATCTAATACAATTAAAAAATATTTTTCCCACTTTGACATTTTTCTCTCTCTCATTCTCTTCTCTAATTGTCAAAATATATATATATATATATATATTCTTCCCATAGTACACCACCAATCATTTATAACATCATTTGATTTGTTAACAAACGCTAAAAAATTTTAATGTCTAAAAATTATTCACTTTTTATTTCACCGTAAGAATTACAAACTCACAAATTATCTCAATTTATCTCATCTTTTATCACTCTAAACACACCCTATGTATCTTATAATTAATACCTATCCAGACAAAATTTTCTAACTCTGTCCCTGTCTATATATTACCGGCATGTCTATATATTACCGGTATTTATTGGGTATTTCCACAAATTATTGGGTAGGTTTAGAATTAAGCAACTCACCCACTCCCATTTTTGTTCTGGCTTGTTTTTGAGAGAGAGAGAGAGAGAGAGAGGGGGGGAGGGGTAGAGAAAACCAATGCCTTGCATGTACTTCGTAAAATTGTCTCAAAAAATAGATAACAACAACTAAAGTTCCAAGGAAAGAATACTAACACAAGAAAATTAATTAAAGATAAAAAATAATTAATGGAATATGTTAAAAAAAATCAGGAATTTGAATTTAAGAAACCTAAAAGTAGTTGGAGCTGGATAATTGGGATACAAATTTCTATATTTAATAAAAAAAACAAACAAACAAAACAAAGCAAAAACCTAAAACAAAAAAAAAATAAATAAATAAAAATAGAAACAGAAACAGAAACGTCAATGCCATCGCCAACAGGTAACTCTTTGATTTATCTGGTTTCAACTAGAGTAACAAAAATTCACGTCCCACAGTCCCACTGAAACTATTGCCTCCTGTGGTTCATTAATCAGCTCTGAATTGATGCCCAGGGCTCAGAATGAATAGGAATCTGCATACAAGAAAAACATGCAAACATTCTGAAAACAAAACCAACTGAGCCATACTATGGGAAGGAAAATAACTGCTTTTTTTTTTTTGGGTAGTTGGCTACTAACTAGCTACTAAAAAGTTAACCTTTTAACTTTTCGTTAATTTAACATTTTTGTCCTTCATCATGATTCTTTTAAAATGTAAGTGGGTAAGTTTGATCAATTTAGAAAAGCCGAAAAATTGAGTAACCAAAAGCTGAGAACCGGCTAGACTTCCCCAATATAACCTAAATATCGGTTAAACTGAGAACAAAATCGAGCACTTCCTTATACAATATGCACCATAATGTTATTTAGAGTAAAAATGATGGATTTGAAACCTACTCTTAGTGATCAACAACATATCAAGTTATCAACAAAATACCAGCCAAGTAATTTTTCCAGTAATTATCACCCCGAAAGGAACACTTACCAAAAGAGATCTAGAGTTGTAACTTGACCTTCTCGGACCAACTGAAGATATCAGAGTAAACTCGATCACCCCCAAAGTCTTCTCCTGTAGCTCCTGCTGCCACCCTTATAATATCTTCAATCAGTGCAAAGTTCCCCATTATGTCAACATGAGCGCCGCTCTGGGTTCCCCGGCCCTCCAAAAGATTAGCCGGAGGGGCATGACTATATTCTCTTATGTAAGTCCTTATACCCGAAGGATTGAATCGGGTTTTTCCCCTCCAGCCTTTTGCAGGCATAAAACCTGCGCTCAGGACAGGAACCGTTTCATCTCCATCGACCAAAAAAACTCCGCCCTTTAGGCAAGTGCAGTCCTGCCCACCCTCAGCTGAGGTATCAATCTGAAATGGAATGTAACACTCAGCAGAAGAACTTAACTTGTATACATATGCCCTTTCAGTGGGGAGTCCAACTCCATACATAGAGAAAATCTCCATGTCAGGAGCATTTGGTAATCTGCAAAAGGATCACAAATATTTAAAACCTGCACTCGGAAGACAATTTTAAATGAAATATACTTCAATTTATCCCCTCCTTTTTTCGCCCTTAAAACATATTTAATTAATAAATAAAATAATAATTGAGAGAGAGAGATGATAATGATGATGATGAGAAAGAAAATATCTAATTAGCATTACAAGCAAAATTGACCAAAGCTTGGACAGTGAATCTATAAAGCCAAATGTAAAAGCAGGGGCGCGTGCACACACTCACTTTGTTTCTAAGGGGTTTGACCAATATTTGTAATGTTCATATTTTTTGTCATCCAAATTGTCAGCAATTCCATATGAAAAATGAGCACTGCCACGCTTCATCATCTTTGGGGCAACAAAGTGAAGCAGATCCAGGATTGATCCAGCCGTGTAAACTTTGTAATCTGCAACAGCTTTGATACCTCCCATGCCAATATCATGGTACTCAGTCCATGCCTCATGGCAAGTTGTGTTTGGAACGCTATTGCCCTTAACAGCAACCTGCATATTAGCCAACAGCAAGGAAATAACATCAGATCTTCAGGTGTGGAATTGAAACAGTAGATAATTGACAGTGTGTAGAAACAAATATGCCAATATATCATAGCTCGTAGAGGAACAATGCAATTGTGATGACCCCTGGAAAGTGCTAAAGTGGTGATTAGGGTGATAATCTTAGGTTTCCTAGCCAAACAGAGGTGCGCATAAAGAAGATCTCTCAATTTTCATATATCTAGTATGTTGCTTTATTCACACCTACTCCAAACATCTTTCAAAATTGAGCAATCACTACAGTTACCATACCCAACATGATCTAGCTTTCTTCGTATTTTATTTTATTTATTTTCTTATGAACTTCTCTCAACAGTCCCACCTCGTAGGTGCCCATTTCTTAGTGAAGAGACATTCAGCAATCTCCCGCCCTTAAAGGCCTTATTCACCACACCTTGTCACTCTTCATGCTGTATCTCCATAAACCTTCACAAATGTCCATGATTCACCACCACATGAATCACCACATGACCAGAAGCAGGAAGAGCAGATACACGTATGGCACATGATCCCTTCTTCCAAAGATCCAATAAAATCGGTGATAACCACAAAAGTAATGAGAAGATGTAAATATTTAGAAGGTAATGAAAAATTGGGTGATTGACCAACTTAACTCAACTCAACAAAGCTTTAGTCAGTTAGGGTTGGCTATATGAATGCTCTTCCTCCATTCATTTCTATCATAGGTTATATTTTCCATAAGATCGTATGAAATTAGGTGTTTCTTCATGATATTAGTTTTTGTAATCTTTGTTCTACCTTTTGTCCTTTTCACCCCCTTCTACTTGGATCCACTAAATTTTTCTTACTAATGTATCTCTAGGTCTATATTGGACACGATCAAACCATCTTAAACGAAGATTCACTCAACTTCTCTAGTAGCGGTGCCACCTCAACCTAAGGGTGAGAATATTTTATTCCGTTGCCATATAATGGTGTTCTCATAATTTAGTTTACAAATATATGCAAAGTGTTTTGCTGAGGTTGCCAACATAAGCAAATAACAACTCAATGCATGTTTTCACCTTAAACTGCAAGCATCTAATACATTAGTTAGGTGTCAGGAAAGCCAGAGAGAAGTCAGTTGTAGACTGATTAAACCTGATATTGCAAAGAGACCGATAATTTCTCACCCTACTCGGTTATAATAAAAATCAGCGAGATAGAGAGAGAATTCATTTTACTTTCGCCAAATGGATTAATATTAACTAAGTTGGAACTTAATACATTACCCTGAAATCAACCCTCTCAATTTCTGTTGTCTGTGCCGCAGCTACATCCTTCCCAAATGATATCAATCTTCCATAATGGACTTGTTTTGCATTACCCAACCTCTGTTTTTCACTTTCCCCCATTGTTTGAGTGTCATTATTCTTCATTTTCTTTGCAAAACACTTGTAGCTTTCCTCAGGTGACCAATCAAGTCCACCCCAGATAATATCCCCACCTTTTGGTATCATTGACATGGCTGAATCCCATGTTCGAGTCATCCTCATCACATGTTGTAAAGTTTGAAAACCAAATACATCCATATCCAAAACTCCTGGTGCTATAGCCCTGCATAACAAGTAGAATATTTCATTACACAAAAAAGGAAAAAAAATATATGTAGCAGGGTAGAACACATATTTATGCATTTTAGTAACTTAGCCATCACTTTGATTTTGGTCATACATCAATTGATTTTGGATATACTTGTAAAAATACCTTAATGAGCAATTACCAAATTAATGGATTTTAAAATCAATCCCACAACAAAAGAAATGCGAACTAGATAAATGGGAATTATTTCCTAAATTGTCAAACAGGCAAGATGTATGCATGTTATGTCAAAAGAATGCTCTTAAAATTTTTTGTAGAGAAAAAGCAACCTCGAAATAACACATCTGAAATTAAGTGTGTTCTACTATATATTAAAGATTCAATGACTATGAATCACAATTATCATACCCTTTCTTGGAATTTTCAGCATTTAAACCACAAATCAAGCATTAGAACGCAATCACTAGCATAACAAATATTAAAAATTTGAAGAGACCTCATTTCTTTAGGAGTGATTCTGATGGGATCATACCCCACCTTGGACTCTTGGTTGAAGAGATTCATTCCTCTTGAATAAAACTTAGTTTCTTGGGATTGTCTTCTCTAGGTCTTGTCTTTTAATGTTCTTTCTGTTTACTATTTAAGTGTGTTGAATGTCAGTGTGAGATTATGGCTAAAAAGATGAATCAATAATGAAATGAAGCTATTGAGCTAATTTATTTTCCCCCTCTTATGTTCTTCTTCTGAGCTTATCTCTCTCTCTCTCTCTCTCTCGGGGCTGTTTCTTCTCTCCTTGGCTTAAATTTCTTTTGTGTTTCACATCAAATTCCATTCACAAGGCTTCTCATGAGAGACAAAAGTGAAGCTCATAGACTCCATTCTACTAATATTGGGACCAAAACAAGTCTAAGTAGGCAACTAATTTAAAACTCTTTAACGAACTTGATACTATTTAATTTACAAATTATGTCCAAAGAAAAAAGCAGCATAAATAGGGTCCTTAGAATTATTGAAATAATTATTATGGGTAGAATATTGTAGCATGAAAAGCTTTCTTACTAACAATACTAGTACAGAGTAGAATTGAACAAACTAATAGGGTGAAATATATAGCTTTTCCCTAGTAAAACAAAAAACCACATATGAATTTCAGATATCTTCTGGTTACAGCAGGTCTGAAATCAATGAAAAGTTTGTCTCAATGAAACAATCATACAATAAAATAAAAGTTATATTAATATTTTCCCAAATAACATGCAGGCCTAGTTTCACAAGGTGAAAGTTAAGAGAGGAAAAGATGCAGGCATGATAATAAAACCCTAGCTCTATCCGCTTTATGTTAGTTGTAAGAAGACCTGGCAACAGCTATATCTTTGGCTTCAGCAGAGAATAATCCAGAGACCATTTTTGGAACACCTAAAAATGGTCCACCAATATTCATTACTGCCTTTATATTCTTCGCACACCAATCTGATCCACCTCCACCACCCATTGGAGCTGGTGCCTCAACCCATTTCATAAAATGCAGGAAGTAGAGAACACCCATT
Source organism: Vitellaria paradoxa (assembly GCA_019916065.1). Lineage (NCBI taxonomy): Eukaryota > Viridiplantae > Streptophyta > Magnoliopsida > Ericales > Sapotaceae > Vitellaria > Vitellaria paradoxa. The sequence continues at coordinate 50,275,448 of CM034234.1, read as the reverse complement.
GAATGTGGAATTACGACTACCTTTCTCCCACCACTTGTAGCTACCATGAGTTCTATACTGCTTTTTATCCTGCTAAGAGACTGATCGCGTACCTGATCAATTTAATTTGGTAGAATAATCTGATGTAAGAGAGTATATATGAAATAGACAGATTAATTTCACATCTGCTATAAGAATTACTAATTTTACACCCCTCAATAAGTGTTTGTATGAAACATCCTTTGACAGGTCTACCACTGGATGAATAATCCCTTTCAATCTGTGTACAAGGCATATATCAATTTGAACAGAATTTAAGATTTGCTCCTGTTGGAGTTTGATTATAATACAAGAAATATGACTAGTCCAACCACACAGATATGTGACCACAGCAGGCATGGTAAGGGTATGTAATCCAATGGTGGAATTGGTAAAACAAAGTTACTGAGGGATGCAAGAATAGCAATTCTAGCTCAGGCTGATCCAAATTCATAAATATTGTAGGCAAAATACAAATAGTGCAACTAACCATATCGACCTCAGTAAAGTATAAGTTTAGGAAAAAGACTAGTATGTAACAGAAATACCTCAGTATTCTGAAATGAGATCCTCCAATCATATGCAGCCATATACATGTTTTTCTCCTCATATCCTATGTGCGCTAAACTTGCGATTAGAACTGCCCACACAAAATAACCTGGGGCAAAGTAATCAGCTGCCACAAGTCCAGACACAGGCCTAATTCTTATCCCAGGAGGGTCCAATCCAGTTTCATTATCCAGTGACATGTGTTCAACCCAGCACAAAGGTCTGCACGAAGTGGCACAAAAGAGATGAAAAACCATTTTAGTAGTCAGTGCCACCAACTTTATTGCAATGGGAAGTTAACAATGTAAAACTTCGAGAAGGTAGAAAAGGTATTATATCACTAAACTAAAGGCAAAGAAGTTACAATCATCAGAACCAAAAGTACCTTGTCAAGCTAAAAATAAGTAGCAAGGACTCAGCACCTGCTTTACCAATAACACGGAAAAGAGTACAAGCACAGGTAATGCAAGTTTACCAGCGAGGATTTAGATCTTTAAAGGAACAAAATATTTGGTCATCAGTTCCCTAGGCAGGAAACCTCCACATTAGTCATTTTAGCTACTAGTTTAACCACCACTTAACCATAAAGAGGAGCCTATATTTTTCAATGGGTTCGGATTTAGGTTTTGAACCCCCTTTAAAGATCCAGATCTCCAAATAATATGTGGTCCAAAAAAAAAAAAAAAACAAGCCACTTTGTTACTTATCCTTTAAAGTAGTCAACAACTTTTTTTTTTCAGAAACAATCAAAACCAACAACTCATTAATTGCTATAGATAGCCTTCTCAAGTACAATATTGGATCACACGGTCCATTACAGTTCACAGGAGAGGAAAATATTAGACACTTAGAACTAATCTTTCACTAAATTTAAATGAAAACAGATAATCATCAGCAACCAACCAAATTATCCTACCATGAAAAGCTAAATAAAAATGGCCATTCCCTTAACAGTAACTTTCCCTGCATATCACATTCCAACCTTCACATATGAAATTCCAAGCACACGATTCATCAATCCCAACACCAAACACAAAAGCAATTCACTGATTTTACACAATCAGAATCCACTACTATCCATCAAAGCGATAGAGTTATTACCTTTTATACAAATCCCCAAATGTTCCACCCCAGAGCCTCTTCCTGAACAGTCCTTCGGCGCATTGGTGCCCTTCCCAGAGCTCGAGCCCGCCGGTGACTATCCCGGGGACGAAAACCACCGGGTGCTTCGCCTTCAACCCTTCTTTCTGCAACTTCACGCCTGGCGGATCCTGCAACGGCCCCGTAATCGCGTTCGTCACGTACTGGGGGAACGAAGTCGCATTGTACACGAACAGCAAAATCCACCAAGTCGAGCATATACATCCGATGAACCAACAGCAACTGTCAACGCAACTCCATTTCTTCAACCCCTTCGCTCTCTCTTCCTTGATTCTACTCCTCTTCGACTTCTCATAATCGCTTTCTCTCTTCTCATCGTCATTCTGATTCTCCGAATTCGAAACTTTCTTCGTTTCAGAGCCCTTTCTACGCCTCAGCATCGTCTATAGATATATATGTTGTGTAAATGAAGCTCTTTAAATGCTCTGAAGACCTCAGTTTCAAAAAAAAAAAAATGCTCTGAAGACAAACCCTTGCCTATACAGCCGTACAAATATAAATTTGTCTGTATACGCAGGTGTGTAGTAGGAGGCGCAGTCGCCGGCGAGTTGGCGGTTCGGACTTTGGCGGTGATCCCGAGATGGTTGGAATCTGGATCTGACAGATCCTTGCCTGGGATGTACAAGTGGTGCGATCGTAGCCATTTGAGATGATTCAACGGTAATGATGAAACCGGGAAAGTCACGTGGTGTGACGAGTGATTTCTGACAAAAATTATACGACCGTCACGTTAAATGGGTGCGTCATCCGTGATTATAACATTTGTATTATAATTATAATATGATTATCAAAATGTTTTAGGTTATGTTTTACGTATTAAAAAATATTTAAAATTTTTTAAAATATTTAAAATTTATTTATTTTTTATCTCGCACCCAAATTACAAATTTATAAATTATATTATTTTATCTTATTTTTTATCATTTCAAACTCTTTTAATCAATATATGCAAAATATTAAATTTTAACTAATGTGACGAGAGCAAAGATAGATAAAAAAAATAGATGGATACGAGTTGGCTTGACAAACTTAAATTTTTTATCAAAATTTTTACCAATTTTTAATTTTTAAATTTTCTTACTAAAATTTATCAAAAATTTTCTCAATCTTTATCGATTTTTTTAAATTTTACTAATTTTTTCAATTGTTACTAATTTTTTCAATTTTTCTTTCATTTTATAATTTTTTACCCAAAACATAATTTTTATCAAAAGCAACACGTTGTAACACTATGAAAAAAGTTAGAGAATATTTTATTTTTTTTATTTATCAAACACTCCCTACAGCTCTCCATTATGTTTTTTTTTTTTTTTTCTTTAACAAGAGAGCGAGAAAAGTTTTTTTTTTTTTTTTTTTTCAAGTGTAAATATCAACATCCAATAAAAACAAGTTTGTGCCTTCGCATCGGGAACATGAGAATTGCATTTTCTTTTGACACTTTTTAACCTTTTTTAAGACAAAAGCCCAAAGTTAAAATTCCCCCCCCCCCCCCCCAAAAAAAGGCCCAAAGTTAAATTCAAATATTAAAAAAGTAAATTAAATAATTAAATACTAATTACGAAAATAAAGTGACACGTTAAAATAAAATAAGAAATTAATAAAAATATTTTCCTTAACTCGACGAGAGATGAGTAAGCCACGCTTAAATGGAATTTTTTATGAACCTGATAGCTCATAACAATGCTATGTTAGTTTCGTAGTTTATAATTATGATCGTTAGATTAAAATTTAACGATTCAGATATATGCACGTTTTTTTATTAAAATAATATAAATAAATCTAGACTATTAAATATAAATTTAACCGTCCTAAATTAATGTCATAAAACTAATATAATATTACTATATCAGTCTCCCCATTTTCATTTTATATAAGTATCTTAGCTGCACTGCTTAAGTTAAGCTAGGAAAAGGAAGTCTTAATGTTAACCTATGAACAGTGAGGTTCGAAATTGTTAGAATTTAATTTAATAGTTTAGATGTATCTATTTATTTTAGATTTAAAAAATTATAAGAATATTTAAACTATTAAATTTTAATCTAACACCTCACACATGCTTTTTAAGAGCTGAAAATTGATTTTAATGTCAACCTCCAAGTCTGTTAAGCTAAGCTAAGGCTAGCTCATTGTTTCGGGCCTTCGTAAAATTTATTTTAAGTTTCGATTCTACTCAATCCCTTGAAGATAAAATATTATATTATATATATAATATAAAACTTAAGTTTTTTTACAAAAATAGCCCGTTTAACACGAGAGAGAGAGAGAAAGAGAAGAATTTTATATCTTTGAATGTTCGGTAGAAGTAGAAATAAGTTGAGTCGAATGAAACTTCAATTTATTTAGGGTAAATTTCACTAACCTCCCCTGAGGTTTCTGACACCAACAAAAACTTTCCCTGAGATTTCTGAAATGACACTGCCCTCCCTTCCTTTACCAAGTAAATTTCACTAACCTTCCCTGATCTATTTTTTCCCGTAAAGGTCCCGTTTGGAGTAAGAAAAAAAAAAGATAAATTGAGATAAAATGTAATTTAGGATTGATTTTGGGGGCCTTTTTTCCTAAAAAGTAGCAAACTGTGGGATAAATTGAGATAAAATGTAGTTTAGGGTTGATTTCTGACAAGTAGCAAACTGTGGGATAAATTGAGATAAAATGTAGTTTTGGGTTAATTTTGGCATCTTTTTTTTCTGAAAAGTAGCAAACTGTGAGAACGATTTTTCAAATCGATTTCCACGGATTCAAAAGAAATCACAAAAAATAGTAATAATGATACTCGTTTGAAAACTTTCGATACAAAGAATATGATTGTATAAAAAATTTATACATTAAGAAACCTCAGGGAGGTTAGTGAAATTTATTCGATAAATGAAGGGAGGGCAATGTCATTTCAGAAACCTCAAGGGAGGTTAGTGAAATTTACCCGGTAAAGAAAGAGAGGGCAGTGTTATTTTAGAAATCTCAGAAGAGGTTTATATTAGTATCAAAAATCTCAGGGAATGTTAGTAAAATTTACCCATTTATTTAAGCTTGACTTGAACTCAGTTGAAATTTTTTATATAGACTTGAGTATGATCGATAAAGAAGAATTTAAACTTGAAATTAGCTCGCGAATAAGTAGATTGAATTAAATTGATATCATTTTAGTCTAAGATATAATAAATAAAATATTAAATATATACATATATATATTGGGGCCATTTGGAAGTCTTTAATAACTTTTGTATATTTTTGCTAAAAATTGATGATTGAAAATTTTGGTATAAAATAAGTAACAATTTTTAATAACTTTTGATAAATTTTAATAACTTTTTATGTGTTTAATAAAAATTTTAATAATTTTTGAGCTAGGCAAATTACCATAGCTGAGCAAAAAAGTAATAAATTTAGTATTTTACCAAATACTCATGAAGCAAAATTTGGTTGATTTCCGCTGAAAATTAGTTCACCGAATGGTACCTTTATCGAGTTGACTCGCGAGTTTTCAAGTTAGGTTTTTTGAGGTTCAAACTCAGTTCTAAACGAGTTATAAATGAAGTTTAATTCGAAATCGTTTTAGTTACGAACCAAGCTCGAATCAAACTGGGCCCAAACAACTCAAAACTTGATTCATTTTCAACCCAAATGTTTGGTAAAAGTTTCGTAAAAGATAGAAATTTGATAAAAATTAAAACAAATTGAGAAAGTTTATAAAAATTTGAGAAATTTGAAGAAAATTTTTTAAAGTTTGGGAAATTTAACAAAAATTGATAAAACTTTCTTGTACATTTGATAGAAAAAAAATTTATTAAAAATTAATTATTTCTATAAATATTGGTGAGCCAAACGCCCCATACTCTAGCGACTTAAACAATCCCAAACAAGCAACACCGGAAAAGTGATATAAAATACGCAGATATAAATCTTTGCCTTTAACCAATCCCAAAGCGAGCAGTAATAAAAAGTAGGGTTGAAGGAATCTCTGGTTGTCTTCGCATAGATATTTGGGGCATAAATGAATACTATAAATGAAAAAAGGCCATTGGCATTAAAGCCCCGGCCCAGGCCCAAAAAGTGGCTTTAGAATTTCAAGGGTTCGAAATAGCCAGTAGCCAGTGCAATTCCGGTAGCCGGTGAAAAGTTCGCAGCAAAGTTTGGTCGAAAGTGATAAATGGCAAATTATAAAAGTTAAAAAAAACTATAACACTCTCTTCGGAACAGTGAATTTGATACCAACTTGTTTTATTGAGTAAAACTCTTTATAAATTTTTATATTTAGAATTAAAATAAAATTTTTTGAGATACATTTCATTTCACTTTCATAACTTATAAATTTTGTAAATTTTTATCCCATTTTAAATTCAATCCAAAGTAATAGAATTTAATAATATTTTATTATTTTTTTTAAACCATTTAAGTAAATAACTAAATTTATTTTCAAATGTCATTTGTTTTTACTAACAGAGTCAAATTTATTATTTCTTTCCGATCAAATCGTTTTAATTCTTAAACTCAAATTGTGTTCTAACTATGAATTTTCATTTATCAAATCAATTCTACAAGAGATATTTTGTCAAACGGAGTGTAAATACATTATGCTATTATTTAGCATATGCTAAAGTGTAATGTACATTCTGAGAGAAGACTGGGTGTGACAAATTAAAACTAAAATGTATTTTAATATTTCTGAAAATTAAACTTTTTTTTTTTTTAAGTTCGTTTCGTTTTATATGATTTTTTTGTAATCAAAATTTGTTTTCTTTTTTATTTTTAAATGTTTTATAATTATTTTAACAAATTGAATATAAAATGTCTAAAAATTACTAATAACAAAAATATATGTATATAAATTTTGATAAAAAAATTATATATAATGGCAAAAAAAAAAAGCTAACAAAAATCATATTTTAAAATGTTTTGTAATTTGGAGTATCCGACAAACTAGGAAAATGACCGGGTTCAACCATGATTAAAGTTAGGATGTCATAAATATATTAAATATTATGTTCACATAAATTAAATATTAAAATAATTAAAATTACATAAATTTTAAAGCTTGTTAAATTCGTCTTCTAATTATTTTCACTTCTACTACGGTTATTTCTTTATCAATATTTATAAAATTATTATCAATTGAAGCTTTTATATGTGATTAATTGAAACATTTTTTCAACTTATCTGCAGATTTACTAATTCAATCGCCAAACAATGTTTCAAAACATTAGAATCGTTTACGCTTAGGCATTAGCCCCCCCAAAAGGCATAAATTTATTAATTTTTAGCATAAATTTACTAACTTTTAGCGTGAATTTATCAATTTTTAATAAATTTTATAAATTTTTAATAAAAATATTAAAAATTACTAAAAATTAAACTTCTAAACACCCCCTAATAATCCCTTCTGCAGACATAACTCTTTAAAAAAATTATTCAAATTACTCATAGTTGGATTATTCTTAAATAAGTGGCATTTAGTTTGTATTTCTATCTTTTATTTTTTATTTTTTGTTTTACATGTTTTATGTTTTGAAAATTTTAAAACACGAAAAATAGAAAATGTATTTGGTTTAATATTTTTTATTTTCTATATTTTGAGATTTCTTTGCTTTTATTTAAAATTGATCGAAATGATCTTAGCTATTTCTACACCCATTTTCTGTTTTCTATTAAATGCGTTTTAAGTTTTTTTTTTTTTACTTTTAAAAATACAAAATAAAAAATAAGTTTAAAATGAGTGAACCCAATAGTAATTTTAATTTTTCTTTCTTTTGCCCCCACTCTGGTGACATTAATTCAAACACATATGCCGCTTCGCACCCAATGCAATGGTATATTCGACAAATTCGGATTTGAATCCGCTTATAAAGAGTACATGATCTTAGGCTCAATCCTCTCTTTTCTACTGGAGAAATTAAACTAATTTTTATTGATTTTTCCAAATAACAAAAATTGAATTGTAATAACCATCATATTTTCTCTACTAAAATTTATTAAACATATTTTCTAACTTTTATTAAAATTTTTTTAATTATATAAATTTCTATTAAACAGATAACTTTTTTTTAGAAATGATACGCAATAATTTTTTTTAGAAGTGATACCCAGTAATATTAGAAAAAAAGTTATAAAAAAAAAATCTTTACTCCTTTTTTTTTTTTAAAGACGAACCTGTCTGTAATAGGACGAATCTATTTATATTTTACAAATAGATTATTACACTTCACTTTATCATTTCACTAAATAAAATTATACAACTACTCAAATTTGTTTAGGTTATATAATTTTAATATCATACATACTTTGTATAATTTTATTTAATAAAAAATAAAATAAAATGTAATAATTTATTTTTATTGACACCAAACGCACCACTTGTCTTATTTATCACCAAACGGGGGTCCTTATTTGTCATAAAAATATTTATTCTCCAAAACATTTTTTACTCACTTCCTTTTGAAGCCAAGCAACCCGCCATTAAAAACCGCTGCATCATCCACAATTGGAACCACATATAAACGATGCACACGTATATATAATTTGGTCATCACTGTTTGCTCCTCGTCGAACCCTTTTCTTGCCGATTGTTTCTCTGTTTTGTTCTGTTTTTGCCTTTTTGTTTTTTCAATTTTTGACTCGTAGTTTATTAATTTCAGGAATCTGTTTCTGATGGCGTAATTTCAGGAGCGACATTAAAGTTGGCCGAGCACGAGCACTCATGCCTCGTTATCTGCGCTCCGAAGCTCAGCTCACTTCTCCAGCTCCTACTCATCCTTCCGTTTCAGAGCTCTCGTTCCCAGCCAGAATCGATAGATACACAGACATGTATCCATATATATGTGGATGTGTATGAAAGCAATGGTTTGTTGATGATGATGATGATGATGATTATGAGGATGATGATTCAGGAGTTTTAAACGAGCCAGTGAAATCTGAATCCATTGTTTGGTTCTTCCAAATTCAAGAAAACGGATACACTATCTATATACATACAGAGTTAGAATGATGACATGCATAGCTCGTTCGAAGCAACCCGGCGATAAATCGCTTCAGTCAGAAGAAATTGACCTCCATGGCACGCCAAGTAGCAAGCACGCCATCAAATCTCTCACTTCTCAGGCAAATTCATCTCCTCTGTGTGTGTGTGTCTCTCATAGGGTTTGTTTGTGAGAATTAGGGTTTATTGTTTGGTTTTTTATTGTTTGGTTTTGCAGATTAAGGACATGGCGTTGAAGGCATCGGGGGCGTACCGGAGCTGCAATTCGTGTACGGCGCCGCTGTCGACTGATCACCGGCACAAGGGCGACGCCGAGTCGGAGTCGGAGAGGTTCCGATGGTCGTACCGCCGGACGGCGAGCTCAAACTCGCGGCAGTGGGGGAAGGAAATGGAGGCGAGGCTGAAGGGAATCTCGAGCGGTGAGGGGACGCCGGTGTCGGCGAGCGGGCGGCGGGTCGGTCCGATCGTGTTCGTGGAGGAGAACGAGCCCAAGGAATGGGTCGCTCAGGTGGACTCCGGTGTACTTATCACCTTCGTCTCAATGCCACGTGGCGGAAATGATCTGAAGCGCATCCGGTTCAGGTACTGTTTACTGTTCTCTGATCTGGGTTGGACGGTCTTGATTTTTCCTTACATCTTTGTCAGAGAATTGCCAGTCTTAATTAATCCGTCGCAGCTATTGATTTTTAACTTTTTTAGGTGACGGAAATGCCCCTCCGCTGCATTCTATTTGCAGTTTATAAAAGGCTGATTTTTTATTAGTTTGGAGACAGTTTTTTTATTGGTTTAAAGGATAGCATTTTTTTTTTTAAAAGAAGTTGATTTTTCTCGTCGAGAGGTTTTGTTCTCTTGCAACTGCTATTTAGGTGTGTTTGTCGGAGTAAAAAACGTCAAAAAATTTTTTAAAAATTATCACATTCTATTTCACTGTATAAATTATGATTTCACAAATTATTTTAATTTTTTATCGTTCTGACAGTCCTTAGTCCACAAAATCAGTCCACAAAATCAGGTTCAACCTTTGATCAGTAATTAGTAAATTTCTTTACGTGTCTAATTTGAAAATTCTCATTAAGGGCCTGTTTGGAAGTGGATTTTTTAGGAATTTTAGTAATTTTTTGATAAAAATTGTTAGGCATAATTTTTTATGTATTTGATAAAATTTTAAAATTTTTAAAAATTTTTAAGAACTTTTAGTAAATTTGCTTATTAGATAAAATGTCAGAGAAATTTTCAGTAATTTTTAAGAATTAATAGGTGTTGCCAATGCCAAAAAAAAAAAAAAAAAGCAAAATATTCTTGTGTGTGTGTGTGTGTGTTCCAAACGGACTCTATTTGCTAATTAAAATGTCCACAATATATTTAGTGTTGTTTAGTTGTGATTCTTGTGAATTGAAAGTGCCTTCTCTCCATTTTATTTTAACGATCAGGCTTTTGAGGGGTGCAAGTCTTTGGAGTTCTACCATCCCTTCCAGAGTTCTCTCTCTCTGTGTGTAATAGTTAGATTTGCATGAATAGATTTGAATATACTGCCAGTGCAGATCTTTAATTTGAAGGATCTCCACCCAAAAAAAAAGAGCCTTAGAAACCCTGTTTTTTCAAAAAAAAATTGTCAAGATGGTAATTTTCCATCACAATGGAAAAGAAAATCCATTGACGGGTACCGTCCTTCTGAAAGTCCAAAAAGGAAAACTCATGACATCTTCATAGTGGGCCATGGTTTTTGATTATGTTGGAGAAGCTTTTACTGAGTGTTGCTCTCCTGTCGGGTGTTGGCCTTCCCTTCTTTTTCAGTCTCTTCATCATGCCTGAGCCCTTGACTTGTCGCCTTGCGATAATTTGTTGCCATTTTCCTTTGTAAATAACAAAGGACTAATTTGTCATTTGGTCCTCGTTTGTTTCCCGGATGTAAATGCCAGATTGGATTGCTTATACGCGAGTCCCACCTCAATGCAGTGTTTGCTGCGTTTTTTGGCTCCAAATAATGAATCCATGGGGCCCATGGATTTGATGTTTAATCCAGTCTTTTACCGGATGAGTTATTCCGGGGTATGTGGTATTATTAATATTCTATCTCCGGATTTATTTCCTGCCAAGATTCAAAGGTCAAAAATTATTTCTTATCATATCACATATTAAATCATACTTTTTATCTCACTTTATATACCACCAACCAAATACCAACAAAATAATCCCACATAAAAAATTAATCTCATCTTTTATCCAATCCCATTTGTGGACTCCACTGTATTACTTATCCTCTATCATCCAATCCCTCAAACAAACACAGCCTCGGAGTTTTCCACATTTTTGTTCATTTGGGATCAGATGGGACACACTTCAATTACAGGTGGGCATTGTCTATCACAAAGAAAGAAGGGGAATGACTAAAGGTGGGCCTCAAATGGGCCATTGACAAGGGACAGGGCAAGGGAACTTTCACATTCTTGTTTGTAAAATATCACAATTTTGATATGTGATAGATTATGGCATTGCTGTGATAGCCTTTGGCAGCCATAGGCTATATTACATGTGCTCGGATATAAGTGTCGGGTATGTGTGAATGTCGGGTATTAGTGTGTATCTAATAGTCGGATTCATATATTCTCTTACTTAATGGTATGGAGACATGGTTACTATTCATATATTTTTAATATAATTAGTTTAGTTTATAGGCTAATATGATTTTTTACAGGGTGCCATTGGATTATTTCATGTAAATATAAATTTTATGTGTGATTGTGTATTGAAATTGAATTACTAAATATGTTTACATGGATATTCAATTATATATGTGGATACATATACTAAATATGCTCCTTACCCAAGTGTCATTATCCAAATGTCAAGTTTTTGACATGAATACATCATACATTTACTTACATAGGCCATGGGAAACCCACTAGGACCATGACAGACAGCAGAGCACTCTTTTGTTGACCTAGATCGATGATCGGGAAAACCCTACTTTTTGTTCACATCCAATTAACCATCTTCATATCTTGCATGAGATCGAAATTGATAACCCAAAACATGTACCCAGTAAATGATTTTTATTGGTTGCTTGCATCAGGAACATAATTTAGTTTCTTATTGATTGTTGCTACTTTTCTAAGGAATAGACATCACCATGTAAAGTCAATGTTACTGATTATATTCCATACACTAAAGGTAGTTTTGTCCTTTGAATAGCTTTTGGTATGGGAGGAAGCACCCTTTTGGTCAATAAAGTTCAGGTAGGTGGAACGTAGTGGGCAGACACTTATAATAGCAGTTCTATAAAGGATCACCCAGTATAATGATGAGGATTATCCCACCATAATGGGCTTGAGGCTTTGAGTAATAGGCCTGCTGTCACTATTTAGTATCTATTATGCGTTGCACAAAGAATCTAATTTCTCATGAATTTGACCGTATATTTTCAAACTTGGCCTTTGTTAGGTATTTCATGTGATCACGCGAACCAACATTTTGATTACCTGCCTTTTTTCACATGCTTAGTGGAGAGGCCATGTTGACATTTCCTTTGAGTTGTCTACAACTTTTTTGTGCATAATTTTGTCTAAGAATTTTGATTGCATGTTTATACCTGTTATTCAGTCGGGAAATGTTCAATAAATGGCAAGCTCAAAGGTGGTGGACAGAGAACTATGAGAGAATAATGGAACTCTACAATGTCCAGAGGTTAAATCGTCAAGCTTTCCCACTTCCAACCCCACTAACAAGATCTGAAGATGAGGTGAGCTCTCCAGTAAACCGTGGAGCGTTGAATATAAAACGGGATTGCAAAAATGTGTAGTGGTTAGGTAATTCTTAAAATTATGTTACGTGGCCTCTTTTTTGAGGTTTAAAAGAAAATTTTGTTGAAAAGACCTATATGCCACGTGTCATAATCTAATACCGACGAGTATTCAATATCTGTGTACTATCTAACCACTAGACTTCTTGCCCTAAAAAGAAAGTTAAATTGTTATTAAAGGGAGTTATTTCAAATCAATCTTACTATTTACAACCCCCCCCCCCCCCCCCCCAAAAAAAAAATTTCAATCCTAATAGTGTTGTTTCCTGCCTCTTACAGAGTTCAAAAATTGAGTCTGTTGAAGACAGCCCTATCACGCCGCCACTTAGTCGAGAACGCCTACCTCGTACCATGTACCGTCCCATGGGACCCGGAATGGGATACTCATCCTCAGATTCACTCGAACACCACCAAATGCAGTCTCGCTACAACTATGACTCTGGTCTCACATCAACACCAAAATTATCGAGTATTAGTGGGGCTAAGACAGAAACGTCATCAATAGATGCCTCCATGAGGACGAGCTCATCAAGGGAGGCCGATCACTCTGGAGAGCTATCCATTAGTAATGCCAGTGATTTAGAGACTGAGTGGATTGAGCAGGATGAACCAGGGGTTTACATTACCATAAGAGCGCTTCCCAGTGGCAAAAGGGAACTCAAGCGTGTCAGATTCAGGTTAGTTTTCTTCGTCATCTTTCGTCTCAGTCCCTTTTAAGGGGGCATAAGTAGTAATAGCTGTAGTAAGGAAGTAATTATATGTATATGGCTGGTGATTGATGTGTAAGAAGCCTAGATGGAGAAGCATTCTTTTATGGGTTTGCAGCACTGCCAGCACAACAATCAACACTACAGCAAATCATATTAGTAATGGGTTTGAGATTTCGCAGCTTATGTTGCTGCGCCCCATCTCCTCCCAACTCCCTTTTTTTTCCCTTTTATTTATTCAGTGTAGATTAGTAAGATTAAGCAGAATTAATTATATATGTGTCTGATATTGTCTTGAGGTGAATTGGAATTTTGTTTTTTTAATTTCGTTTACATGCATATGCTTTGCAGCCGAGAAAAGTTTGGGGAGGTGCATGCTAGACTTTGGTGGGAGGAGAATCGAGCCAGGATACATAAACAATACTTGTGATTTGATTATTAACTGGAACAGAATGGTTTCTAAGTGGTTTTTTATTGGCAGAATTCGTTCTTGATTTCTTTCTTCTGCCATCCCATTGAAGTGTGCTGTGCTGGCAGCTCTAGTTACATGGCTGCAAGCTGCATTCAGTCATCCCAGATTGACAAATTGCTTCTAAATTAAACATCCATGTTGCTCTCTCTCTCTCTCTCTCTCTCTCTCTCTCTCTCTGAGTTGTGTAAAAGTGTTCTAGCCAAAGGATATGGGCTATGTATTTGGAGTGGTGGTGGGGTATAGATGTTGAATTTGATAAATATTGGAATTTTGGAATACAAAACAATGTCCAGAAGTAGTATGATATTTATGTTCTTCCTTTCCTGTTTTTGTTTGTCCAAGGCTACAACACAATGCAGTCAGGATATTATGCAGAGCCTTATTTAAAGAAGGGAAAAGATACTCTACTAGCAACATATACAAGGAAAATGTTATTTGTAGTTAACTACGATCTCAATTATTTTACAACGAGTCCATACATAAGGGCCGCTAATTTTACGTAGTGCATTCGCTGGCGGATCAACGTTAAAGACTGTCTGGGCTGCTGCTTGGGTAGCTTAGTCTAAATTTTTTTTAATTCAAAAAAAAAATTATATATATATATATATATATATTAAATCTAGCTTAATCTAAATTTTTGTAATTCAACTCACCTTTCTTTTAAATTCTTTACTTAAAATTTTTTTGTAACTCAACCTACTTTGTCTTTGAAGTTTTTGTTCAACTCAGACGAAACCCAAATCTTGGATCCACCCCTTAGTGCATCATTTTATTTACTTGTCTTCATACAATGTTACTTCAGCATTATATAACTAAAATGTTGTCAATTTTTATAGATCTATAAACTTGGAACTTTATCAACTTAGAGTCAAATTTAGTACAAGGGTCAAGTACGGATTCATTTGGTTGCACCAAAAAAGTTAAATTTTTGGAAATTTTTAGTAATTGAAATCTTTGATGCATTTGGTAAAATTTTAAAATTTCTAAGAACTTTCAGAAACTTTTAATAATTTTTAGTTGTTTGCTAAAAATGGAGAAAATTTTAACAATTTTTAATAATTTTTGATTATTTGACAAAAAATTAGAGAAATTTTTTGCAACTTTTGGTGATGTTCTCAAAAACCAAGAAAAGAGAAAATTATCAAAAAAAATCCCAACTGTTGGCAACCAAATGGGCCTGATTGCATTTGGTTGCACAAAAAAAAGTGTAATTACTGGGAATGGTTAATAATTTTTAATAACTGGAACTTTTGGTGTGTTTGGTAAAAATTTAAAATTTTTAGAAATATTTAATAACTTTAAATTATTTGGTAAAAAAATTGAAGCAATTTTCAACAACTTTTAAAAACATTTTATAAATTTTGATTATTGGGTAAAAAATTAAAAAAAGTTTTAGCAATTTTTTATGATATTACCAAATACTAAAAAAAAGGTAAAAGTTATCAAAAAAAGAAAAAAAGAAAAAAAGAAAAATCGTACTTATGGTCGACCAAACGGGGCTAAGATGGATAGAATTTCTTGGATGCAAAGAAGATAACGAATTTCTCAGTCTATCGGTTTTATAGCCTATCAAAAAAGCAAGGTTTAACGAAGGAGTAAGAGGAAGCAAGCGTCCAGTAAGGGAATCGCATGGAACCGTTCCAACTCCTTCCCTGCTAAACGTATTTTATTTCTTATTTTTTCATATTTTAAAAAAATATTATTTATTATGAAAAAGAATAAAGTATGAAAAAATAATAGTGAAATGGATTTAACATTTTTTTTAAATAAAAATTAATGTTTCAAATCATTGTCTTGAATTGCATAAAAAATAGTTTTAACAAAGGAATAACTCAGAGAGATATTCCTCGATAGTGCAAAATTGCAATTATGCAATTTGAGTTGAATTTACTGTAAAAACCCACGAGGTGAATTCATCAAGGTTCCGCTTGGAATAAGAAAAGATAATATAAATTAAAATAAAAAATAATTTGAGATTAATTTTGACTTTTTTTTTAAAAAGTCACAAATTGTAGGAATATTTTTTAAATTCGTTCTCACAGATTCAAAAAAATTCACAAAAAATAGAGACAATGATACTTGTTTGAAAGCTTTCGACCTGAACAATATGATTGTATAAAAAATTTACACATTCGGTTAACTTACTTTCAAATTTTTTTATTTTTTTAACGAAAAATTTAAATTTTTTGAAATTAGTGATGACAGGAAAATTAAAGGTAGAGGAGTTGTTAAAAATTTATAAAGTTTTTTGAAATTTTATTTTATGGCAAACAGGGCCCAAATTGTACAATTAAAATTGTGCTTACCCTTTTATTCGACTCAAGGTATAATCTCTTAACAAGCTAAGTTGTTAAGTTTCATGAGCCTGTCAAAATGTAGCCTGCTTAGGGCAATGAAACCAACTAAATAATTTGATCTTGACTAATGTTTGATTTTCAATATCAATTTTTTTATGAAATTAAGTAAAGCGTGAACATAATTTGTAGTTTAAAAACTTAAATATATTTAAAATAATCAAGATACTGAAAATCGGTTTAACTAAAATTGGACTCGTAATTTGAAAAGGTAATTTTAAAAATAATAATATTTTACACAAAAAAATATAGACAAAAGGTTTTTACTAAATTAATGTAAAAGTAATAATTCTATGTAATAAAAGTCCTAGTTTGCAAATAAACTCCAAAAAATTTTATAAATCTCTGTTAACTTTATATCACATCAACTTTTTTCTTTCATTACACGCATTACGAACTCTCAATTTATTTCACTTTATCTCATTCTAAACTCACCAAAATGTATATTTTATTTTAAAATAATAAACACATACTCGGGTAATTCAAACAAAATCTTCCCAGTACATACTATCTTCAATTTGTCCAACATTTTTCTAAGACATCGTTTCGGAAATATGTTGGCAATTGAGCTCACAGTCACAATCTTTTTAATTTTTTTAAAATAATTAAATTTATCTTCTTATATTTTAATTTTTTTTAATTTTAAAGAGTAAAAATATCAAACTAATAAAAAATTAAAATTTTTGTTATTAAAAAATTAACTTTTTCTTTTCTCAAATGCACAAAAAAAAAGCCCTTTAGTAGATAATTCATAATCAACTTAAAAAAACTAACTTTTTCTTTTTAAATACAGGTTAATTTTAAATACAATTTTAAAATTAAAAAAGAAATTAAATTAAGTGTAAGTTTGAAATGATAAAAAGTGAGATAAATTAAAATAATTTATGAATTTGTATTTATTCAGTGAAATAAAAAATAAATATTTTTTAAAAATTTTTAACAAACCAAACCGAGTTTAAATTTAAACTATATAGCACTACACTCAACTGAACTACGGTTTAGGTTTCGTCCCCACCGGCGGTGCTTGTGTCATCTTGGTGAAAAAGTACGGAGTAAAAGAGAGAGAATTGATTTCCACTCGAGTTTTGCCAGCCTGGTAGGACCGGCATTCGATGGTATAGAAAATCACACGCACGCGCGGTACTCTGTTTAAATACACACAACAGTACCTTTACGGAGAGAGAGAGAGAGAGAGAGAGAGAGAGAGAGAGAGAGAGAGCAGCACACAGTCATAGTTACGGTCACTTCAAATTTCCTCCCAAAATCCAAGCCGTCGAATTTGGCTTTCCTATCTATCTCCCCCCCCTCTCTCTCTCTAATCACTGGGAGGAGCATCAACAACAACAGTCCCCTCCCTCTTCAATGCTCTTGCCTTCCCCGCATTCCATGAAATTTTCCACTCTCTCGCTCAACAGGAGTCCCACGTTCCATTTCCATCTCTATTCACATGATTTCGCTTCCTTCAATTAATTCGCCTTGGCATCTCTCGAACTTCTCAACAAGCAGCCATTAAAAGCTCCCAGAGACAGAGATATACATTCAATATCTCGATAAAATTTTCTAAGTGTTTTTGTTTTTTTTTTTGTTTTGTCTTTTTCTTAGGCTTCACTTTCACTTCGGCTCCCACTTCCACACACTCGCTGTAACTGAAAGAGGAAAATGGATGCTTGGGAGAGAGCGACGTACCAGCATCAGCAACGGAGAAAAACGCCGTCGTTTTCTTCCTCTCTCCTCGACGCCATTTACCGTTCCATCGACGACTCCAGATGCGAAGACGCCGATGGCTCTGTTCTCTACAGAGAAACAGCCGCCGCCATCCGAGCGAAGAAACAGAGGAATGCCAACTTGAAGCGAAACGATGGGTTGGAGGACGAAGAGAGCCTCAGACGAGCTATCATGATCGAGAAATGGATGGAGAATGAGAATCGGAGTCAAGTTAGTCGACGTTCTAGGCTGTACAATTCGACCTCGAGCTCGTCTGATTCTAGCTGTGGAGGCGTGTTTTCGTCTTCTGAAACAGAGTCTGGTTTCAGAGACAGATCAAAACCGACTAGTCTTAATCTGCAGAGGCCGAGACTAGCTCGAAGCTGTGGTCCGACTAGGTCGGAGTTCGAGCAAACGCCGAAGCGTGAGGGAAGGTTTATGAGGACGAAATCGAAAGCTCTGAAGATCTACGGCGATCTGAAGAAGGTGAAACAGCCAATCTCTCCTGGCCGTCGGATCACAAACTTCCTCAACTCGCTGTTCAATTCGAGAAATGTGAAGAACGCGAAGCGTGAAACAATGGAGGACTTGAGTTCAGTGCGGAAATCGAGATCCGTGAAGGATCATACGACGACGTGTTCGCTGTCTTCTTCGTTCTCGAGGTCTTGCTTGAGCAAGCCGCCATCGTCACGATCCAAATTGAACAGCAACAATGGCTCGAAGAGGTCTGTTAGATTCTTCCCCGTCGGCGTCATCGTCGATGAAGATTCGCGTCCGTGCGGACACAAATGCATCAAGGAAGACGATCCGAGTCTCATGCCGACTCCGGTCGTTCATAAAATATCGGAGACTCCATTAATGCTTAAGAATGAGCTCAAAAGCACGACTGCATTTCAATTCAGGGATTTTCAGGATGAAGAAGATGAGGATGATTACGATGGAATGAGCTGTACGAGCTCTGATCTGTTTGAGCTCGAGAACATAGGTGCGATTGGCGTTGGAACGTACAGAGAGGAGCTGCCGGTGTACGGAACGACCAATCTGAAAACACATCACGCCATTGTCAATGGTTTGATTCTGTAGTTCGAAATTGCTCATGGCTGACGCATGCTCGTGTAATTACTGGTGTGGAAAAAAAATTGCAAAAATAAGAATTAGTCATTTTCTACCGTAGATTTATTTTGCGTCAATTATTTTAATGTTGCTTATTGCCATCAAAACATAAAATTGACCCAAAAAAATACAATAAAAATATAAAAATTTAATATAAAAGTGAAATGTAATAAAATTTAATTTGAAGAAAGTATAAAAAGTTGTTAAAAGTTAGTAGATTTTAGTTAGTTTTGACCAACCAAACACCCTTTGTGTTAACCAACCAAACACCCCCATAACATAGGGGAAAAAAATCGGAAATAAAATGTCAATATCATTTCTAAAGATAAAATTAGTAATTTGTGTTATTTTATCATATTTAATTAAATAAAAGTTAATTTTAAAACATATTTATTAATTATCTCCGTTAACTCAAAAAAAAAATAACAAATATAATTTACTCCCTTCATTTTATTTTTCACTCCATACATCCCTGTTACAAATGTAGCATGAATTGTGCGCTTTTTAAATACCCATGGATTGTCAAATTTTAGAAGAAAAAAAAAAGAAGTAAAAAGTATATAAATTTTAAATTACTGATGATTTAGTGTGTTTATTAAAAAATGTAGAAAAATTAATAAATATTAAAGAAAATTAGAAAAAAAAAGTCAGATAAAATTAAAAAAAATTTAATAAAAGTTGAAAAAAATTTATGAAAGTTAGAAGTTTTTGGTGTGATAAAAATTTAAAAAACAAATAAAGATTTTTGATGTGATAAATTTAACACTTCAACCGCACACTGAGTTTGAAAAAATCAAAGCAAAGAAAAACTGTCTTATAATTGTTGAAATTGGTAGCCTGCCTACTGGTTGTCAATTAGTTGGAGCCAACCAACAAAGGGACTTTGAAGTTTGAGGGAACAAATCTAAAATTTAAAACCAACAACCAAAATTGGGCAGTAGTTTATAAATGCATTGGAATTATTGTGTTAATAATGAGTGTATAAACCCTTGGAGGTGAAGCAAAATAATTTGCTTTGGCTTTTAGTGTGGTGCTTTGGGAGAGAGAAGGCCAAAGATGCCAACCCTACTCCTATCCTCATTATGGGGGAGATTGTTTGACATTTTAATTGGTGTGACATAAATCATTTGAGAATATCTCAACATGCCAACCTCAATTACACATTATGGGAGAGAAGGCCAAAGATGCCAACCCTATTCTTATCCCCATTATGGGGGAAATTGTTTGACATTTTAATTGGTGTGACATAAATCATTTGAGAATATCTCAACATGCCAACCTCCATTGCACATTTCTATATGTATGTCTTACCCCTCTCTCTGCCTTTTCTCTTTTGTCCCCACAACTAAAGAAGTCCACCTTCATTTGACATTCTAAGAGGTGATGGGATCAATAAATTGTGCATTTCAAAGTGAGAAAGGTATAGAGAAATATCACTCAATCAATAATAGTATCCAAGGATAGATTTTCATGTCTTCAATCGCTAAACTATGGTACTTGTTCACATGAATCATACGTGGGAGAAAGACTAATTTAGTCCTTGTAATTCGTGTTTTTTTATTTTATTTTTAAATATATTAATAGATACTGAATGATAGTAAAAATAAATTATCATTCTAATTATTTGACATATCAAATATTAGAATTCATTTTACTATTTTTTTTCCCAACCAAACTAGCATTAGAAGATGGAGATCAAAATTTTTAATTTGTGGCCTCCATAAGAAGCCATTCGATTCACACATGGATCACTCCATCAATTCAAAGGTTTGTATGTATTATATTCTTCATAATATTCTTTAAATTCACCCACTTTTATGCAAAAATAAAGATTCAAATTTGATGAAATATGCAAGATTGATTCTTATAACATGTATTGCAAGTATAAGTTATTAGTATAACTCTAAATTATTTTTACTTAAATAACAAATAATTTTTCCACCGCACGATATATAAAGAGAGCGTTTGGTTGTCTCATTTGTTGTCAATTTTTGCTAATTTTATTAAGTTTTGTCAATTTAATTTTTATTAGCTTTTATCAATTTTTGCCAACTGTGGTCAACTTTTATCCATTTTTGTCAACTTTTTCTAAAAGTTGGAGTAATTGATTGACAACTATTCAAAGGAGTAATAAAAACCATGTTTGAACAAATTTTTTGAAATTTATTTGGACATATTTATCAAACGCCCCCAAAAAAAAAAAAAATCACCATCTTTCCTGGAAGTTGGTCTTTCAAATGCCCTTGAAACATGTATATGAATATGTTTACATATTCTGGAACCAATCACAATAATTAACCTGCCAAATGACCAAGATTTGATATCATTGGAATTCAAATTCTTTATAATTAAGCTTTCAAACAAGAGTAACCCAACTTGTTTTCCATGACAAATTGGACTGACTGAAGGTAGCAGTGACATATATAATTAAACTCGATCAGTGGGTTGGCACAGAGGGCCTCCCCACGAGGAATCGCAGAAGTCAAAACGTGGGGCAGGATCAACATAATGGCACACATGCAAACCAACTTTTGGAGCAAAGAGAAAGCAGAGATTTGCAAATTATAGCTTTTTGGCAACACCAGAGAGAGCTAGCATATGGGGAGTAGTTAGATTTTGCAAAAACATCCTAATCAATTATATTCTCTTGGGGGGTCTTTTATATTTGTAGGACCCCCTCCCCACTGGCCTCCACTTTTAATCCCCCATGCATAAATAAATAAATAAATAAAATAATTTTTAATCAATTACATGTAAAAAGTAGAGATAAATCTTCTAAAAAAATAATTTTGAATAGTAATTTAATTAGTAAATCTTTAGATTTATTTGTGATTATTAGTTTAAGTTTTTTCAAGATTATTGCAAAGTTTACTCAATCATTTGCTAGTTCGAGTCTTTTTAGTACTACTAAAGAATTTATTGGATCGTTCAAAGTGTGCACAAATTAGGCTGAATATCTTGAGTATTAAAAAACAAAAAATAAAAAAGGGAACAAAACTTTAAAAAAAGTATGACAAATTAAGAAATGCCAAAACCACCGGTATGATTTCAGTTTTTTGATCAACCATGTGAACTTCGGCGGGTTTTTTTTTTTTTTGATGAAATTTCCAAAACTTCGATCCATCCTAGATCCGATCACTGTGGAAGATCATCATATAATATTGTTAAAACTATTATGTACTCTTTAAGCATATAAAAGATAAGATGATGATTAAAGTTCAATTCTAATGAGTTTGAGTAACAGGGAAAAATCGATAGAAATAGAATTATATATATATATATATATAAAATAAAATATATGATAAATATTAAATATAAAAGTATTATTATTTATTTTACAAATATCATTTTATTCTCCATTTAGCTTCTAACAATAAAAAAAAAATATTTTTTTAATTTATTTTACTTTTATCTATTTTGTCAAAGTAAAACTGAACAATAAGACAAGTTATTGGTATAAAAAATATTATAGACACGTGACATCATTTCCTAGCATGTACACGCTGAGCAAAGAGGTGCTCAGCATTGGGTTCATTTAGTCTCCAATCACGTCAATTGGGCCCATGTCAAGAGGTATGAATGCTGGTTTAGTTCTAACCATAAATACTATTTTGTAATAAATTTAGTTTATTCATTACAAATTTGTTGATTTAGGATATATTTAGCGAACTGAAAAATGTTTAAAAACTTTAAAAATCTCTAAAAATTATTCACTTTTTATTTCACTGTACGAATTACGAACCCACAAATTATCTCATTTTATCTAACTTTTTTTCATTACAAACGCCCCCTTAGTTAGTTTGTTAGTGGTAGACATGAAATGATATTTGTTCATTCTCGATTATCACATCGCACATACTTGTCTGATACCCACCACGTGCATTGAATGCTGAGTGATGGATATTAAATATAAAATAAGCCGTTATATATACTTATACGTATTGGGATTATAATAACATTATTTTTTCAATTTTATCTCACATTTGTTTATTTATTCTTTCTAATTTAACTACAACACTTAGCGCATAAGATCAGGTATATTCAATATTGTCAACTGACCCTCGTATTTCATGGATTATTCTCACAAGCCTTTTTCTAATTTTATCATTGGAGAATCTTTGATTGAGGACTCTCTCTGCTTATTTTCTCTGACATTCCTTTATTTTTAAACTCTTTCAGATAAGTTTGGTTGATGTGGTGATTATCCATGAAGGTATTTTTTTATCTCCATATACATGTAGTTGACTGCTTGAGCGCTAATAATAGCGTTTATATCCGAAAAGTTACATAAAAAAGAGTAAATTACACCTAGATTCCCTGAATATTTGGGTAATTACACTTAGACTCCCTCAACATTTAAAATTTACAGATACTTCCCTTATTTTGAAAAGTTAGTAACCCTAACCCCTTCCATTAGTATTTCGTTAGGGTTTTAGTTAAAATATAACGTTGCCCAATTTTTTTTAACATACCAAATTTACCCTTTAATGAACTAAAATCGAGATAGGCATTTAATTTGCACCACGCTCTCATTTCTCTCTCTAGAACTCATCAATAGCGTTTAAGAACCCTAGCTCAGTGAGCCCAACAGTTTCTTCAGTGGCGAAAACAAAATCAAAGAGAAAGTTGAAGTCCAAGCTCTCGCATGTTCTCATTGGAAAAGGACAAATGTGCTATTATGTGGTAACATCTTTGTTGCTCTCTCTCTCTCTCTATTTCTTTCTCTTTTTGTGTCTATATATACATATGTATATTTTTCTGTGTTAAAAGTTTTTCTTCCTGTCAATTAGCTTTATTAATTTGCCGAAACCCTATGATTTAGTTTTTAATTCATCAACAACTAGTTGTATTTGATTATTCTCGCTGTGAGTTCAGATCTAAATGCTTTGGTTCATCTCGTATTCAGTTGGACAAATTGATTCCATCGCCGAAAATCGAATTGAAGAGGAAGTTACATTAGAGGACGCGAGAAAGCTGTTGAGGGTGTCTCAACTGGAAAAAGATAAAGTCCAAGCTCGGACAGATCACGAAGGATGTATATCATTTGGAGAGTTCGTTCAAATCTACTCGGAAGGTTGCTCAAATACAGAACAGGGGTTGGAGTTTGCGAAGATGCTAAACAAATCTAGGAGTCATCACTTGGTCGACCAGATTTTCGCTAGAAAAGGCATTTAAGATTTCTTTGGCTAATGAGATGAGCTCCTGTTGCCATTACTGAAATTGGGAAATTGAAGCATCGTAAAACTAGATTAAGGGCACGTTTGGCAACTCAAAAATTAGCAAAAAAAATATCAAAAGTTGCATTTGGTGTGTTTGGTAAAATCATAAATTTTTTCACTTTTTTGATTTGCTATAGTAAAAAGTATAATAAAAAGTTGTCATTTTTTTTATTTACTACAGTAAAAAATATACCAAACATACAAAAAGTTATCATTTTTTGATTTGGTACAGTAAAAATTTTACCAAACACCTAAAAGTTACAAAAAAATGCTAAAAAATACACTTTGTTCAACCAAACACATAAAAAAATGCCAAAAAAAACACACAAAAAATTACCAAAAGTTGAGATTTTTTTCTTTTTTTGAACTGCCAAACATCCTCTAAGAAATTGAAGCGGGAATTTAATGAATTAAAAATTAGAGATTTTTTTTTTTTTGTAAAACCAGAGAAAGAAATTGAAATGGGTTTTGACTGATTGTTATTGATGAATACCCTTCAAGAATTGCAACTCGAATACCTTGATCGCTATCTGGTCTCAAATTTGTATCTTTTTTTTTTTTTTTACGAATTTTTAACTTCTATTAATATGTTTTTCCTGTAATCTTAATTTGGTCTCATGAATTTTGGTAGATTTGTTTGAAGAGCTCTTTTCATGTGTTTCGCTTATAACTTTATTTGGGTACGATGAATTTTAATTGGATCTGATTAATTAGATTTCAACCATAATTATCAAAATTAAGAATTGGACACAACTAATCATTTAGCTGTCAATGCATTACTTCAACAATTTTATTTATAAAATTGATTTTGTTTAAATAAAATATATAATTTTATTAAAAAATATAAATTAATTGAATTTAATAAAATATATTTAAATTTTATTTGATTAATTAATTTAGTAAAATATATTTAAATTAATTAATTTCATGTTATAAAATATTTATTTTTAATAATAATTTTTTAATAAAATAAAAATCGCAATACCCCTCCAACGTAAGTATGTATCCAAAGGTGAGAAACGGTGGGGGAAATATACGTAAAAGTCCTCTCTCTGTGGCTGGTTACAAAGGCTAACGGAATATTTCCCATTAACGAATAAAAAATAAAAAATAAAACAAGGTATATGGCCCCCCCTCTTTCTCTCTCTATTGTTCCCTCTGATCCTCACGCGCTGGAGGAGAGAAAAGGGGGTGCGTCCGGTCCGTGAGCGCGAGTGGACTCGTGTCGCGGACGCGGGAGAGTGAGAGAGGGGGAAGGGGGGGAGAGAGAGAGCCGCACGTGACCCACTAGGGGGTAGAAAAGGGCCGAAGAAAGCGTGTCCCCTCGTGCGCACGTGCACTGGCTCTCTGCACCATCGTGTCAGAAGCAACAAACAAAAGTAGTTACCGGCTTTCACATTCACACGTTCGAAAGAAAGAAAAGCAATTCGCTTTTCCCTGTCCCGTTTCCTTTCCACGCATGGGATTCCAAACAGTTACCACATCCATCCGTTTCACCCACCGTTTTTACCCCATCGCAAAAGTTCCCCCAGCCCACCAATCACAGTAAAGAGGACAATTATACTTGAGCCTCCCGTGGCTAGGCACTTAGGGTTAGTTTGAGAAAAAAATAAAAATAAAATTTTTAAGTACATTTCTTTCATTATATATATATATATATATATATATATATATATTTAATAGAAATATTTATACTTTTATATTTTGGTAATTTTTAAGCATATTATCTGTAAATTTTAAAATTTTACATAAAAATATTTAAAAATAAGAAAAATTACAAAACTAGTAAAAAAATTGATTTTTCATTCCGTTTGAAATTTTCTTATTTGTAAACATTTTTTTTTACAATTTTTTTAAAAACATGTGAATAACATCCTTAAAAATTATTAAAAAAAGTATTATATTATTAAACAATTACTAAAATAATTTAGACAAGAAAAACTTAAAAATTATATTTTAATCGTAACCACAAAGAGTTATTCCAAATTAACGAGGATAAAATGTAAAGTGAAATTGCCTTAAGCACAAGGCTAAAATGTAATTAACCTCGTTACAAATTAATTAACAATGCCATCCATCAACAAATCAAAGCGTCCTGAGGTTTAATTGTTAATTTTAGAGAAGACAAAAATATGTAAATATATGCATACATATTTACATAATAAGAATTACCTACGTAAATTAAGCAAGCCGATTGAGAGATTCAGGTCAAAAATTAGCCACCTTATTCAAGTTTGTGACCTAACTCAATTTATCTCGTTCTGTTCTGTCGCTAATTTAAATATTAAAAAATAGACTAAGACGGATTAAGATCGAATTTTTCTAATCTGACCCGATCCAAAAGAGAGGCGAGTTAGCCAAAGTAAGTTGACTTAGGGTCGAAGCAGTGCTGGATCAAGACTGGACAAATCCGACCCATCTCATTTTCCACCACTAATTCTAATTAAACCTGGAGTTGCCGGGGTGTTGTTAGTCAAGCACAATCTCAGCACATTAGGGATGATACTTGTGGGGGCTCGTATCCATCATCATTAATGTAGTAAAATCATGTCACGATTATTAAGTTCCAACTACAATTAATTAATGACAAATTTCTGACTTTACATAGCCCCATTATGATGACAGGCGTGGGACTGTTTAAGAATGCCAACTGCATTTAGCACAAGGCACCGTTTGGCTGGAAGCTTTTTTTTTTTTTTTTCAACTTTCAGCTTAAAATAGAAAAGCTAATATTTATGGGAACAAATTTTGGCTTTTTGTTCAATCTGTTTGGCAACTCTTTATAACTTATTGCTAATTACTTGTAACTCAAATTTGCTTCGTCTTATATGATTTTTATTTTTTTATCAAAATCAAAATCAAAATTTTTATTTGATAACTTTTAAATATGTTATTCACATTTTAAAATTATATAAATGTTTAAAAATAAAAAATTCTTGTACTGGTAAAAAAGATAACTTATTTAAAATAAGTCTAAGTTTTTGTCTATACTTCAAATTTTTTATTTTTAAATATTTTTATAATTATTTTAAAAAATAAATAACATGCATTACGACTATTAAACAAAAAAAAAAGGTAAACTAAATTCGATCAAAAATTTATATAAGATAAAAAAAAAATTACCCAAAATAAGTTAGTTGATGCCAAAGGGACCTATGAAAAGCCAGATACAAACAAATTGGAAAGCTTTTCTGAAAGGTTTTCATTATTAGTTAATAATTTAATAATATAAGTCAATATTTTTTAATCGATAAATAGTTATAAAATTAAGAATAAAGATAAAATTTCCATTTAGGCTCAAAAAAAAAAAAAAAAAAAAGGTAAATTGACAAAGGATTCAACACGCTTCCTAAGCATGGGAAGGTTGGAACTTAGACCCACAGACAGGCCGAACAAAGACTCAAAGGCCCATTTCATCGCATCCGGCTCTTCTGTTATTTTTTATTCTGTAATTTGTTTTATATTTTTTTAAATTTTAATTATTTATTTTTATTTAAGACTAAAAATACAAACTCAATTTGTAATAAATGCAGAGATAATTATAATGCAATAATTAAAGAAAAAAAATCAATATAATGAGATCCACAAAAAATTGTTTTGTTAGCAACGGTTGAGATTTAAAAAAGTAAAAAATTAGTAGAATATCTAAGCAGGATAACCGATCTGATGGATGTTTAAAATTTTTAAAATTGGGGAAAAAATCATATAAAACAAAAAAAATTAAAAATAAACATAATTTCTTTTATATTGTCAAACTAAACTTAGTTGGGGAAGAAAAAAAGTGTTTTTTTTTTTTTTTTTTAGTAACAAGCTATTAATTTTTTTTTTTTGTTTGGGAGGGAAAAAATTTAACTTTTTAATAACTAATTTTTTGTTTTTTTGCTAATTTGATATTTTTATCTTTCATAGTTTTTAAAAAAAAAATAAAATGTAAAAGGATAATTTTAATTATTTAAAAAAAGTCAAAAAAATTGAAAAGCGAAAATATAATTTAGGTATGTATCGCCAAAGTTTGCCTAAGCTTTGGCCTTTATAACTATGATTTGTCTCCATGTCAAGTTTTCACGTCTTTCCATCTATTCAACGCCCCTTGACCTCACTTATCGAGTCACACGTTGAATTCGAACTGTTAAACAATTTTTTTTTATCATAATTAAGTTAATTTTTGTAAATCGCAGAGAAATACCTTAATTTATTGTAATTTATACATTATATGATTGATATATATATAATATGTAATTACTAGTGTATAAATATTATATTTATAATTACTGACTTATATAGATATAATTTATAAATTTAAAATATTATTGTAAAGTATGATAGTTTGAAAAATAATGACTGAAATTCAATAATATTTGCATTCCAAAAAAATTGCTCATACTCCATCACATGATTGAACATTTTATTTATAATGGAGTATTAGAAGTATTTTTTGAAGTGCCAATATCAACTCTCAATTACTAATTTATGTATATATATATAATTTTTAAATCTAAATATGTACTTAATATATTTTAGATATGTATTTTTTAATTATACTATACCTTTACCTTGATCAAAGGTGGAAACCCAGATAACTCAAAACCTCCCCATTCGCTAAAGTAAACAATTGAAGCGTATGTTTAGTTAATCTATTTCAAAATCTTGAATGAAAAAACTAGACGAGATCTAGATTAGATCTCGTGAGCAAATGTTTAGGTCCTAACTAGGATTTGTTAACGAAGGGAGTGCTTTTTAATAAAGGGAGTGCCCTATATTTGCAATCAAATAATGTTAGTGCTACATTAATGGGTGATGGTTTGATAACATAAGAGGGAAGTTCTACTTAATGAACAAGAAATAATGTAACTGTAACCAAGGGTATTCTTATTCGTGCTAGACTTATATCTCCATTAGCAAGCCCTTTTTTTAGTAATACTTAATAAAGGGTGTGTTGACTGACAAACGGTGAAAATTTTTAAAACTTTATAAGTTTTTATCTCACTGCACGAATTATGAATTCACAAATTGTCTCAAATTATCTAATATTATTTTATTTTTTTATTATTTTAAACACCCAAAAGTCCTGAATAGTCTAATTATTATTAAAACCTTCCCTCAAGAGCAAGAAAGAGTCAAAAGGCCGAAGAAGAAGGGCTTGTGCACGAATCGTCTTATACATACATGAATATTAAACGAATTTTAACCAGTTGAGTTAAGTAGATGATTTATTAAACAACTATAATTTATTTTTTTTTTATTTTTAAGCTCAACTCTTCAAATTTCACGAGTCTTGGGATTAGACGCAAAATCAAAAAGGCCAGGCCATAATAGACCTAGCCCAATCAGTTTTAAGCATTCAAAGCCCATTCCGTATGGACTGTTGATTCAAACCCGACAACCCGACGCTATTGCACAGTAAAATTCTCATTCACATGGGCCAACAAGTCAGATGCTTCCGCGTGTACAAAGACCGAAAAACCGATGTCCTGGACCGTCCGATCAGAAAGCGAAGTGCTCCGTGTTTATTCCTAATCCACTACTACGTACACAGCGCGTAATCATAAGAGCAGATCATCGAGGTTTCGAAGCATACCCTTCTATTGATAAATTGAATCCTTGAGGGAGAAAGAGGGAGAGAGAAATCTAGAGGAATTAGAGGTTGGTTTTGGTTGATCGAGCAAGATGAGTTTCCTATTCGGCAAGCGGAAGACACCCGCAGGTATATATTTTGATCTGTTCGTACGCATATATATGTACCTATATGTGTATGTACACGACCATAGGTTTAAGATTTGTGTAATTGTGTTGATTACTTGAGGATCTAATGCTTGGATTCGTAACTGTGTTGCAAATCTAATTGTAGAATTGGGTTGAATTGTAGTTGAAGTTGATGAAACGTGGTATTACACGATGATTTCCTGCAATAGTTTGCAAAAACGGATCATATTTTGTTTTTTAATCTTTTGCGATGGATGTTCGGGCCGTAACCATAAATGGCATATGCGATATCGAGTTTAGGGTTTGTTATTGATTAATGATTGTCATTTGACTGATTTTGTGCTGATTGGCTGAAAAACTGTGGCATCCAATAATTTTGTTCAGGTTGGATTGATTTTTATAATTAAAAGAAAAAAAAAAAAACTAGTTGATAAATTTGGTAAATTGAATCCGGTGTATGATTTCAAATTTGAGTTGGTAAAACCGTAGAATTGCCTTGGTGAATTGGGTTTAAGTGTTTGATGGATGCCTTTATGCAAAATCCGAAAAAATAAAGTGAATGGTGAAGAAGAGAGGAAGAAACCTGATTGGAGAGGGTTGAACCATCAGTGTTCAATTTGAGGTGATGAAGACCGAGTCACCTGACTTGTAAAATATTTGCCAGATATTTGAAATGCGGAATCTTCAAAATGGAAGATACTAGCTGCCAATCTGATAATTGACTTAGTAGCTGACTCAGGAAATATTATGAAGTTTAATATCCAACTAATGCACAAAACTACCTGGCTTCAACCACTAATACTGCTATATAAGTACTAGTGCTATAATTCCCTCGTTCTGTATTTTTATATGTATTTCTATACTTAGAAGTGTCCAATTATGTATAATCTTTTATGTATAATTTAGGTTATATTGTAACATAAACTAGATTATTAACTTTCACTCATCTCACTGGGTGTTGAATAAAGAGGAAAGTCTTGTCATGTGACTTTATCATTATGGTAAGTGATGGTGTTCTGTTTGTAAGCACAATTTTGTTGGTACTAATAATTTCATTTCACACATGGTGTCCGTCACAATGTATGCAGTAAAAGTTTGCGTGTTGAGTGTAGCTCATTGTCTTCTTCCAATAGAGTATATTGTGGATTGGTTTAATTTTTGGTTGTTTTAATTTCTGTTTGACAGTTTGATGAGTTTTAGATTTTAATCATCTCCACGTCAAAGCTTCACGACTTGGGCACAAATGTGGCCATTTTTGGTTCTACTTATCTCTATAATAGTTGAGAGTTGAGACTATGGCTTGCAAAGCTCATTCAGTTAGGATAATTTCCTTTGGAGATTTTGTTTGTTTTGGTCTTCCAAGTACCTATGTATTGGTAAAATAGGCCAATGCTACCAATGATAATGCTATTGTGGTTATGATTACTCCTTGAATACTATTATTTACAAGCTCCTTTTGTGGATGTAATTCTCAGAACTATTGCGGGAAAATAAGAGGATGCTGGACAAATCAATTCGAGAAATAGAAAGAGAAAGGCAAGGCTTGCAGGCACAAGAGAAGAAATTGATTGTAGAGATAAAGAAAAGTGCCAAGCAGGGACAGATGGTGTGTGATTGAATATCCCTCATTCCTCCCTTTTTTGCCATTTAAGTTTTATTTTGGAAGAGAAAATTACAATTACAGCATTGTGTCAAGGTAAAAACCAAATAAAAGTGAACAAAATACCTGGGCAGAATTCCTTACATTACCCCCCCACTTTTTAGTGGATATATCGTATATTTGTAAAACTAAATTATGCAGGTTATTCCATTTTAAATCCTAGATTTCTTCTCACTGCCCTTTCAAGTTTGATGATTTTAATTAAGGTGAATGCAAATTTGGCTATATGCAACTCCAGGATCGAGAACTTGATTGCGCCTAATTCAATTTTATCATTTTTTGGTTTAGTTTCCTATAGGCTATATCTATCCTTGGCACTCTGTGTACTCTTATAAATGCGTTTCTAATGCTTAGCTTTGTGACCTACCTAATTCAGTTTATCATTTCTTGGTTTAGTCTCCTATGTCTACCCTTGACACTTAATTTACTCTTGTAATGATGTTACTAATGCTTAGCTCCGTGCATGAATTATTATCTTTTCTGTCTGAGGTATTATTAGTGTACTTGTGTGTGAGAATAGAGTTACATACCTTCACATTCATGATTTTTAAGATTTTCAGATTTCTTTTCTCCTCCTCCCTTTTGTTGGCAATTTAATACAGCATTATAGGTTATCATTCTCCTTGAGTTCTTAGCAGCATATGGGAATAATATTGGTTCAAGTTGTATGGCTGCATAACTCAAGTATATACATTTGATTTGAAGTGATTTTGTTCCAGGGAGCTGTTAAGGTGATGGCAAAAGACCTTATTAGAACACGACATCAAATTGAAAAATTTTATAAGCTAAAATCCCAGCTCCAGGGTGTTGCTCTTAGAATTCAGGTATGTTCTGATTTGATTAATTAT
This sequence comes from Vitellaria paradoxa, assembly GCA_019916065.1. Classification (NCBI taxonomy): domain Eukaryota; kingdom Viridiplantae; phylum Streptophyta; class Magnoliopsida; order Ericales; family Sapotaceae; genus Vitellaria; species Vitellaria paradoxa. Next base: position 50,243,171 of record CM034234.1, on the reverse strand, counting down.
TGATATTATTTATATTTTTAAAATTTATGTCATGTGACATTCTCTTATAGTCCCCTATAAGTCTCTCTGTCTTCAATGTGTCAGAGCTTTTGTTTCCTGTCAGGTACATATGCCTCTGAACATTTTGTTCCAATAAATATTTAAAAAATATCGTTACTTTCGAGATGATCAGGAAGCAGAGTATAGTTGTGTGTTCATATGGTGTGCTGAAATTTCATGCACTTACGTGTGCGGTTTGATATGTTTTGTTTCTCTCTAGTTGAATTAGATCCTTTACTCTTATTCCATGTTTCTTCATATGGCATTGCAAGTTGGACTTCTTATTAGGACCATGTTTTGCTCAATATGTTTGAGCTGTGTATTTGGTATTCAAACCTATATATGTATATATATATATATTTAATTTTATGCTTATTTTGAACTAAAAGGAGCAGTGGTGATGATAAATCTGTTTAGCACATTTACTGGGAAATGAAAAGTAACTCTTTATTTGGACATACATAAGATTCGCTCTCATATATTTGTAAGAACTTTGATTGTTCTATTGCAGTGGTTCTAGAATTTTAACTTCTTCTTCTTCTTCTTCCTTTTTTTTTTGGGGGGGGGGGGGAATCAGACTCTGAAGTCAACACAAGCCATGGGGGAGGCGATGAAAGGTGTCACAAAGGCCATGGGCCAGATGAATAGGCAGATGAACTTGCCATCACTGCAGAGGATAATGCAGGAGTTTGAGATGCAGAATGAGAAGATGGAAATGGTTACTGAGGTCATGGGAGACGCGATAGACGATGCTTTGGAAGGAGATGAGGAAGAAGAAGAAACAGAAGAGCTTGTGAACCAGGTTCTTGACGAGATTGGAATTGATATAAATTCAGAGGTACTTATATTACTCAAAAGAGTCACTCATTCAACCAACAAAATATATATATATATATATAAAAGAATTCGTGGCAAATAATGCTTTTTTATTATGTGAGTTATTCTTTCAGTTTTATGGATTTCGAATATCATGTGCAGCTTCTGAATGCGCCATCATCTGCGGTAGCTGCCCCAGCTGCAAAGACTAAGGTTGCACAGGCTGAAGCGACGGGAAATGATGACGGCGGCATAGACAGTGATTTGCAGGCAAGGTTGGACAATTTGAGAAGAATGTAAGTTTATTTGTTATTTGTACAATATATTTCAACTGGAGAAGTTGATATTAATAGCACTGTAATATTTGTGAAGAATATATCAACTCATGGTTTGGCACGGCTGATATTTCAATAAAATTTATGTTTTTGAAAATTTCCTACTTTGGAAATATATACATATGCTTGGGCCATTTGCAGGACTTCCATACGACAGGAGGAGTTGTGTTGGGACTGAAAAAATTAATAGCTTGATGTTAAACTCGTTTTTTAACGAGGGGAACATGAGAATTGGCTGAAAATCAAGCTAATCCAGCGAGTAACTTGCTATTTTATCGAATTTTTTAACTAAAAATTTGTACCAAAATATCGATTCAATGGTTATAATAAAAATTATTTTGATGAATTTATTATTTAAAGGGATTTGTTTAAAAAAAAATAAAAAAAAAGAAGAAGAAAAAAGTGCTCCAAACGCAGCCACGTTTGTAGCATTTTTTTTTTTTTCTTTCAGTCTCCATGAATCTTCTATCCATTAAATGTATAAATTACGAAAAAATTTTGTTACTTGATTATTACAAATTACTGTAATTTTTATAAATTTAAACAAACTTTAAATACCCCATATTATTTGCTCCCGTATCCATTATGCACAAAAATTTGCCACAGAAGAACTAGAAGAAGAAAGAAGAAAACATTTAAGCTGGGATGCCTGAATCCAGTAACCCATCTCGGGAATTCTCCGATTGATCAGCCGTCGTATGGCGGCCGAGGACTGGTGGCTCCACCGGAGCGCGACAAACCGGGCAGTCGAAGTGAGAGTAGAGCCACATATCAATACAAGGAGCATGAAAGATGTGCTTGCACCTCGGCAACTGCCTTAATTCTTCTCCCTCTTCGAACACAGATAAGCAAACGGGGCATTCGTAGTCAGACTCATAGCCTTGGTCCTCGGCCACTCGTTGCCCTTTCTTGTACCTAAAACTGGCCACCAACCGCAAGTTAGGGTTGTCAGAGCTCCGGCTCGATATGGGTTCTAGAGCTTGAGCCATCCCTTGTCCTGACCTCCTCCGGTGGTGGTGGTGGTGGTGGCGGCGGCGGCTGCTGCTGCCCCGGCGGTTTTCTGCGCACCACTTTATGATGATGAGGTTGTATAAAGCGAGGACGGTGGCGGCTGTTCCGACCACCACCAGGCCATTGTATAGCATCAGCGGGTTGGAATGATGTGGCGGCGGCGACGGTGGAGGAGCGGAAGGACGTGAAATCGCTGGGTCACTGGGCATAATGGTTTTGTGAAAAAAATAAAAATAAGAAAGGGTTAGCGTTGAAGTTATTTACATGGGTATAAGTAGAGTAGTAGTAATAAAGAGAATCAATTTCCATTGATGTAAATATATTATTTGATAATGATAGGGATAACGATATAATCATATAGATATAGATACAGGCATAGATATATGTCTGCAATCTGTGGGTTCTTCAGTTGAGACAAAGGGATGGGTGGAGACAAAAAAGGCAAGGTACAATCACTGGAAGAAAAACAGGGCTTGGGTGAAAGAAAATTGAATTTTGGATAAGATCCAAACCACCATGTATATATATATATATTTATATATTTCTCTTGAGATGGAAAATTGAAGAAGGAAGGATGTGATGAGATGAATTATTATTCCCTATTAATTGTTAATAGTTGATGACGACCCTGTATTTAACAAACTGATCCAAATTGACTTATTAAGGACTAAAGAAATGGAAATAAAATAAAAAAGGGAAATTGATGATTTGCTTTCCGTAGATCATAATTGTACTGAACTACTCTCTTTTGCTTTGTGTGAGTTTTTTTATTTTTTTTAAATTACCGTCAAAATGTCTCATTTAACCACAACTCGCTTGATTTAATAAAGTAGGGACGAGTTGAAGGTTTAAGTGATCTATCTAAGTCGTAAGTTCGAATTCTCTTTATGGGTAAGTCAGATAATTAAGTAGGGGACCGTGAAAGTGGAACGCGTTAATCTCTCTAAGTATTTGTAACTTGATGGGTTTGTAGGTCTAACGAATGATTTCTCCCGTTAAAAAAAAAAAAAAAAAATGTGTCATTTAGGGCCATACATGAGTGAGATCGCCAATCAAAGTAATTGTTTCTGTGATTTATCCCAAGATGATGGGTGATATATATGTCGATCCCTCTTGTAGGAAGAAGCATTAGACTCCTATTGGTCAGTTTTCCTAAACCACATCTATGGGACTCAAACTTCAACTCTGTGGTTGAATAAATTGTCAAGGAAAGAGATTTTATTATTATTATTATTATTATTTTATTATTTGAGTTGTGACAGAAAATGAACATGGAAAATATGATATTTAAGAAATTAAAAATAATTAAGTTAAAAAATCGATATATTGATGACTAATTTTTATCTTATCATATTTTTGAATTGTTAAATGAAGATATGTATTTTGAATTATATATATATATATTGCTAAATCCTCACTCTAACACGTTGGAAGGCTAGTTGTCAAATATTTACATTATTTGTATTTATGATTAATTTTTTTTTTCCATTTTTACTACATACAACACTACCTCCATTTTTTTTTCGGTGAATAGGAGATGCCACTCTATTTTAAATTCTTATCTTGTATTTAATTTTATACCAAAGAATATTATTTATAGATTATAAAAGTATTATTTTAATAAAAAAATTATAGCAAGATATAAATAAAAATTAAAAATAAAATATTATCTCCTATCCACGTTTCATAAAACAAACACGCCCTACGTACATGCATTAAAAACAAATGTCATAAAGGAGCGTTTTGTCGGTGGAATGATAAAAGAGGGATGAATCATATGTAAAATAAGAAGAGGGAATAAATTCCATATGATGGAATGGGATAAATGAGATAAAATTTTGTTTTTTGTTCTTATATATTTGGTTAAATTATGATTACACGTAGAGTAATAATACCCTATTAGAAAATGACAAGTGCATCCACTTATTTTATTATTATTATTATTATTATTATTACTCCAGTAAAGACTATATATACAATAATAAAACTCTGTTGTAATGCACTTATCCTATTTTATCCAATATAATTAGGTAATAATTATATGTGCATTGGTAACAAATTAATTTATTATGATTTGAATTTTTTTTATGGGATTATCTCTCAAATTATTTTTCTTAATTCTATTCTCAAATTATAAACGAACTTTAAAATTTAAATTTTTAATTCATTTATTTTCAAGGTTTCACATTTTAAAAATCTTAAAGTGTTCTTCACCCTCAACGTTTCTCTATTCTTTTTTTTTTCTTTTTCCTTTTTTTAACGTTGAACTCTCAATCAAACTCCTTTTGATTTATCAATTCAGAACATAACTTGGCTAACAAAGTTGGTTGGAATCTTGTCGTCTTTCCATAAGTAATTGGAAATGAAAAGGCTCTAATAAAAAATAAAAATGAAAACAAAAAAATTCACCTGACTGTCAAGCCTAAAATATTGAATGGGTACCTTGAGTGTTTGATAAGTAAAAGTTTAAAAAAAATATATAAAAATATATAAATTTAATATAAAAATAATATGTAATATGATTTAATGAGAAAATATATAAAAAGTTAATAAAAATTAATTAATTTTAATTAATTTTGACGGACAAAACATCGCATCAGATATAAAAAATTTTCTTTGCCGCCCTCGTTTACCTTTTTTTTTTTCTCGTTTCCCAGCTTTTCTTCAACTTGCAGCAATGAATTTCGGCTATATTCCATTATTCCATTGCATGTCCTGACAATCCTATCAATATTTCCTCGAAGTCGGGGAGCGTGTGGGTGAGAGAGAGAGAGAGAGAGAGCTGTTACGTTTTGGTACCCCAAGACACCCTCTGTCTCTGGCTTGGTCCTTGGCTGAACGCTAGCCGCTCTGTTTGGTTGCCGAGAAAAACTGGGTATTTGAGTAGGCGAAGTAAAGCTTATCAAAACGCAGGGTTTACTTTTCCTTTTTATACTGTTGAATTTAGCCGTTCATTTTCGCAGGGAAATTTGAAGACTCTGCCTTTTGCTGTTCACTTGTTTGTCGTTTTGTGTAACAAAAGTGATTAACTAACTTGGGTCGTCTTCTAAAGATAAAAGAGTTGCTTCCATGGAAGGTGGGAAAGGCGTGGATAAGAAGGTTGGTATCAATGAAGTGGTAGTCTCTATTCCAGGTATCGATGAAACTTCAAGGGAAGACAAGCAGAGCTGTGTTGTTTCTAAAGGCTCGGCAACATTGGAAGCTGGGTCGTCCTCTTCTTCAAAGAATACCCCAGCAGGGTCTGCTGGGTTAATTGAGCTTGAGAGTGTCAAAGCCCGGGTCCCAATGTCCACTCTTGTAGGTCCTCCTCCTCCAGAGATAACCAAATCTAGCAACAGTCCAAATAGGCCCCCAAGAATCCCAGATGAAACTGTTTTTACTCGAAGAAGGTCACTTGTGAGGTCTGCATATTCGAAGCCTAAATCAAGATTAGTGGAGCCTGCTCATCCCAGTGATTCGCATTTAGTTGAAGAGAGTAGTCAATTGGTGCATTCAAGCTCACCTGATAGGAATTCACCTCACTTAGCTTCACCCAGGAAGCAAACCAATGCCAGTACTCCTAGAGGAAGTGTAAGATCAGCTCCAGTTACTCCAAAAACTCCTCTGATGGCTTCATCAGAAGGAGAAGAGGATCACGACGAAGATATCTATAAGACTGCAATTCTTAAAGTTGAGGGGAAATCGGGTAAGAAAGTGAAGGTCTTGGCTTTACTTGAGTGGATTGCATTTGTGTGCATAATGGGTGTTTTGATTGCTAGCTTAATTGTTCACAATTTGAAGCATCAAAAAATCTGGAGTTTGGAACTTTGGAAATGGTGTGTACTGGTATTAGTAGTTTTTTGTGGTAGATTGTTTTCTGAATGGTTTATCAATGTTCTTGTTTTCTTGATTGAGAGGAACTTTCTGTTAAAGAAGAAGGTTCTGTACTTTGTCCATGGCTTGAAAAAAATTGTTTGGGTTTTCATTTGGTTGGGTTTGGTTCTTCTCGCTTGGGTTCTGTTGATAAACCGAGGTGTCAGAAGGTCAAGGAGGGCTACCAGGGTTTTAAACCATATCACGAGGGCTCTTTTGTCCAGTCTTATTGGGGCAGGAATGTGGATGGTGAAGACTTTTCTGATAAAGCTGTTAGCCTCTTCATTTCATGTTAACAGATTCTTTGAGCGGATTCAGGAATCTATATTTCATCAGTATGTTCTCCAGACTCTTTCGGGGCTACCATTGCTCGCATTTGCAGAAGGGAATGGCAGTACAAGGAGTAGTGGTCAATTGAGTGTCAAGAATCGGAAGAAAGGAAAACAGGGGGAGAAAGAAGAGGTTATTGATTTTGACAAGCTTCATAAGATGAAACAAGAGAAGATTTCAGCTTGGACCATGAGAGGGTTGATTAAAGTGATACGGGGTACAGGGCTATCTACGATTTCCGACGCACTTGATGAGAGTATTGATGATGAGGACTTTCAGGAAAAGGATAAGGAGATTACTAGTGAGTGGGAAGCAAAGGCTGCTGCTTATCAGATCTTTAAAAATGTAGCAAGGCCCGGTCACAAGTATGAATCGTGCTTTTGAATGTCTATGAATCTTTTATTATGTTTTGTTTGTTCTGTAATCATCTCATTGTTTTCATAATTATACATGTAGGTATATTGAGGAGGAGGACCTCTTGCGATTCATGAAAAAGGAGGAAGTGGATAACTTACTTCCAATGTTTGAAGGTGTAGCAGAAACGGGAAAAATTAAGAAATCAGCTTTAAGGAACTGGGTGGTAAGATCTTTGGTTGTTTATTATTATTATTATTCGCTGATCTTTTTAAGTATAATTTTCTTCACGAAATTTTGCTTTCCAGTAAAATTAGTTGATACAATTTGCATCTTTCTTCTCCTCCAAATTAATAGTATCCTAGAATGTTAACTTCTGCTTGGACTTGTGTTACCACCCAAGGAAACAAGAACAATTGCAAAGCTGTGTAAAACTAGAGAATTGCCATAAAATAAAATTCACGACATTGATCTAAGCTACTTTCTAGGTGGACATTTACTATAGTTTAGTCATACAACTCATCCTTCATAAAGAGTTTGTGGTTTAACATTTAAAAACATAGTTACCTGGTTCCTTGAATTTTTGTCTAAGATGAATTGTATGCCTGTTCTTTTTTGTAAGAAAACCGTGGAAAAATAGTTTTAAACTTCCCCAAGAAGCACAAATTTTTGCCCATCCACTTCATATTAATGGATAGAAACTTGTAGTAGGCAGGGAAATCTTTTTGCTGTATGGCTCTAATAAATTAGTCCTTGTCTGCAGGTAAATGTCTACAATGAACGCAAATCACTGGCACATTCTTTAAATGACACAAAAACTGCTATTGAAGAGTTGAACAAAATTTTATCAGGAATTATACTTGTGGTGATCATTATTGTCTGGTTACTTCTGATGGGTGTTGCATCAACCCAAATGCTCGTCTTCATTTCATCTCAGCTTTTGCTTGTGGCTTTTATGTTTGGCAACACGTGTAAGACTGTGTTTGAAGCTATCATCTTTGTATTTGTGATGCACCCCTTCGATGTGGGTGATCGTTGTGTCATTGATGGGGTACAGGTAACTCTCTCAACCCAGAGTGCTTATGGTTTTACAGTGCCAAGGTTCCTTGAATTCATGTGTCCTAGTATATTGAAATTTCACGTATGGATAGTTCTTCTACTAGAGTTACTTTGATTCATTTCTCCTTGTACATTGAAATTTCACAGATGGTCGTTGAAGAAATGAACATTTTGACGACAATCTTCTTAAGATATGACAATGAAAAGATATTCTATCCGAATTCGGTTCTGTCTACAAAACCAATCAGCAATTTTTATCGAAGCCCAGAGATGGGTGATTCTGTGGAGTTTGCCATTGATGTGTCGACTTCAGCACAGAGTATTGTAGCTCTAAAAGCTAAAATAAAAGCGTACGTCAACTTGTATGCTTTTGGGTCACCCTATTATCTAGCACCATAACAGAAAACTATTGATAACGAGTAACAAAGATCAACATTATCATCTTTATAGGCTCTTTTAGCTATCGAAGTATGATATTATGTGGCATTATTTCAGGGGCAGCTATAGCTTAGCCTTTGAAAGCTAGAAATTCTATTTTCTTTTGAGAATTGAGGCAAGGAAAATTGATAGCTGGAGACTGTAGTGTTTGCAAACATCCAGCTATGAATATGTGTTTTATTAACACTCTGAATATTTAATCTTTAATATCTGATATATAGTTGCTAGTCTTCCTGCTGCTTGTCTCCCCTTGCTGCTTAGGAGAAGCGTTCCTTCCTTTTCATTCTTATCTATTTTTTGTGTTTCCTTCCATTATCATGGTCATCTTAATGTCTTGTTTATTATCGTCATTATTTTCATATTGTTCTTGGAGTGTTTTTAACTTTTGTTATTTATTTATTTATTTTGGTTAATGAATGGCTTTTTGGGTAATTTCAGGTACTTAGAGAGCAAGCCTCAACAATGGCGTGCCAACCACAGTTTGCAGGTTAAGGAGATCGAGAATGTGAACAAGATGAAAATGGCTCTCTATGTCAATCACACCATAAACTTCCAGAATTATCTAGAGAAGAGCAACCGAAGAAGTGAGCTAGTCTTGGAGCTAAAGAAGATCTTTGAGGAGCTCGGCATCAAATATCATCTTCTTCCTCAAGAGTTTCACCTCCACTACGTGGGATCTGCAGCCCCGGCATTAACAAATTATTCGCGATGATGACGACGACCATTTTTCTAGCATGATAATCTTCCTAATCCATGACTAATTAATTTGTGAAGAAGCAGGGGCAGCTGTTCTTGTTGTTTCATCCTTTTAGAGACTATAACTGAACCAGTAGGACGAGTTAGGATCCATATCTTAGATGAAATACCTGTTTGGATTCCCTCTGCAGCTCGAGTTTGTTTCTTCTTCCCGGGGGGAAGGAGTTCAGAAGCTGCTTTTTTCTTTGAGGAAATGAGTATAGTCATGTTGCTGCAATACTAGAATTTTGCAGACAGCTTCTATCTTTGATTAGCAAATATGTTGTACTAATAGAACTCAAATACAATGTGAAACTGCAGTTTAGTTTTATTGCACACTCATCATCTGTAGTGTGCCTGTTTCTTGATAATGTTGCACTTCCAATTTTCTGATTTGGATAAATTACGCTGACCTCTCCTCACGTGGTTCTTTAAAAATTATATAACATTTTTTTATGTTCGGAAAATTACTCTGATCATCTTTTTTTTTTTTTTTAAATTTTACTAACAAATTAGCTCACATAAATACTAAAAATCATAACCAAAATATTCTTGATCAAAAAATGTTATAATTTATAGGCAAGTTAATTCCTTCAATTATAAGAAAATTTTTGTTAATTTTTATAAAAACATTTAACGTCAATAAGATTTTATGCACTTTTTAATTATTATAAATGATGCTAGGAAAAATCGGTTATGAAATTTTAAAAGTAATTGAGGTGAGAATAATTTATTAAATGTAAAAGATAGTTCAAATTTTTAAGAAAAAAAGATCGAAGAGGTAATTTGCCTTGTCAGATTTTATGCACTTGCAATGAAATTAAAATTTTTGTTCTTTCCCTTATCTTTCCCTACCCCCCCCAAAAAAAATGTAAATAAAACATTTGATATCAATAAAATTTTATGCACTTTTTAGTTATTATAAATGATACTTGAAGAAATGGGTTATGGAAGTTCAAAAGTAAAAGAATCCTGAAAGTTAACTCAACTGGTAAGATCTTGGGTTTGCTCACCAGTTATTACTAGTTCGAGTCTACTCAGGATCACTAGAGGTTCACCCGGTGGTTAACTTTAGGGTCTTAGAGATTAGTCGAAATGTGCGTAAACTGGTCTGAACACCTAGAGATATCCCTTAAAAGAGAGAGAGAGAGAGAGAGAGAGAGAGAGAGAAAGTTCAAAAGTAAGAGAGGTCACAATAACTTATCAAATGCGAAGGGGTGTCTAAATTTTTTAAGAAACATCATAGGAGGTCAGTATAATTTGACCCCATCAGATTTTATGCATCTTCAGTGAAATTAAAAAATGATCATTAAAATTAAAAAGGTTTCCACAGCTAAAAATCATGACTGAGCATATCTAATGGCAATTGGAGCAATTATTTTTTCTTCTCTAGATTTTGGACCGTATAAGAATAAATTTACTACATTTGCATTATCTACAATTTTGGAAATAATTGCGCTAAAGAAGAAAAGTTAATTACAACTAAATTACTAGATTTGCTCGTCAAACGTATGGGTTAAATCTTGACCAGGGGCTTTTTCAAAATTTTACATTCAAGTATAATGTGGCATAAAGCATTGGATAACCTTATCCCATGTAGCCAAGAGGAGAAACCGCCACGTAGGACAAAGATACTCCCTATCTCAATTTTCCACCTCTCATAATACTCTCCCCTACAAAATCAACCAATATCCACACCATCTTCACATTCAATCCCACCCAAATTCGCAGAAAGAAGAAGCATTTCTGAGCTCAGAAAGGGAAAGCAATGGCCTCTACTTCGGCAGTTCTGGCAGCACTGCCAGTAACTTCAGCCACCCAAAAGAGGGTGCCCAACTCCGACGCTTTCTTCAAGCCCTTGCTGGTGAGGCCTTCCAAGGCGGCAGTGGGATCAAAAACCACTGGTAAATTCGAAGTCAAGGCTTCGCTGAAGGAAAAGGCGGTAGCGGGATTGACAGCAGCGGCACTGACAGCTTCCATGGTGGTTCCAGAGGTGGCTGAGGCTGCTGGATCCGGAGTTTCGCCCTCCCTCAAGAACTTCTTGCTCAGCATTGCAGCTGGTGGCGTTGTCCTCACATTAATTGTTGGGGTTGTAATCGGAGTTGCCAACTTCGATCCTGTCAAGAGAAGCTGAGAGAGAGAGAGAGAGAGAGAGAGAGAGAGTTCCAATTATGCTTTAGAATCCTTTTCCTAATTCATGTGTCTGTCTAATGTTTGTAGTAATTGTCTCTGTTACTTGTAATGATGACTCCTATCAGCTTTAATTCTGCCAAAATCATGCGAATTTCAAAACCCAAAATTCCATTTTTTCGATTAAAGCAACGATTCATTCTTAGAACAATACAATAAGGTAAGCAATGCCGGTTGTTTACCAGCACAGGAATAAACTACAAAAGCAACAATACTCAGATTCCCAAAATCTGAATCAAATCGGAAATGAATCAACAATTACATGAAATCACACCTTGCTCCAGGCGTGCGCAAATACTGATCCGCTGACCTATTGCCGGTAATTGTTAGAATCGCTAGCTACGAACTAGGTGTTGGTTTCTATTAGTTGGAATATATAAATCTTCCTTAGAGAACTAAAGCTATTGCATCACTAACCATTCACTTTAGTTTCAGAATTATTCAGTGAGGGTGAACCTTTGGGATCAAATCAAGCATGTATCTGCTTTCTGCTGCATAGTTCACCTTCTCTGCCTTGACAACCGTAATTTTCACCCTCTGTTCATCCCCATACATTTCCTCTTTGATTTTCAGTCTGAAAAGATATTGGGTGAAGAGACAGCTACGGATGATTTCTGCAAACCTGATGTTATTATCCGGCTCTTCATATTTGAGTAAGTATAATTCCTTAGCTGAGCAACCTAGGATCTCTTCCCCTGCTTCCTGGAAACCTGTCACCCATGTCAATCCTGTATGATCCTGAACTTGAGCTTGTAGAAGGTATCTGTAATCACACTCCTCGAATTCCTGATTGCACCTGTCGCATTGCCATCTTGAATTTCCAGACCTTGTTGCTTTCTTATTGCACTGTCTATCTCCAATCATCAATGGGCAAGC